>CAJVGC010000590.1:11131626-11499126 GCA_910822075.1 Senecio squalidus
CGGTTCTTCACAGTCAGCTTGTTTAACTCCCGATAATCAATACATAAACGCATGGAGCCATCCTTCTTCTTAACAAAGAGAACAGGAGCACCCCACGGGGAGAAACTAGGACGAATAAAACCCTTATCAACCAGTTCCTGAATTTGTTTCGACAACTCGAGCATCTCGGAAGGAGCCAAACGATACGGAGCTTTAGCAACAGGCGCTGCTCCAGGAATAAGATCGATACGAAAGTCGGTTTGTCTCTGGGGAGGGACTCCAGGTAAATCGTCGGGAAAAACGTCAGAATACTCGCGAACAATCGGTACACCATCAATCTTTATCGTAGAATCTTTCTTCACCAAATGAGCGAGATATAAAGAACAACCTTGGCGGACATACTCGCGAACTTTCAAACTTGAGATGACTTTAAGACGTTTCCCAGCCTTGTCTCCGTGTACAATCAACTGATCTCCATCCGGCTTCTGAATACGAATAAGTTTCTCATAACAGACTATCTCGCCTTTATGCTTAGCTAACCAATCCATACCGACTACGACATCGAAACTACCGAGTTTCATAGGAATAAGGTCGATGGAAAAAGGAATATCGGCTAATACGAGGGGAATATCACGAATAACTTCTCTAACACAAGTACATCTACCATCAGCTATCTCTACTTCATAAGCAGGCTCTAAAGGACTAGAAGCACGGTTTACTAAGGGGCGGAAATCACTAGATATAAAGCTTCTATCGGCACCCGAATCAAACAATATAAAAGCAGGATAATCGTCAACAAGAAATGTACCAGTGACTACGGTAGGATCCTGATGAGCTTCAGAAGATTCCATAGCGAAAGCTCGGCTCTTGGCAGGATTCCCTCTCGCACTAGTACCAGTACCAGGAGTAGGAAGGGGAGTAGATGATACCAGCTTGGGACACTGATGACGACGGTGACCCACTTCTCCACATTCAAAGCACGCTCCATTAGCTCTTCCACAAAACTGCTCAGTGTGGCCCAACTTCTTGCAGCGTTTACAAACCCAACACGCCACATTCGCTGCATGCGCACTGCCGCATGTACCACACTTAGGGCGCACGCCCTGATAACCAGCTCCAGCACCCGTCAACGCATACACCTGAGGAAGTTGAGGTCTCTGATCTTGACTACGGCTTCTCTTCCTCGAATTACCCATATTTCTTCTGTCAGATCGACCAGAATCTCTTCGGCTCACAACCGGCTGTAGAGTACCAGCACGGATCGCACTTGCGGTCAGCCGGCCAGCAATATCGACCGCACTCTGAAGAGTACCCGGAAGGTGAGAGATAATGTGATCTCGCATAGTTTGGGGCAACCCATGAGTGAAGCGTTCAATCCTCTCATTCTCAGTGCGAACCAGACGAGGAGCCAAAACACATTGATCGTAGAAGCGATTCACATACCCACGATAATCAGCACCTTGCATAGTTAAGTTCCACAACTCGTTCTCCAATCTTTGCGTCTCAGATGACGGCACATACTCTTTCTTCATCAAAACCTTCAGATTCTCCCAAGTCATCAAGGTAATATCAGCTCGGCCCTTAACTCGTTTCACCGAGTTCCACCAAGTTCCACCAAGTGAGGGCTTTACCCTGGAATAAGAAGGTAGCATATTTAACCTTGCTCTCCTCAGCACATCCCGAGACATCAAATACCGACTCGATCCTCTCAAACCACTGCAGGGTAGCAACAGCATCTTCGGTACCCCTAAATTCAGTAGGTCTGCAATCCAGGAAAGCTTTATACGAACAGCCTCGGGGTGGATCTTCAATAACAATACTCGGTCCTCCAGCTCCCACATGCACTGCTCTTCCCACATCGGAACCATCGCGCCCAGACGCCGTACCTTCTGATCCAACATTCGGCATCACAGGTTCTTCAAACTCTAAATCGGCATCCTGCACCGGTGTCTCCTTGAGCTGTGCCACGATCACTGGTATTGCCGATGCTATCTGCTCCGCAATCAACTGACTGATGTTCGGAGTAGCAGAAGTAGCATTGGGGGCAGCAGTGGTATTCTGTGGCGTAGCACCCGTTCTCACACTGGCGCGACCTCGTCTTGCCGACCTTCTCGTAGCAGTGACGGCAGGAGTAGCCCTAGTAGAAGTTCTCTTAGGCGGCATATTCTACGAATATCAAACGGAATAAATCAGAACGATAAACTGTATGTGCGACTAAAACAAGCAGGCCTCAAAGCATAAAAAGCAAAACAAAAGCACATAAAGCATACGAATCACATACAGGCCCACAAAAGAAAGAAATTGCGCACATAGAGTAAATCAGATAGGTCCAAAAGCCTAGGTCATAGTCTAAGTGATTCCGTAAGGTCACTTAGTTCGCTATAACCATTGGCTCTGATACCAACTTCTGTCACACCCCGCATTAAATGGCGGAACCGAGGTGTACAGTGTATACGGTATCAGAGATTCAAAGGTTACATCAAACATAAATAATCCATACAAAATCAACATAGATAAAAGAGTTTGAAGTAAAATACGTTATTACAATCATCCGAATAATATCAAAATATGGCTACAGAGTTTGGGATACTAAGGAATTCAATTAAGCAAAATAAACTCCATGCAAAAGATCCACGTAGCCATCAAAGCATAGCATCAAATAAAGTAACCTCAAATCCCTGAAAAGCGTTAAAATACGACGTCAACATAAAGTTGGTGAATTATTCGCAATAGTAAATAAAAACATAATAGGATAAGAGTTTCAATACGTTTTGACCCAAAAGTGTTATGATTTGAAGATAAGTCTTTTGAAAATGATGTTTCAAAATATACGTGAGGTTTACAAAACCTTTTGATAAAATACCCATACTTATACCATAAAATACCATAATCATTTCATAAAAATACCATAGTCATACCATAAAATAAATACCATACTGGATAGAATATCAGCTCTAGGAATATACGATACACCTGAACCTCAACAATACTGGAAACTAACCCCACCTAGTATCTCAAGCTAGGTTGTCCTCGATAACAATAAACGGTCATAACATTACTAACACGGACAGGGCGCATCCATCATCCATCGTGTTAGAAATGAGGGTTTGTTAGACCCATATAGCGCTATATATACGAACCGGCGGCTAAAAGCTAACAGGTGTGTATACGGGGCCTTGTACTACCACAAAGGCGGTACAAGTTTGGGTGAGATCATCTAAAGCATTCATATCCAAAATACATACCATAATACATACTATACCATAAAAATACATTTATACGACGCTAATCATGCCCAAAATGTAAAAGCGGTAAAAAGGGCAGCGAATAACTCACGGAATAGCAAAGCAATCCAAATCACAATATGTCGGGAAATACAATAATACCGTCAAGCTCCCACGTCTAAGTGCCCTATACATCACGTAAATAAACATGTCTAAGTATCTCTAAGTCTAGTAGGGTTATGCCTTAATGATTAACGTTTTATACGGGTTTAATATGACCAAAAGGAATATCGATATAACGGAATACAAACATTTCGGAAAGTCCGCAGACTAGATACGTGATCCTCATACTTACGTGCACTACAAGTCACGTAAGTATCAAGTTACGGGTTATACAAGGAAGTATTACGTGATATGGAAGTAATACGTGACAAACAAGAGTTAAATACGTGAACCACAAACCAATTACGTGACAAAGGACTACATTACGTGACTAAAGAGAGCTAGTTACGTGATTTTAGCAAGACTTACGTGCAAGAGTAACGACTTACGTGACCTAGACCACACTTACGGGATCAAACAGCTTATTACGTGAACATCAAGGCACTTACGCGACATACAACAATTACGTGATCAGCAATGCATAATTACGTGACATGGAGGTCACGTAATTCATAATTACGTGCGTAATAAGCTTGTTACGTGATAAATAGGAATTACGTGCATGAGGTGTTTGTTACGTGACTCACAAGTCACGAATTTGGCACTTACGTGCGTAACAGGTCGAGTTACGTGACCATGGGTGTTTGTTACGTGCGTAATAGATCAGTTACGTGCACGTAATCACAGTTACGTGCCGTAACTGGATTTTCACGAAAAATAACATTCGGGATTCGATTTCTGAGTGTTTTAGGCATCTATTTGATCCCATATTGGAACCCTATGTCCAGAATACGATTAGGAACAATAATCTTAAATAAAATCCGAGTTTTGACGGTGAAAAGTGGTATTTTCGGTATTGAATCAAAATAACAAAGTTTAAAACTAAAATCGAGAAATACTTACCCGATCGTAACGAAATTCGGAGGATAGATAGAGATGATGATGGTGAACAATAATCTGGTCTCGGATTGGAAATTCAACGGTCGGATCGCCGGAAAATGTAGAGAGAAGGAGGAGGGTTTATGTGTGTGTGTTGTGTGTGTTTCTAGAGAGAGAGTGGGTAGGTGACAATGTTAGATAAAGACAAAAAAATCTGATTACTAATGAGACAAAAAGGTAGATAGACTCCTTTAGGACGATTTTTGTAATAAAAATCTGGGAAGGACTAAAATTGTAATAGAATTTCTCCCATAGGACTAGTTTTGTAATAAAATTTCCTAAAGGACTAAAAATGAAATACTTTTTAAACGTTAATCTTAATCGTATAATTAAGGCATAATTCCCCTAAACTTATCATAAGAGCATACTTGACTTATACTAAAGGCACTTAAGACTATACGTTCCCGACATAAAGATTCGAATCACATAATATATACCCGATAAACGTAAATACGCATAAAATACAAATACGATACTCAATAAAATACGAGAAATACGAATACGATACTCATAAAATACGAATACGATAAATCATAAAAGAAATACAATAGGGTCAAAACACGAGCATAAATAAATAAAACGAATACGGAACGATAGAAATATACCTAGAAATTCGCGAATGTCACATATATGATATTCACCAGTGTATATAAAGCATATGTATATATATATATATACACTGGTGAATATTATATGTATATACACTGGTGAATATTATATGTATATACATTGGTGAATATCATATTAAATATACACTGGTGAATATCATATATATACACTGGTGAATATTGGTTCCTAATGGTTCCTAAATATTTACATGGTTCTTAAATGAAACTAACTCTATATAAATATATATATATTATTTACGTGTGTCTTATAATTGATTTGTCCCAATTTACTAATAATATGATAAAAGTAGAAGAATATTAATTCACATGTATCTTTTTTTTTTCTTTTCTTGAAAAGGATGTAAATATAATTAGTTAAAAATGGCAAATTAAATTTTAAATAAAGAGTAGTGATTAAAGATAAAAGGCTAGCTAGGTAAATTTGTTTTATAAAAATTTGAGAACTTTCCTTTTAATTAAAGATAAAGAAATGTTATAAAGAATCAATTATGTAGATGCCTTAAGAATATTCGAGATAATTATGACCATTAAGTAGACACATAATTATAGAGAGGGTTTTCGTGAAAATTTTATCGAATTTATAAAAGTCGAATAAGTATTGTGAGAGTAAATGTGACAAATTTTTTTAAAAAAATATTTTTTTATTTTTTAATAAAAAACCGAATCTTTTCTTTTTTCGGTTCGAAAAAATATGATGCACACATATGATGAACATTTATGTGTGCATCATAGTTAAATACCATAGCTACGCATCATGTCATGTTACCGTCACGTCAATTGTGTATCATATTTTTTTTACATCATATGTGTGGATCATATTTTTTTGCTTGTGCATCATATGACGTGACATGTTTTTTGACAAGTTTAAGTACATCTTTTGACTTGGCATAACTTTTTCGTGTGCATAACGTTAAAAGTTATGCACAAAAATGATGACGTATTTTTTTTTTTAAAGATATTATTTTTTTATTAAAAAAAAAAGAAAAAAAATGTTTTTTTTTTAAATGTTACCTAACCATCCACATGTCATTACCACACTATTTCATCGACTTTTTACAAATTTATAAGCTTTTTTTTTATCATATATATATATATATATATATATATATATATATATATATATATATATATATATATATATATAGTGAATGGTTCATGCGAGAACTCAAAATTCTGCGAGAACTGCGAGAACTGAATCTAGACCCTTAGATATCTTGATCAATGGTTGTAAATGAATAAGGGACTATTTTGTAAATAACTTGAAGTTAATAGGGAATAATGAAAAAGTTTGAGGGGTATTATCGGAATTCAACCAAAAATCCTTAAATTTCTCCTTTTTTCGATTTAATATTCAGTATTAAATCCTCATAAATAAATAATTAAAAAGTTATTTCATTATCTCCTCATTTCGATTGGATCTGGGTTTTTTTTTTTTTTTTTTTGTCGCTCCATCCCCATCATCATCAGTAATGGTTAATCTAAACCATGAATCGTTATCGAATCTTCTTCCACCCTCGTAATGTTCATACTGCTGCTAAGCAACCTCCTGCTTCCATTAATGGCAGCACAAGCAGCAGTGGCGATAATGGTAACAGATTTCCTTATTAATTTTATTCTTATTAGTTTTTCGTTGAAAAAATTGAAAGGAGGAAAAATAATAACAATAACAGTAGAGATCGATTGTGTATATATATATGTATATATAAATATATATATATATATATATATATATATATATATATATATATATATATATATATATATATATATATATATATATATAGATAGATAGATATAGAAATATAGAGACAGATGTGTATGTGTAGATGTGTTTAGGGTTTGAGATAAATTTGGGGGTGAGGGTGTGTAGTAGTAAAGAAAGGGGGGGGGGGGAGACCAGTCCTAATTTTCTCCATTTTTTTGATACACAAATTGAAAACCCACCATGTGAGATTGAGTTTGTTTTCTTTTGTTTTCTTGTTTCTCACGTGGCTCTAAATAATTCTACTTTCTAATTTTTAATTTTGCTTCAATGAATATAGTAGTTAACAGTTTTTAAATGAAAGTATTGTTTTTTTTATGTATCGTTCATCATATATCATATATCATTTATGTTTTGAACCACATAACAATCTTTCATTTACAATATGCAGATGATAAAGAAAAACAAAGATTATAATCAAGAACATAAAGGATGATGAAGAAAAACATTCGTTTACTCCTTTTCTTTTTTGATTTGTACCTAGTTTTAGGATTTTTATTTTAACTTTTTACGATTACTATGAGTTGTTCATATTTGATCATACTTAGTTCATGGATTTTTTCTCCATCACATATGAACATCGTCACGTTCATATATTATCAGAGTTGTTCATATATTATCAGAGTTGTTCATTTGTAAACATTAAGGTGTGATCATATGAACACACATAAAAGTGAATTTAGTATTGAAAAGTTAGGGTTTTCTAAATAAAAAATTCTTACTGAAGCATCATATAAACTAAAGTGAAATTAATATATTTGTATATTTATCTTTTCCTAGTTGCTATGTAAAGAACGATATTTGTAAGCATGCGAAAAAATCATTGGCCGAAGGTTTTTAATAAAGAAAAACCTTTGTTCATAAATGCACAAGATTTAAAATACTAAGTCGACGAATTATTATTTTTTTACAAAAGTTTAAAAAGATATGTAATGAAAAAAGAAATAAATTAAGATGAGAGAGAAAAGAAAAAAGAAATGTAAATTACAAATAAGAAGATTACTATTTTACCCTTTTTAATTTTAGAAAAAGGTTTAATATTCAAAAATAAATGAGTGGCTGAGAATGAGTTCTCGCAGTTCTCGCAGAATTTTGAGTTCTCGCATGAACTAACCCCTATATATATATATATATATATATATATATATATATATATATATATATATATATATATATATATATATATATATATATATATATATATATAGGGACTAGTCCATGCGAGAACTCCTATTTTTGCGAAAACGTTTAAATAGAAAGGGCAATTTAGTAAATTCATAATTTATAATTTATATTTAATTTAATATTTATATCTTTTTTATTCCTCTTTTCTCATATCTCCTCCTTTCCAAGTTCATAAACAAGAATATTCATAAAAAAAAAAATCAATGTTCACACATGAACAAACTATATGAACTAAAAATATTAAAGATAAAAATATGAAAGAACACAAATATCTGGAATAACAAAATAACAATAACATATAATACTAATAATGTGTGTTCTGAACAACATCATTGAGAAAAAAAATTATTAACATTTTTCTAAGAAAAAAACATCGATGTTCATGTCTGATCATGCATGTGTTCGCATATGAACATTCTATGCAATTCGCATCATCTTCGTATTCATCATTATTTCTCGTTTTGTATATGAAGATAATTGGTAAACATGTTAACAAATCTTCATCTTGTATTGCAGTCTACTCATATTAACAAATGAACACCGTCTACTAGCATTATCATCTTTGCGCTAATCACCTCATATTCTAATGATCACAAATGAACAACGTCTACTAGCCTTATTAATCTTTGGGTTAATCGCCATCCACCTGTACCAAAATAAATAGATATATAAACAAACGTATAAAACTTAAATTTCCAAAAAAACATAACACATAATGTCAATGTTCACATACTAACACTCTTGGGATATTACTAAAACACACAAATCATAGCTAATAGATTTCACCAAACCATATACAAACTAAAACATATACATGAAAACATGAAAACACATATAATTAATATAGCATACTGGTTCCTCCATCGCCATCGATAACGAGCTTAAAGCTGGGATAATCAACAGTTTGTTGATTAGGTAAAGCCTACAAAAATACAAAACAAATTCAATAATTACTCGTAAATCATAATCATTTGTTAAGGTAAAAACAGAGAATACAAAGAGAGAAGCAAAAGTTGTTTGTTTATTCGATGCCCCCATCAATACGTGATTAGGGTTCATATAACCAAATAACATAGTTTCGTAAATAGTACCTCGACTACTAAACAAACCATAATAGTCCTTCTAACAAGCAAATAATAATTATAAAAACGAATATTAATAACGACCATAACAATACTCCCTCCTTAACTTCTTTTTGACCTCAAAAAGCTCCAGAAGTAAGCTCCGAACAATCCGGAAAACGAAGCTGCAACTCGTCCAAAAATTCCCACGTCGCCTCATGCACCTGCTTCCCTTCCCATTGAATCAAAACCTTTCTAGCAGCCCGATGCCCTCTCTTCACTATCTTGCTATCTAAAACCTTCTGCGGGAAACTCGAGAACCTGCTTTCAGTAGGAATTGGAACCACTTTCGTCGGTGGTCCGTAAGCTTCCTTTAGTAAGGACACATGGAACACGGGATGGATTCTTGAATCGTCCGACAAGTCCAAACGGTATGCTACGCTTCCAATCTTCTCCACAATCATAAAAGGACCGAAATATTTCGGAGTCAACTTCGAATGCTTGTTAACTCGGAGGGAATTCTGCATGTATGGTTGTAGTTTAAGATAGACCCATGTACCAGTTGTAAACACCCGATCTGAACGATGTTTATTTGCTTGTTGCTGCATACGATTCTGAGCTTTGATTAGTGATTGTTTCAACACCTTCACAGCCGCCTCTCTATCCTTCATCATCACATCTACTTCTTGATCGCTTGAGTCTCTAGGAATGTAAGGAATATGTAATGGGGGTCAGTACCCATATAAAGCTTCAAACGGGGTCCTTTCCAACGAAGAATGAAATGTTGTATTATACCACCATTCCGCTAGCGATATCCATTTAACCCATGATCGAGGTCTCTCCATCACCATACAACGTAAATATCCTTCTAAACACCGGTTAACCACCTCCGTTTGACCGTCAGTTTGTGGGTGATAGGAAGTTGATAATTTTGCGGAAATACCTTGCAATTCTAAAAACTCCTTCCAAAATGTACTCAGAAAAATAGGATCCCGATCCGAGACAATAGAATTCGGGCAACCATGCAATTTAAAAACGTGATCCAAAAACACTTGTGCCACATCCTTCGCAGAAAACGGGTGACAAAGCAACATAAAATGACTATACTTTGTTAAACGATCTACTACAACAAAAATAGTATCCTTTCCATTAACTCTCGGCAAACCCCCAATAAAGTCCATTGAGATATCCGAAAATATTGCATCGGGTATCGGCAATGGTTGTAACAACCCTGGAGTAGCCACAGTCTCATGCTTCGCTCGTTTACAAACGTCACATTTTCGAACCCATTCCCGAACCCATCTCGCCACACCCTTCCATGCAAACAACCCTTTTACCCTTTGAATAGTCGCGTGTATCCCGGAATGACCTCCCATAGCTGAATCATGGCACAACTTAATAATATCTTCACGAAGGGCCTGATCTTGTCCCACCATTATCCTATTTTCTTTAGCCAACCACTGTCCATTCCATTTATATTTATGTGATGCTGCTCCTTTCTTCACCTTGTTAATTAAGTCTTGCATGGAATGATCAATAGCTTGGCTTTCTAATATTTGTTTCAATAATATGGGTTGTAGTTGCGAGATCGCTAAAGTAAATAAAGATGAACCTTGCACTCTCGAAAGAGCATCAGCCACCACGTTCTCCTTTCCCTTCTTGTATTCAATCGTATAATCATATCCCAACAACTTAGCGAGCCACTTGTGTTGTAATGGAGTCGTCACCTTTTGCGTTAACAAGTGCTTCAAACTCTTTTGATCGGTACTGATGACAAAGGGATTAATAATAAGATAATAATGCCAATATTTTACCGCCATCATAATCGCTAACAACTCCTTCTCATAAACCGATAATGAGTTCTGTTTTGACGACAAAGCCTTGCTTAAATAAGAAATCGGATGCTTATCTTGTAATAGCACCGCTCCAATACCTCCCGCGGAAGCATCCGTTTCTACTATAAACGATTTAAGAGGGTCTGGCAAAGAGAGAACAGGTGCTGATGTCAAAGCCACCTTCAAACGATCAAAAGCCTCTTGCGGTTCCTTACTCCAATGAAAAGCGTCTTTCTTTAAAAGTTCCGTGAGTGGTTTTGCGAGTACCCCAAAACCCTTGATAAAGCGCCTATAATAACCCGCTAAGCCAAGGAAACCCCGCAGTTGTTTGACCGATTTGGGCGATGGCCAAAGACGTATTGCCTCGATTTTATTAGGATCAGTTTTAACACCATCTTGCGAAATTATGTATCCTAAATACTCAACCGAATTGCCTCCAAAGACACACTTGGATTCTTTAGCAAATAATTTATTATCTCTCATCAATGATAATACCTTCCTTAAATCAGTAACATGTTGCTCCTTGTTGCGGCTATAGACTAAAATGTCATCGAAGAACACAAGAACCCCCTTGCGCAACATGGGTTTAAATACCTGATTCATCAAGGCTTGGAAGGTCGCTGGTGCATTAGTTAAGCCAAACGGCATCACTAAAAACTCGTAGTGACCCTCGTGTGTGCGGAAAGCCGTTTTATCAATATCTTCAGTAGCCATCCTTACTTGATGATAACCCGACCTGAGATCCAAATTTGAGAAAAAAGACCCTCCTCCCAGTTCATCGAGTAACTCCTCTATCAATGGAATAGGGAATTTGTCTTTAATTGTAATATCATTCAATCGTCGATAATCCATACACATCCGCCATTGCCCATCTTTCTTTTTCACCAGAATAACCGGAGCCGCGAACGAACTATGACTGTTACGAATCACCCCCATCTCTAATAATTCCTTTGTGGTTTTCTCAATAATGTCTTTTTGAATGCTCGGGTATCGGTAAGGCTTTTGGCTCACTGGTTCGGCATTGCTTTTGAGTTTGATTCTATGATCAAACTGTCGAGCAGGAGGCAACCCGCTGGGCATTTGAAAAACCATGGGAAAGTCCGCAACAACCTTTTCCCACGTCTCGTCCTTGTCTTCTGTTGGCAGACTACCTCCGATAAGGGGAGAAACTCCGGCGTTAGCTATCGCCAAGGAGTACAACTGAACCGAACCATGTTTACGTTGCCATAATCCTTCAAATCTCTCCATAGAAAACACCGACAAACGATTACCTTGCAATCCCTTCAACACGTATTGTTGCCCTCCAATATTGAACTTCATTGTTAGTTTATCAAAATTCCACAAAATGTCTTGTAAAGGCAGTAACCATTGAACCCCTAATATCATGTCATAGCTTTCTAATGCCAACAAATACACCTCCGTCTTAAACCAACTTCCTTGCATAGACCATTGAAAATCGGGGCACACATGTGTGCAGCTTAACCTTGCGCCCCCGGGTATCCCGACTTTGATGGGAGTCACGTTTTCTACCACACAATTTAACTTCTTAGCCAATTTCTCATCCAAAAAATTGTGTGTCGACCCAGAGTCGATAAGAATATGTAACTGACGAGTCCCTACCGAACCTTGTACCCGCATTGTAGAGTATGACGGAATCCCATTAAGTGCACTTAATGAGATTTGTGGATCCTTGTCGTTGTCATTCTCCTCCCTGTTCGGTTCGGCATTCCGCTCATTGCTTTCTATATCCTCCTCGTCGTGATCAACTTCAATAACATATAATTGTTTCTTGTTTCGACCCCGACAATCATGCCCCCTTACCCACTTTTCAGGACACCAAAAACATTCGTTACGAGCTTGTTTTTGTTCTATTTCTTTAGAAGATAATCGACGGTTTGGAGTGGTAGTAGTAGCAAACTTTCCCGCATTTCCCTTAACATTATTAGCGGGCTGGTAACGGTTGGGAGTAGGTAATAGGGGAAGTTTAGTTGCATTCACAGGTGGAGTAATCTTGCTCGAGTTAAAGTGGTTCGATCAATGGCTCGACTTCCCCTCAAAAGTCTCGATATTCATACTTTGTATTTTAGCCAACCCATAAACTTCGTGTAAAGTACGAGGTTTGAACATCTTAACTGGACCTCTAATCTCCGGTCGCAGGCCTTTTAAGTAAAGTCTAACAGCCTGACTTTCACTCAGTGTTACCTTATTAAGTAAACCATCAAACATGCCATTGTAAGTTTGTAGTGATTCTAGCGGATTACCCGTTTCCGCTTGAGTTAGTGAAGCCAGTTCCTCCAGAGGGTCTTCGAACATGGTGTTTGCAAAACGGCTAGTTATTGCTCGAACATAATCTTCCCAAGAGATCTCCGAAATCGTTGCCTTACGTGTGCGCATGAAAGCTTGATGCCATTGAATAGCATCACCTTCCAAGTGAATAACAGCATACCTTAGCTTGACGGCATCTGGAGTTTCGTCAATAGTGAAAAAATGATCGCAACGATAAATCCAAGCTTCCACATCCGTCCCACCGAACCTCGGAAATTCTATCTTTCCCAATCTAATCGGCTTTGTTTGCTTATCAGCGGCGATATCAATCTTAGTTCCCGAAAAAGATCCAAAGGAGAATCGGCGATCCCCCTCCTCATCACTCGATTTGTTTTTGACTGCATTCAGTATCTCCTCCTGTTGTTTCATGGTGTTCTCCTGTTGCTTCATCAATGCCGCCAAAGTTGTCTGAATCTCCGATATTGATTTGTCGTGTTCCTTGAGTGACTTATCTACCTCGTGAGCGCGCGTTGCCATTGCAGAGCTTATTCCGACGAGCGATCGGAACGGCTCTGATACCCTTGTTAAGGTAAAAACAGAGAATACAAAGAGAGAAGCAAAAGTTGTTTGTTTATTCGATGCCCCCATCAATACGTGATTAGGGTTCATATAACCAAATAACATAGTTTCGTAAATAGTACCTCAACTACTAAACAAACCATAATAGTCCTTCTAACAAGCAAATAATAATTATAAAAACGAATATTAATAACGACCATAACATCATTATTCGTCAATACACATTAAAATCAAATCAATATCGATATCAAGATCTAAAACCCTAGGAATACATACAAATTGATTAAATATAGATGATAAAAATAAATAGATGAAATTGATGAGAAATTATGTAACGAAAACGTACCATGAGATTGAATTATGATGAATGCAGAGAGAATTATTTTGATTTGTGTAAGATTGTTAAATTGGGGAAGATATTGTGGTTATGACATAATTACATACACAAAATTAAAATAAACACACTTACGATTATCAATGTTGTGTCTTTTTTTCTTCTTTAGCGTCCGAGAAAACAAGATAAGAGGATGCTGGCGGTTTCTTTTTCTGAAGGAGAGATGACAGACTGATTAGGTTAAGTAATATAAACTAATATTGTATAACTAGCTTATTGACCCGCGTAATACGCGAATACCTATATCAAAATCAATATAATGTTAAACAAAAAACATAATCTATATAGAAATATTAATAGAACTATTAATCGTGTAGACAAAATGATTATGTTAGCAAATATTACGATGGTTCATTAATACGTAAACGACTTTATCTCCAAATTTATGTATTTTGTTTTTTAGATGTTTCGTTTATACTTAAACGACTTTATCTCCAAATTTATGTCATTTGTTTCTAAGATGTTTCGTTTATACATAAACAACTTTATGTCATTTGTTACTAAAAAATAAATGTGGAGTTAAAGACGAGATTATTATTTATTCCTCAAAATATCATATACTATTGACGATTCTTGTAATGCAATTCGTGAATGTTGTCAAAATAGACTCGAAGTTAAGAAAAACAAACTAAAGAGAAATAAATATACACTTAACAGTTAGTATATATGTTCATTAACTTTTTTATGTTTCTTCACAAAACATTCAAAAATAATTATATTTTCTTTATACTAATAATTTGTATTTATATGAAGGAAAAATAAGTTTAATATTTTAAAGTGAAATGTTTCGTATATTTTTAGATATTAATTTAAAGTAGAAGTGTTATATTATTTAAAGTAGAAAAATGTTGTTATTTGCATTGTATTAAATAAACGGTTAAATTAGTTAAAGTAAAAGGTTTAAAATGAAATTAGTAATGATGACATCATCAATATCATCTAATGGTCCAAATTAAAGTTTAATATTCATCTAATGGCTATTACTTTGCCATTTGGCATTTTAGGCTTCTCTTTTATTATATATTAAGATAGTGATTTACCAAAATACCCCTAAAGTTTTTTATCAATTAGCATCAATTTTAAATGTATTTACGAAACTGGCATATAACTTTTTAACTATAGATCAATAAATCAAGGGTTTAGATTTAGTTCTCTTCTCGCAAAAACAATGGTTCTCGCATCACTATATATATATATATATATATATATATATATATATATATATATATATATATATATATATATATATATATATATATATATATATATATAGGTGGGTTCATTTAGGAACCACTAAATATTTAGGAACCATTAGGAACCAATATTCACCAGTGTATATATATGATATTTACCAGTGTATATAAAGCATATGTATATATATATATATATATACACTGGTGAATATTATATGTATATACACTGGTGAATATTATATGTATATACACTGGTGAATATCATATTAAATATACACTGGTGAATATCATATATATTATTGGTTCCTAATGGTTCCTAAATATTTACATGGTTCTTAAATGAAACCAACTCTATATATATATATATATATATATATATATATATATATATATATATATATATATATATATATATATATATATATATATATATATATATATTATTGTCATATGAAAATATATTCCATACAAAGTCAATATATTGAACATAGAATCTTCAATTCTATATTGAAAACTATTGATGTGTAGATTATGACACGACTAATTTTTTATATATGGTCAATACCAACTTCTTTTGTACGTCTTAATTTAAATTTGGCTATAATTAAGAAACTCTTAACTTTTGACACAAAAACAAAAATAAACAATCTCAATCTTCATAAGACAACAATGCAAATTTCCATGATTCTGCTCTTCTCATGTAGTTTATTCTTGCTTCTGTCAACTTGTGATGCACAAGATACCATAAGTGCAAATCAAGCAATCAAAGATGGCAACACAATTGTTTCGAATGATGAAATGTTTGAAGTTGGCTTTTTTAGCCCCGGAAACTCCAAGAATCGGTACTTGGGGATATGGTACAAGAAAATATCAACTGGTACTGTCGTTTGGGTTGCTAATAGAGAGACACCAATCCACGATAACTCAGGCATGTTCACCGTCAGCACGGAGGGTGCCTTGCAGATTTTCAGTGGTGGTGGTACGATGATTTGGTCATCCAATTCAACGGTATCTATAAAGGGTAATAAGCCATTGATGCAACTTCTGGATTCTGGAAATCTTGTTGTGTGGGATGGAAATAGCACGAAAGAAGATCCGATTTGGCAAAGTTTTGATTATCCTGGTAACACGGTAATACCAGGAATGAAATTTGGAAAGGACTTCGTAACGGGAAGAGAGAGGTCTGTGACATCGTGGAAGAGTCCCGATGATCCTTCGCCGGGTCTGTATTTATATTGGCTAGAAACAAGTGGATATCCACAAATGGTTATGAGACAAGGTCCACAAGTTATAGCGAGATTTGGACCATGGAATGGTCTTAAGTATCAAGGTTTGCCCATTAGAAACCCGAATCCTATATATTCAGTTGAACTTGTTATTAACGAAAAAGAAATATATAATAAGTACGAACTTAAGAGTTCAGTTGTTCAGAGGATACAAGTGACGTCAAATGGCAATATAGTGCAATTGAATTGGATCGAACAAATCCAAGATTGGGTTGTGAATGAAAATGCACAGGTAGATAGTTGTAGTACTTATGGCATTTGTGGTCCTTATGGAAGTTGCAGCATTAAAAGATACCCCCCTTGTTATTGTATGGAAGGTTTTAGGCCACGGTTTCAAGATGAATGGAACTCAGGAAATTGGTCGAGTGGGTGTCAACATAAGAAGGCTTTGAAATGTGGGAGTGGGGATGGGTTTCGTAAAATATCAGGGGTGAAATTTCCAGACACACGGCAATCTTGGTTCAGTGTGAGCATGACCCTTGGAGAATGCAAAATAGCTTGTTTAAGGAATTGCTCTTGCACAGCTTATTCAAATTTAGATGTCAGAAACGGGGGAAGTGGATGTTTACTATGGATTGATGAGCTAATAGATATCAGGGAGTACGACGAAGACCAAGAACTTTACATAAGAATAGCTACGCCTGAGTTAGCAGGTACATACCTTTCGGTTTAGAAAAAGTCAGTCTCTCTGTTTCGTATTCTCTGTTAGCCTAAAGTATCTCAGTATATCTCGATTATTTGAGTTGTTCTACACATAATCAACTTGTAGCAAAACCATACTAATTATAGATCTTATTTTGAAAGTCTCCAAGAAAAGAGTAGTCACAGTGGCGTTTACAACATCGTCAGCTGTGCTACTTCTAATTGCTGTGGCGTATTCCTGTATAAAGAAAAATAAAAGGCGTCACATGAAAGGAAGAGGTAATACAAATCATCCTTACATTTTGAAACTTTATACAAGTATAACTCTTGGAAATTTATGTAATAAAAAGTAATGGAAAACATTATATTGTAGGAACCTGGTATGCCCATAATAAAAAGAATAGCAGTGGTCAGATGGAAGATCTTGATGAATTGCCTTTTTTCAACTTATATGAGATAGTGAAGGCTACCGATAACTTTAGTTTTAATAATAAAATCGGAGAAGGTGGCTTTGGTCCTGTTTACAAGGTACCTTAATTCATACTTTATCATGAATCAAAAGTGTAATAAAAACTTAGTAGAATTAGAAGAATCATAGTTGTAAACTTAATATTATAGGGTGTGTTGGATGACGGACGAGAAGTAGCCGTGAAGAGACTCTCAGAAACATCCCAGCAAGGGCTAGATGAGTTCAAAAATGAAATCATTTGTATTGCCAAACTTCAGCACCGGAATCTTGTGAGCCTACTTGGATACTGTATTCAAGGAAATGAAATGATTTTGATTTATGAATACATGACTAACAAGAGCTTGGACACATTTATATTTGGTTCGACTCTCTTCCAATCATTTCACATAGCACCTTACCTTCTCACTTTATGAAGTAATTAGTGCTTAAGTACGTAAGTTGTTTTTTCTTTTACAGATGAAACCAGAAGTCCAATGCTTGACTGGTCTCAACGTTTTTGCATCATCCATGGAATGGCTAGAGGTATTCTATATCTACATCAAGATTCCCGCCTTCAAATCATTCACAGAGATCTAAAAGCAGGTAATATTCTTCTGGATGGTGATATGAACCCAAAAATCTCAGACTTTGGCCTTGCTAGAAAGTTTGTAGGGTCGGATACGGCTTCTAAGACAAAGAAAGTGGTGGGAACCTAGTAAGGATCTCAAAACTATGGTCTATCAGATTAATTTCTTACTAATTTTCTAACAAAAAAAACAGAATGCTAATTTGTCTCATATGTTCCTTCTAACTTTGCTACAGTGGTTACATTTCTCCGGAGTATGCAGTACATGGCCGATTCTCTATAAAGTCAGATGTATTTAGCTTTGGTGTTCTAGTCTTGGAGATAGTTAGTGGGAAGAAAAACAGAGAATTTTCACATGAAGATCACAGTGACAACCTCCTTGGACATGTACTTAAAACTCGCATTGAAGATCATATAGAACCAAAACCATAAAACCTTTGGGCATACCTTATGAATATGTTTTGTCTGTTTCAGGCATGGAGGCTTTACAGAGAAGGCAGGTCCATTGAACTCATGAGTTTATCTTTACACGGCTCGTACAATCAATTTGAAGTAGTACGAGCAATACATGTTGCGTTATTATGTGTGCAACATCATGCAAAAGATAGGCCAACGATGATGTCAGTGGTTCTAATGCTGGTCAGTAAGGGTGTGTTGCCTCAACCTAAGCAACCTGCTTTTTGCACTGAAGAGAGCCGTAGCGAACTTGAGTCTGTTTCTTCAGTTCATGAATACACAATATCCCTAGTACATGCTCGATAGCAAGCACATATTTGATGTTAGTTAAACTGAGAGATTAGATCGTATGACCCCAATGATGCAAATAAAACAACTCAAATATGTTTTGGGTTATTGTATAACCTGAATTTTGTACGGAAGATAGCTGGCGTGAGCTCGAAACATGTTAACGGAACATGTAATAAGTATATATTAATTATATATGTACTGGTTAGGATCTAATCTAGGAATTCGGAAATGATTGGGACTAATAATTTAAGTAGGTTTTCTTATTGTATTAAACTACCATTATTTGGAGGTTAAGTTTACTTTGGGATTAAATAGCTTGGAAACCAAGTTGGAGTATGCTAGGATTCCCTCACCCTTCTTTTTTAACAAAATTCTTTTTCCTTAATGTAGGTCGTCTAAACATTCTTATTTTTCGGTTTTCTTTTCTTCTTTCTTCTTCGATAACCACCACCATAATCGAAGTAAAGTTTCTTGTATTTCGCGAGTTCCCTCAGGTTTGTTGAAGGTCGAAATTCCAACAAGTGGTATCAGAGTCACAGTTCGTGGTTCTTCTGAGGTGAACAATTTAAAAAAATTTCGTAATTCTCGGCCAGACTTGCGCATCTGTGGGAAAAACGCGATCACGAGTTCGTTAACCGTGTGGGTTCCAAACACATATATCTACAATCTTACCGAATCATTTTTTTCGACCAGAGTTGTGTAACAAATGATATTAGAAGTCGAAGTTGGCTGAAAAATCAGGGAAAAGGCTGAAAAATCAGTAAGTTCTTAGATTCTTTGCACGAGTCGGTTTTTAATTCGTCGGTTGTTTTAAAGATCCAGTGTTTTTTGGTGGCCAGCAAACTCTATACCATAATATGATTAGCAAACTCTATACCATCATATGGCCCGATCCTTGTTTCAATTACAGAATTTTTCCAAATATATACTTGCGGATATTTACCCTTATCCATTAAGAATCTGATTGCATACTCACCAGGGGAAGGATCGTCCGCACTCTTCCATGATGTCTGGTACATCTCTCTCCCCGTTATAAGGTCTTTCCCCATTTTCATTCCTGATATAAAAGTATTTCCGACATAATCAAAACTTTGACAAACGAGATTTTTTGGCCGGAATAGGCTTTTTTCGAAGCCAACTATCACCGATGGATTTCAAACAAGAAAAGTTAGAAAATTGGTAGAACCGGCAATGGGAATGCCGGTTTATGCCATATCACCCAGCCACGTCGGATTTCCACTAAACAAACAAACACTTTTACACGTCGGATTTCCACTAACCAAACCAATCAGCATAAACCGGCTTTGGGAAGTCCGGTTTATGACTTTTTTCTGCCACCCTCGTGACTGCCGACAACACCTTCTCAGCGGGCCAATAGATTTACGACACGTGGCTTGAAACGGCATTGGGAAGTCCGGTTCATAGGCTTGAAACGGCATTGGGAAGTCCGGTTCATAGAAAACATTAATTCCCATTAACTATCCTATCTACCATATAAACGGGACACACACTACACAACACATATAAACACTACACACATATAAACACTACACACATATAAACGATTACACAAACACCGGCGAGAATTGAAAAAAATCCGACCAAAATCAAACCAAAACACAAAATGGCGCAATTTGTAGCATCCGCAATCCCTCGAAACAATGAGTTGCTGTACTTACAAAATGATAACCACCACCGTGCTGCCCGTCTATTTAACAAATTGGAAGATGATGCTACTCCCATAAAAGCTAGACGGTGTGATTCCGGATTTTGGGACGAGGTCGAGAAAATTCCGGAGGAAGTGAGAAACTGGATAGCCAGCGCTGGGTTCGACGGTGTATTACGCACCGGTTACCATAAGATCGACCACCATCTGATTACCGCTCTGGTCGAGAGGTGGCGTCCCGAGACGCACACCTTCCATTTTCCCACCGGTGAAGCCACCGTTACGTTACAAGACGTACAGGTTATTTGGGGGCTGCCTGTAGACGGACCGGTGGTTTCCGGAGTTTTTGAGTTTAAAAGCGCGGAAGTGTGGGCGACTAATTGTGTTGACTATCTTGGGTTTGTGCCAAAGGAGAGGGAAGTTGTACGTGGTAGATTATCAATCAATAATCTAGTTCATGAAATTAAAAATCCAAAGGGGGACTTAAGGCAAAGAGCTAGACTTTATATTATGGCTCTTTTGGGTGGGCACCTGTTCAGTGATTCAAGGTCGTATGATGTGTCGCTTAATTTTTTGCAAAACATAGACGACCTAACTGAGGGTGGTAGACTTAGCTGGGGCTCCGCAGTGTTGGCTTATTTGTACCGACAACTATGTAATGCTGCGGAGAAGGCGGATGTGAAAGGTATTCAGGGCCCGTTGATCTTGCTTCAGCTTTGGGCCTGGGAGAGAATACCCCTTACTGCGCCCCAAAGGATCATACGGGAGGGTGTACAGCATATTTACACACGCTGCGTTGGTGAAAAGTAATGTTTTTATCTATGCATTACATTTTTATTATATTTGTTATTATGATTAATTTAGATTAATTTATATATTTATTATTTTTATATATTTATTATTTTTATTCTATTTATTATGTTTATATATTTATTATTTATATTATATAATTTTAATTACTGATTATTATATTTATTTTTTTTTATCAAATTTTTACGATTATTAATTTGTATATTAGGTGGCATCGCCGGTTTGGTCGCTTTAGTAACACACGCACACCGGCTCATGTGTTGGTTGCATACCGTGCCGCTTTCACCGCGTTGGAAGAGGACCAGTTTATTTGGTGTCCTTATACCGATGTACTGGGGAGCCTTGTGTATGATTGCCGGAGAGATAGCGGGATATGGGCGTATAGTGGATGGCTTGTTTGGTGGTATGCTACGGAACCTCATCAACCGAACCGAGTATGCAGGCAGTTTGGATTCGGGCAAGGGGTTCCCGAAAGTTTGTTTATATTTCCAGCTAGAGTGCACCTGAAGAACCATGCGGATTCGTTTAGCGGGGGACGAGGTACAAACTGGGTGGGGAAGAAAGAGGCACAAATAGCGTGGTGGAATGATAGATACAACCATGTCTATCAATTTGATGGACCAGAGGGGGTAGGTGTTCTACCTGGCTATATGCAGTGGTATTATCAGCGCACTGTCTTAGTCATCACGAACCCGGGTGCACCTGACCCTCCCAACGTGTATCCACAATGGGGCGGTGTCCAGCAAGTACAGGTAATATGTTATGCGTATTTATTTTGTTTTATATATTCATATATGTATATCACATTTATTTTATATTATATGTTTTAATTTTTTTGCAGAACGAGGCGTTGAGGGAAATCCACGATCGTGCTCGGCAGAACATGGATAGTGGAGTGGGGAACAACGCCATGTGGCAGGATTTTGTTCAAATCCCTAATGAAGCTATGGGATATGGACATAATCTGGACCGGATGAACTATGGATCGCAACAATTTGCGTTTCCCCCACCTACGTATTATCCACGTCCTCCGTCTCCTCCACCCCAATATGGAGGTCAGTATCAGGGTGGTTGGGATGGTTCCCAGTACGGGCAGCATACTCGGGCAGATGGTGGTGCTTCCCAGTATCAGCATGGTGGTGGTTCCCAGTATCAGCATGGAGGTAGTAGTACACAACAGTTTGAGGCTGGAGGTAGTGGTACCCAGCATGGGCTAGACATGATCAACGAGTTGATGCGTACGCCTACCATAAGCCCTACCCCTCACCATCCCCATGACTCTACTTGGCTTTCGTTGTCACCCAATTTTCATGGCGATGGGTTTCGACCTTGGGTACCACCAGATTTCCAAAGGGACCCTAGTACCGAAATGGTTGCACGCCAGTCTCATTATCATGATAGTAGCCCGGTTCAGATTCAGTCTTTTGGTGATTTTGGGTATGACCAGCCACCGAACCCACAGAATGAAGAACCCAGAAGATCAACCAGGATCCCACAACCGACGAGATGCCACACCGGTAGTCATATATTTGGCCGCCCCCGCCCCCCTCCCCCCCAGTAGTATGTTTAATTATTGTGTTGTATTGAACTATGTTTAATTTTGTTCATTAATAAAAAGTTGTGTTTTGTGTTTAATATTTGTTTATATAAATATTTGTTTTCTGCTTTAAATATTTGTTTTCTGCTTTAATATTTGTTTATAACATTAAATATTAAATAAAAACATAATATTAATTTAAAACAAACAACATAATATTGAAATTACAAATCAAGTTTCTTAATAGAATTTTTATTTAAAAGAAACAACATAATATTGAAAATACAAGGGCATACATTAGAAAACAATTAAAATAAGACAACAAATGAAAATTACAATATTGTTTTCTATCCAAGAGTAGGCTCGATACGTTTTGAATAGAATGCTTTTGCCATCTCTTGTCTGAAAACTTCCACTTGCTCGTTAGACACATCACCGGTAATTATTTCCCTTGCTTCATTGGTTAGTATGTGGTGTATAAACAAGCAGATAAACAAACCTGAATTTTGTCTACTATTTGGACATTGGGGAACTCTGGCGACATATGCGAAAGGTTTTGTCGCATTTAGTGTACCTCCTCTACTCATATAATCTATTTCTTGCAAAAACCTTACAAGGTTTTTTTCGTAATAAGTCATGAGACGAGAACGATGGGCATCTGAAACTACTTCTAATTCCCTGTCAAAAATGGTCAATTCAAGAGTGGATATTTTAAGTTGTAGAAGGAACCAGTGCTCATTTCGACAACTTATTGGAATCAGGACCATGTCAACTTCCCACCAAGCAGGGAAAACTTTCAAACCTCCTGTTGCTGTCTTAACTATTCTTTCCCATTTTTGTTCAACAAAGTCATTGTTGAAAAAAGTTGGCATCACTGCAAACCTGTTGTTCAACATATTATCCCTTTCTATGGTTTTTTTATGAATTACTTGTGACCGTCTTATCCAAGCATCAATATGCTGTTATATTTATAAAACAAACAAACAAAATTTATAATCAAGATTCAACACTAACTTTGATAATTTAAAATTTTAAAAATGTAAAACTTACCATCTCCCACAAAGTATTGTCTTGCGTGAAGCCAAGCAAAACGCCCCAAAACTTTCTGCAACACTTGAAACTTTTTCCTAAATAAGCAATATGACAATATTGTTCTTCGTCACCTTTCCCTCTATCCCCTTCAAGAAAAAATTCTTCAGCAGTTGCAGCTAAGACAATTGGTTGTTCATCGCTATCCATATTTTGGGAAGATTCCGTTTCATGTTGTTGAATATCGTATAGGATTTGATCAATTTCGTCTCGCAGTACTTGTCTTCGCTCATCTAGATTGGCGAGTTCTTCAATGAGTTCTTCGAGCCTTTGTCTTCGGTGTCTGTTTGAATTCATTATGGTTGTGTGTTCGTTATCAGCTTTCTGGAAACTTTTAATAAGGGACTTTAGTGTTTCCAGACGCTTTTAATAAGGGACTTTTGATAAGCCGGATTTCCCAAAACCGGCTCTTATCGATTTTCTGTCAGATTTTATGACATAAGGTACAGTACGGTAGATAAAGCTTTTGATAAGCCGGATTTCCCATAACCGGCTCTTATCGATTTTCTGTCAGATTTTATGACATAAGGTACAGTACGGTATAAAAAGCTTTTGATAAGCCGGATTTCCCATAACCGGCTCTTATCGATTTTCTGTCAGATTTTATGACATAAGGTACAGTACGGTAGATAAAGCTTTTAATAAGCCGGATTTCCCATAACCGGCTCTTATCGATTTTCTGTCAGATTTTATGACATAAGGTACAGTACGGTATAAAAAGCTTTTGATAAGCCGGATTTCCCATAACCGGCTCTTATCGATCTTCTGTCAGATTTTATGACATAAGGTACAGTACGGTAGATAAAGCTTTTGATAAGCCGGATTTCCCAAAACCGGCTCTTATCCTTATCTCAATCCTACGTGGCATTTTCACTGGACAAGGTTTAATATCTGGATTTTCTGTCAGATTTTTATCCTTATCCCATCACAAACTCTATAAAAAGAAGACACCATGCACCTAAACTCTATATCAAAATCTCTATAATTCGTTCACAAACTCACCAAACACAAAGTTATAATGTCTCGTATTCCTGAAGATTTCTTAACACCAAAAAGATTTTTACCATTCTCGGGCACTCCATACTTTGGTCGTGACCATCTTCACTCCATACTCTTTGATCGCAAAGTTCCTGATTACGACGTAATCTGGACCCCACCAGGCGCCCCTGAAGACGAAGACGATGATGACGACATTGTGTCTCAACCGAGCAGCGAACAAGCTGCCAAAATCAACGCACCGTTGAAGACCGTTGAAGCTGCCAAAATCAACGCACCGTTGAAGACCGTTGTTGAGAAGGATATGAAAAAAAAAAGAGAAAAAAGACGAGTTTGCCACATGTTGTTCTAATGTTGAGAAGGATAGCATGAACGGCTGGGTGGATAATTAGTGTTTTTCTAATGTTCTTTATATTAGTGTTTTTTAATGATCTTTTTATTATTAGTTTTTTTTTTTAATTATGTTTTTTAAGTAAGTTTTGTAATGTTCTTTATATTAATTTTTGTATGACATTATCTTTTTATTATTACGGGTTTTTTTTAATTATGTTTGTATCATTGTTTCTATATAACATATTTTTTGGAATATTCTTTATATAACATTTTTATTATTATTAGAATACAAGGGCATACATTGGAAAATACAAGGGCATACATTAGAATACAATTAAAATAAGGCAACAAATGAAAATTACAATAAAGTTTTTTATCCAACAGTACGGGCGATACGTTTTTTTTTTTTAATTAAGTTTTTTAAGTAAGTTTTGTAATGTTCTTTATATTAATTTTTGTATGACATTATCTTTTTATTATTAGGGGTTTTTTTTAATTATGTTTTTATCATTGTTTCTAGATTTTCTGTCAGATTTTATGACATAAGGTACAGTACGGTAGATAAAGCTTTTGATAACCCGGATTTCCCAAAACCGGCTCTTATCCTTATCTTTTAATCTCTAGATTTTCTGTCAGATTTTCTGAGATAAGGTACAGTACGGTAGATAAAGCTTTTGATAAGCCGGATTTCCCAAAACCGGCTCTTATCCTTATCTTTTAATCTCTAGATTTTCTGTCAAATTTTATGACATAAGGTACAATACGGTAGATAAAGCTTTTGATAAGCCGGATTTCCCATAACCGGCTCTTATCGATTTTCTGTCAGATTTTATGACATAAGGTACAGTACGGTAGATAAAGCTTTTGATAAGCCGGATTTCCCATAACCGGCTCTTATCGATTTTCTGTCAGATTTTATGACATAAGGTACAGTACGGTAGATAAAGCTTTTGATAAGCCGGATTTCCCAAAACCGGCTCTTATCCTTATCTCAATCCTACGTGGCATTTTCACTGGACAAGGTTTAATCTCTGGATTTTCTGTCAGATTTTATGAGATAAGGTTATGTGCTTTATATATATACTACCTACAACTCTCATTTTCCTCACAACTCTCATACAACTCTCAACTTAATCTTATACAGAAACGCTCAAACAACTCTCATTTTCCTCAACCATGTCTCAATTTACCCCCCTCCTTGTTCATCTAATCCCTGGAAATGATCTTTCATTCCAAAATGGTTGCTTGATTGACGAGACATCATCCCGTGGTCGTATTGTTTTTCCTCTATACCAGAAAGTCGACTTTGCTACTTTCAAAGAGACGGCGTACAACAAACTTGGTGTGAGCAGTGATTTCTACAACCTTAAACTAACCCTGTGGTACACCTTCGGCGGAGATCATGTTCTCCAGAGCGAACTAGTAGACAATCAAACTTTTGAAACAATCTATTGGTTGAGTGGCCAATACCCTCAATATCAAGCTCAAATACAAGCCCAATTTTTCCCGGTGCCTCAACAAACACAATACTCCTTTTCAGACCAGATGAGGAACATTCAAATAAACAATCCTCATCAGTCTCAAGATGGGTTTCCATCATCCTACACCGATCACTTTCAACATTCCTCATATACTGAGCAACCGGAGCTCCCGTCAAGGTATTCTGAACAGTACAACGAAGAAGCCCAGGCCCCAGAGAGTAGTCAACACCATGGCGAACAACAAGACCCCCCACACCAGCAAGTTGAAGAGGCGGCTTTTGGTGGAAACGGCCGTGAACATTCCGATAACGAGTCAGAAGAGGAATATGCACCGGAAGTCTATGCCATTCTTGGAGACGCTTCGGAGGAGGACGAAGAAGACCACGATCAGCTCGTACTTCATCGTGAACACGATGAAAGAGTCTTGGAATCAGACGCTGGTTTTGTGGGGGAGGAAGAATGGAATCGTCTTCCGTTCAACGAACAGGAGGAAATAGTGGACTACTGGAGTGAAGGAGATGACCCAAGAATCGGTGTGTACTTCAAAAGCAAGGCACAATTTGTATATGCAATCAGAACTTGGTCCATAAAAAATAACAGGGAGATGTACTTGCTGGACTCGAGGCCAGAGGCTTGGAGAGCAATATGCATGACAGCGAGTCCGAAACACGTTGGCGACGAACACTCTTATCCATGTGAGTGGACTGCTAGGGGTTCAAACAGAAACAGTAAGGGATTATGGAAGCTGACAAAATGGAACCCAAGGCACAATTGTGCTGGATCGGTCGTAAGAAATAACAACCGTTCTTTGTCGGCCAGCATGATTGCAACAAAAATCGGCCACCAAATCAAGCTGGACCTTACCTACAAGGTAAAACACATCATTGCCACTGCCAAGGATCATTGGAATGTGGATGTGTCTTACTGTAAAGCTTGGAATGCCCGTAGAATAGCCATTGAAAGGCTCTACGGAACATGGGAGAGCAATTTTGCTGAGCTTCCGGCGTACATTGATGAATTGGTCCAGGAAAACCCCGGTACAATCGTTAGATGGTTACATGGCCAAAAGGAAAACCAAGACAGTCCAGAAACATTTGGGTATGTATTTTGTCAATTTCCAACAGGATATTATGATATAGCCAAAAGTAAACTGCATATATTGACATATAATAATTGTTATTTGATATGTTAGACACTAATGATATTGGATATAAATTGTTATTTGTGGTAAACTGTATTAAACACATATTGAATAACATACGCAATCCATATTTGACCTATTTGAACGGATGCATGTGGTCCGTTTCCTTTTGAAACGGGAGTTATTCAATATGTGGACAATGATGACCATAGAGGCTATTTGCTTTAGGGATCTCCAAATTTTGTTGCGTACTTTAATTCTAATATTCATATTAATGATTATAGTGAATTGTAATACTCCTATTAACGATTACAGTTTTCTTTTTAGGTATGTTTTTTGGGCTTTTGGCCCAAACATCCAAGCATTCAAGCATTGTATTCCCTATGTGGTTGTCGATGGCACCCATTTGAAAGGAAACTATCGAGGGAAGCTTCTCACAGCCGTGACGAAAAACGCAAACGGGAATATACTTCCACTTGCTTTCGCCATGGTTGATAATGAGACAAATGACAGCTGGCTATGGTTTCTAAGCAACTTTCGTGAACATGTTGCCGTAATTCATAAAGAGAAAGCAGCCTTGTGTGTGATTTCAGACCGTCATGCTGGTTTGATCAACGCAATGGCTGCAATGGATGGCTGGCATCATCGTTACTGTCTAAGACACATAAAGAGTAACCTTATGACGAGGTTTAAAGACGTGAAGTTGAAGAGATGGTGTTGGCAGGTCGGCACTGCGACTCAAAAGAGAAAGTATACATACGCTGTTAGTCAAGTGAGAGCGATAAATGAAGGAGCTTGGGATTGGTTGAAACGAATTGGTTTGAGTAAGTGGACATTGATGCGCGATAAGGGCTACGTACGTTGGGGAAACACCACCTCAAACATTGCAGAATCGTACAACAATGTGATATGCACAGTGCGCATGATGCCTATCAAGGCATGTATAGAAGGTACGTTCGACCTATCTAGAGCACACTTTGTCCAAAACTTCGAGAAATCTAGAGGGTGCAATTCACCTCTTGCAACAGCCATGTGGAATCTCTACACTAGTCGGGAATCATATGCCACTCATCAGCGGGTAACAGCTTTCGATATCTCAAAGGGTATTTATGAGTGTCGCACAAATGACCCGACAACCATGGGTGGGGAAAACACTTACACAGTCGATTTTCCAGAAATGTCTTGTACTTGTGGAAAGTGGCAACAACAAAGGATTGCTTGTTCCCATGCCATGGCTGTTGATGGATACGTGAACGCTCCTACTCGAAGAAACCATGAAGCTGCTCCTATAATGGCTGCAAAATGGTATAGCACTGATAAATGGAGAAAGCAATATAACGCACAGTTTCGGCCACTACGACACATCGACTACTGGCAAAATCCGGAGTGGACCATCGTGGCGGATTCAAGAATGATAATTACAAAACGGGGAAGAAAGAAACAAAAAAGAATCCGTAACGAGATGGACCAGCCAAGCGGAAGTGCAAGTGGAAGTGCAAGTGGAAGTAGGGTCCGACACTGTACTGGTTGTGGACAAACGGGTCACAACAGCCGAAGCCAGAATTGCCCACGTAACCGAAATTAGTGTTGTATCGTAATTTCTCCATTCTATCTTATTGTGTAATCACTTGTTGTTATTAAGAGGGCCATTTCTTACTTTTAAGTTGTTATTTTTTGTGAAAAAAAAATCATTTCTGTCCATTTTGTACATAGCATAAATCATACAAAAAAACCCAGAAATAAAAATCTAACTTTTACAAACTCTAAAACAATAACATATTAACAAAACACAATTTGGAATTTTTCATAAAAATCATCACATTACAAAAATAATTAACCCTAAACACTAACACATAACCATTTTTAAAACAAAAAAACTAACCAAAATGATTTTTTGGCATTTTGTACATAGAATAAAACACACCAAAAAAACAAGAAATAAAAATCTAACTTTTACAAACTCTAAAACAATAACATATTAACAAAACACAATTTGAAAATTTTCATAAAAATCATCAAATTACATAAATAATTAACCCTAAACACTAACACTTAACCATTTTCAAAACTAAAAAAATAAAACAAAACCACTAAACCATTAACCAATACCGGAAACCGCCTAACAAAACCGCTCAAATTTAAATCAAGAGCCGGCATTCCCAATGCCGGCACATGACACGTAGGATAAAAGGCAACTGGTGACTGGTCGATACTTTAGTGGAATCCTACGTGGCTCGATGAGTTGGCAACAACCGGACTTGGGAAGTCCGGTTCTACGAGTTTTGTAAAACTTTTCCGTTGAAATCCACCGGTGCTAAATCCGGTGGAAAAATATCCATTCCGGCCAAAAAATCGACAAACGACGACACTCTTTTCATCCTTAATTACCAGATTGCCAGTATCCAATAGTTGTGCTATGGGATCGACATTTGTTTTGGATGCCGAAGAGTTGGATGACCAAATAACCGAACCACCATCATTTACAAGAGTAAGGATCCCTCGGCTTTCTAGTTTGACCACACCTAAAGTATTAACAACTGGCGCTTCCCGGTTAGCAACCCATAAAATAGTATGAGGTGTGGTGTTCTTATACCATATGGCAAGATATCGATATTTAGAATTTCCTGGACTAAAGAAACCCAACTCAAACTTTCTATTTCCGGAAACTATAGTCTCACCATCAGTAATGTTTTCAAAAACACGTATGGTGTCTAACGAACAACAACTCTTTAGAATCAGAACGAAAAAGGTAATATAAAAGAGTAAGCTTACAGTTTGCTTCATATCATTATATGATTGGTACAGTTATTCCTTAGAACTTTTCGGGTCTCTTACGATACTAAAAAGCGACAGCACTGTTTTATAATTAGCCATGGACCAAAAACTTTGTCAGCCTATTAAACAAATCATTCTGTTCCAAATAATCCTATTTTTGACTTGATCTAAAAACTTTAAAAAAGTGATTGAATAATGTCCTTCCTGTCTTCTTAAAACATCAAGATTGACCATTGACCGATAACTTAACAAAAGTTTTTGCATAATTAACAATGCTTAAAAGTTAAAATACCCCATAAACAAAGTTTATAGAAGTTCTTAACCATAATCAATCTCGTTATCGATCTTGTCATGATTGTTTATTCAATGTATCATTCCAAAAATGATATGTTGGTTTAAAAACGTCTATGAATAACAAGCGTTTATCGATACCTAAGGTTCTCATTAACTATATGTATGTATTACAATTATTCGTCTAGCCTATCATTTTTCTTTCATTCTTTGCTAACGTTAGTAGAGCGTCATCTTCGCGTCTAAAGCTTTAGTTATGTCAAACTTAACTGGGAATTTCGCTTTCAACTTGTCCACTTGAGGGGTATCGAAAGATATAGTTCCTTAAACTCAAAGTATGGCCAAAATGATGTTTTGTCCAATTTGTCAACACGGGTTCGAGTGTAAATTTCTTCCTTTTCCACTTAGAGACGTTGATGCTAATGTTTATTTAATACGTACTATCGACAGACTAAGCGAAAAACGATTTATATTTCGTTGAGGCATTTCATCAAACACCTTATGGACACTCACAAGATAAGAAACAATCAATAACCATGTGAATATATATTGAACTATTTTACATAAGTTGTAATATATTAAGACGGTTGTTGACTTGTTGCGTTAGTTATCTAGAAGGCGGATGTTCGTACTTAGGCTCACAATCAAGACTAATAAAATTTTCGATTCGATCCCAATTTATGTCTAAAACGTTTATATATATATAATTGTCTTGTCACTATAAGTAACCGTTTATTATATATGTATACTTGTTACGTACAACGTTGTTATATGTGTACGAATTTATTAATGATATCTTGAATCAAAACCTATGATTAGCCAACTTCAACAAAATTTGGACTCTCTGACCCAACTGTCCACGGTTATTTATATGAACACTGAACACTTTTGGTCGTGACATCAAAAAATCCAGTATTATGATCAAACTAGTATAAATTGGACTTATTTATTTAATTTTATCTTTTATATATTAGTTAAAAAAAACCATAACTCAAGCCATGATCATGGCTCAAGATCCATCGCGTCGATTGTCCAGGCATGATGATGGATGGACGGTCATAAGACAACTATCTCGCAAGAGCTATATATGCTCCGTGTCATGAACTATATCAACTTGCATAAAAAAAACTTTCGAATAATTAAAAAGAAATAAAGAAAAAACTAAAACTTCAATTTTCTTTAATTCATTAAATCATGTCATGAGAACTATTTTTATTTTCTTTCAAATCTCACTTATTTCTACATCAAAGATTAAAAAAAAAAAAACTCAAGAAACGTATACAAGACTATGATTGATCTTGATTACTTTGGTCACAATCATACTACATCTTTCCCGTGTCTTTTTAACAAAAAAAAATGGATATTCAAACTTTTGGACTTGACTTGACCGTCAACTATTTTCTTTTTCACATAGACATGACTAGATTTTTTGTATTAATTTAGTTACTACTATATGTATTTTTCTTATAGCATTCATGAAAAATGCCAACAAGATTTGCCATCATCTTAACTCGTTACTCGTCTATATATGTACTATTTTTAGGTTTAGTTTAGCGTTTTAGAATGTAAGATATTGGCAACCTCGATGAATAGATCGTAGTGGATTTAAAGGTTTGAGTCTTGCAGTCGAAATATTTAAATAGAAGCGAAATATTAACTTATTTAAAATGATGAGCAATTTGTATTTGGGTTAAGGTTGTCTAAATATAACATATTTTTATCATGTATTTTCTTTGTGCTCATATGTGGGACTATACTATTTAAAAAACGGTGTTCTAATCAAAACATAACACTAAAATAGAATAAAACTTTAAAAGTACAAAGGTTTTAAAACATTTAAACCTTCGAAATAATTATTTAAGAAAACAATTTTAATAATTGCGGTGCCGAAACAAGCTAACATACAAAATTGAACAATGTGTAAACTAATAACTATAACTCTTAAACAAGCTGACACAAATATCTACACGTACTTATAATTTCTTCGTTCTTATGGAAATGTGTTTGCGAAATTGTTAGTACTTGTAAACATGTAAACATTGTTGGCAAGATTTTAAATACGAAAACCATCATATATAATGTACACCCCTTCAACTATTTAATGATCGATTTTACTAACATATACTTAAAGTAAAAGGAGACAAAATAATTGAATTCAGATGAATAACAAAAGTTCCTAACAAGGAACAATAATAATGGATTGGTTTGTGATTAGCCAAAAGTCAAAAGCATCTCTATTAATGCATCAAGCCATCAACTTTGTTCAACATCTTTCACTACACCGCTCCATTGTGTCCATTCCATGTGAACCACATATCACACAAAAATGATATTACCTTGTCCACGGAGTCTATTCATAATCAATTAATCATAATTGTTACTTTTTGTCAAATCGTTTTCGATCCACATGACAAAAAACGGAAATGTTCAAAAATGCAAGAAACCTCATGAACATATGTCGTAAGAGCTTTTGGTGTGTTAAAACAGCAGGAATATGCTGTCTTAGTTAAACAAGCTAAGGAGAGTCACGTATGTTTGTATTATATTGCTTAACATGGTTATCGAAAACAACAAGAATCATGTTAGCAGTTGTGAGGAATGTTATACACCCATACCAAGTGCTCAACGAACTTATGGAAAGATCTAAGATGCAAATCTGAATGACCAAAGAGATACAAGATAGCTAGGGCTACGCATAATAATCTCCAACAATATCTCTTTGAACAAATTTGTCGACTTCTGGGAAACAAACAACATCGACAACAATGATTTTTATTTATCTATTAGTTATGTATATTTAGTTATTGTATTTCCGTTAACATCTTTATTTTATTTTATTTGATGCATGTTTTTTTGAAAAAAAAATTATTTATTAAGGTAATGTGTGTTTATTGTTGATGTATTTATTCTTTTTAAGTTTTTAAAAGAAAAGATTGAAACTTAAAAAACTTAGTGGGTTACAGATTTTTATATGATGCATGGTTGATGAATATTACAAGGTTATGGAATGTTCAATATGCTAATGACATGTCAATTTTTTGGATTTTCCGATATCATGACTACCCTGTTCCCGAGTTTAGCAAGGGAAGAAGAGAAGTGAAAAGAAAATAATTTAACAGAAAAGAAGAGAGAAGAAAGGAGATTATTTTTTTAAAAACGCGTTCCCGAGTGGAAGTATTTGGAAAGAAAAGAAAGTAAAGAAAAATTAAAATAAAAGTTCGATATAAACAAATTATAAAAACTCATCAAGATCAAACGAGGATTACATAATACACAAATTAATTAACGAAAAACAAGTGATTAACTTTATAAACACAACTTAAACAATTCAATATAAATAAATTAAAAAAACTCATAAAGATCAAATGAGGATTACATAATACACGAGTTAATCAACGAAAAACAAGTATATGATAAATTGTTTAAAAAATTTCACTTGTGTAAAAAAAAAAAAAAAAAGAATAAAATATGAAGAATTTAACAATTCGATTCGACTCAGTTGTATCGAGTAAAGATGAAAAAGATAAACATGTATGTAAAAAATATATATTTGTTTAAAGATAATTTGGGAATTAATTTTTAAAAAATATAAAAAAATAATTTTCTTTCCAAATCTTCTCAATTTTGGAAGGAAAATTAAGAGAGAAAAATGGAACAATTTTTCTTTCCACTTCTTTTCTCTTCTCTCCACTTAAAAACTCGGGAACACGTTTTTTTTTTAATTTTTCTTCCTGCTTCTTTTCCTTTCCTTTCATTTCTTCAGAAAAAAAATCTCGGGAACATGCACAGTGTTAGAGTGCTTCTATAATATGATTGTATCGACATTATAGTGTAGTTTATTATAAATTTTGATAAATATGTTTCTTTAATATGTGTAGAGCAAATATTTAATAAAAACAAAAACAAAAACAAATAAACCTTAATACTTGTTAATAAAAGTAAATAATATAAATAAAATTACTATTTTGGTATTTACCTAGGATTTTATTATTAATTGACGGTATTTAAGAACTTATTATATGTTATATTTATTTTTTATATATCATCAAAAATCATCCTTGTATTTAGAGAAACACCTTTTATTAATAATAATACAACTTAATTATATATACTAACAAGAATCTCGCGCCATACTGTGACGACTAATAGTTTATATTCAATAAAATTGCATTAAAGTTGTCTTAACGATTTAAGTATGAGATTGACATCTATGTTATAACTCTTATTTGGGGTTATGAAGAAATGTAAATAATTTGTAAGTAGAAAAAGAAAATAAAAACTCAAATCTTTATTTATTGAATTTATTTTGTAAATTTTATAATTGAAAGTTAGCGCGTTTTTGGAAATATTAGGTGTCAAGAAAAGTTGGAATGACAAATTAATTATAATTTAAAATAAATAAAGAGTAGTATAGTAAATTTGCTATTTAAAAAAAAATGTCTAAATGGTTTATAGATAATATAGATAAGTAATAGACCTTTTTATTCAACTCGATCATAAAGGTGTCGTTACCAAAATCTTTAATTAATTCAAAGACTTCGATTATATGTTTACAATTAAATTTTCAATTTTAAATAATGTCTTATTTGCTTTGATAATTCTTCAACAAATGATATAAGCTACTCGTAAGATCAATAAAAAGTTTCACATTCACTAAAATATGTATATAAGATTTTGTGCATCATACGTTTTGTGCATCATATCACTTGTACATATCATGTTAACTGTCATATAATATGATGCGTATAAGCTAGTCATATACACATAAACATCACTTATCACGTTATATGATGGACAAAAAATATAATTCACAATAATATGAGGCATAAATAACTTGATGTGTGATGTATCATGTGTACAACTACAATTCACAATTATAATGTATAAATAAGATGAGCATCATCATGTACAACTCACTAGTCATCTCCATAAAGTATTCTACACTTCTGCAAATGTGTGTCTTTATATAATTGATTTGTCCCAACTTACTTATAACTAGAAGGATTCTCGTGCTTCGCACGAGTTCGAGTGCTTTGCGTTAAAGTTGGTCGTTCCAATCAATCTTCAGATTTTTCTTTTATATAGCAAGCAAGTAATTTGATGATTTTAGCCTGAACATTTAAAAAACAAACCAAGCAAGTACTGTATAAACCAATGAAAATATACATAACTGCAGTTAGTTTTGTATTACAGTATATATGCATCCAAACACGCTTTTCTTGCAAACCAGTTACCTTACCTGAGAATTTACAACTCCGCTAACCAAATCCTTAAACATCAGACACTCTATATCTAACAGTAAACGCTTTTGGGTATATATGCATCCAAACACGCTTTTTATGGTCAGTTTTGTATTACAGTATATATGCATCCAAACACGCTTTTGGGTGTGTTGGGGCAAGCTCACTGTTTGCAATATCCTGCAATTCATTTGTGTTCAAATTTTATGTAATCATGATCATATTAAATTATTAATAGATGCTGTGTATATTACTGAAGGAAAAAAGTAAACCTGAGCAGATTTATGGGCAGTTAGAGTGCTCTCAGCAGCTTCCTTCCGATTAGCACCAGTCTTAAATTCAGCAAGTATCGTTTTAGAGGGGTCTACATAAGCAATTGTTTCTGTCGGAATATCAACGCGATTGAAAGTGATCTATGCAAAAGAGCGTAGATGACTTTGAATCACGTTGGGATTCGTTCAAAGACAATTGGTTTAGTCGACCCGTGGGAAACGAAACGTTAAAGGGGTTGATAATAGACTCGAGTTGCTTTTGTAGGATCAGTAGTGATCGAAGTTGGAAATGTCAAAATATGTTAAATATGTCAAAATGTCAAAATATGTTAAATATTCGACAATCTCACGGCTGCAGATCAATTAACCAACCTACCAAGCCTATCAATTTTTGACATTTTGACATATTTAACCAAGTTTTCCAACCCGTTTTGAGCGGTATTAATAGTTTTGAGTCAATACCTGCTTTGTGCAGCACGACTTAACAGAAACGAAACTTCTCTACTGCTGCGTACATCAACTATGGTGAGGTCGGAAACATGTCTGTTTCCATTTGCATCATGTTTGATTACATACTGCTTAGTGCCCGATGATTCTACTAAAACGGGTCGATTTGTTGACAATAGATCACGTATCGTCTCATTGTATATTTCCAACATCGAAACCTATAAAAATGCTAATTATAAAATACTTTCTTTGGAGTATACACAAGAAAAAGCAAGAAACTTGATTGAATTTTCAGACCTGCATTTCATACTTCCACCCTTGGTTCTGAGGCATTTGTTTGGACTCAAATATTTGTTCTAAGGAGCGTGGTATCAGTCCTCTGTCATCCTCTGTCATCGTAATTTCCAAGCATACCCATCATTGTATGCGTTTTTCCGGACCCTGTTTGACCATAAGCAAAGATACAAACCTGAATAAAAGTAATCATAATTAAAGAAGTATTTATTTGTAAAAAATAAATTTGGGCAGGTAAAACATGGTCCGACCCGTACTACAAATGACCCGTTACCCAACCCTTATCACCTCTAATATGAAGACAGTGAGCAATAAGATCACCTTATAACCATCCAATGCACTTTGCACGAGCTGTGAGACCTCGAGAAATACCTCTTGTTGGGACGATTCGGGTACAAATACTTTACCAAACATGAAAGAATGTTTTTGCCCCTTTTCACAAAAAGAAAAAAAACAATATTTATATAAGCATCAAACATACAAGGTCTAAAAAGTCAATTCTGTAGCAATATCGAGCACTTATAGTACCATGTTGCAACAGTTCAATGCCACGACCGAGGTTTTCAGTTGTCGTAGGGAAAGAAAAAGTCTTTGTTTCGGTGTCAGCAGCATCATCAAACAATAACGGAATGAGATCCTCTTGTTTAAGTTCAACTCCAGAAACCGTAGAGATGCTACAAACATGCTAATAGTCCACCGTTTTCATATTGAAGCATGTAGTTATCTACCTTTCGGCATTATAATAGACTACAACTTCACCTTCCCACCTCGTTTGTTATGTAAACAAAACATTTCATCGTTTTAATACACAGCACGTAAAGTTTCCACCATCATTAAAGCGAGATATTATAGTAATTTATTTGAGATATACCTAAACCCATTCAAAGTAACTAACTGTAACCCCTCCTAATTTGCAAATATGTTAGGGAGGATAACAACACCCTTCTTTGATAAGATCTGCAGAAAATAAAACATAATGGTGAGCTTTCAGTAATAAAGGTTCACAGAATCAGACACTTATTACCAAATTATCTCAAGACCAATGCGGGAAGTAATTTGTATCCTTTAAGACTAATAAGATTTCATTTAAGTAACGGGTTGAAATTATAAACATAATACTAACCTCATCAGCTTCAGGATCAGTAGGATGGTTAGCCGCTTTGATTATGAATTTGGCTTTGATCTCATTTGCATTTTCCCTACGATTAAATATGACATCAAAGTATTAACAGAAAGACAGGTTAAATTAGTTGAACGGGTTTAAAGTCTCCTAAATCATTGTATTTGAAAATTTATAATATTTATTACTAACACATTCATCATTTACAAAAAAAAAGTGTAAATTATAACCATTCAACCTACCCAAACACATTTTGACCCGTCACTGAACCTGTGTGTGAGATGATGAAGCAGTAGAAAGACAGGTGTAAACAAATGCAAAAGCCAAATATCATTAACCACTCCATCTAAAACTATAAATAAACCTACATTGTTTCAAATTAATCAATAAATTAACATAACTTAATCAACCCTAACAAATATTATTAGCTTAACTGAAAGGAAATTTGCATACCTGGGTTAATTAGACTCGTCAAATCTGTGTGAGATGGAACACTGTGTGCTTTTGGGTTGTTGATCAGAAGAGTGCATATAAAGCAAGCTGACATTGCAAGAGGCCAACTTAACGTCGGCAGATTTTTCAGAGCTCCTATTCCCTGAGAATTTTGATTTTTAATGTTATTATGTGGTTAATTAGGCTAATAAGTAGGGAGATGAATATTGACAAAGGTACTGACCTGAATAAAGTTGCGTAATATCAAATGAATGTTGTTCGAAATGACATGAGATAATTTTTGACAATCTGCCCCAAGCCTGCTGGTCCAATTTCCAACTGATTCTCTATCAAAGAAGGATACATCCTGAAGGTATTGTTAGATATAGATAAAGTATATTTGTATAGTAAATTCGATATATGTTGTATATGATAGCTAAGAAATAGAAAGTACCTGAAACAATAGATTATTGTACAAAGTTCCCCTTAGACGCTTGAGCTGCGAAATTAATCAATTATATAAAGTTCTAATTAGTGTGCGAGTGTCTGCAGACAGTAAAACAATAGATCTAAGCCAAAAACTCAGGTTATTCATCTGAACTAACAAATTATACATAAAAACCAAGAAAAAATAAATTTTAGCAAACCACCTAAATGTATCAACATGCGTCATTCTCCAAAGTATAGTCAAGTTAAGAATGGAGTAAACTATCTTTAAAGTTCTAAATTCCAAGGAAAAGTCACTCACCAGGACCATGTTTGCGATTCCGAAACAGGCACTACGTAATCCACTGAAATCCGGAAAAGGGAACCTCAGCAAAAACTTAAAATGCAATAAGAGAATCAAAGATTTAAAAATACTTGGCTGTTTTAATTTGTAAGTTTTTTTAAGAAACGTAAGTTATTGCCAGGAGGGCCTCAATCATGATGGGAATCAATTAAGAAATCTCAAATGTCCCAGTGTCTACTGTTTTCGGATTAGTGATAGTCCATTTAGGCTTTACATTGAACGTAAGGTGCAAGCAGATATAAAAGTTTATGTAGAATGAATTATAACTCAAGTCATTGAGGCTCTTAGCAAAAGAAGATTTGAGAAATAGCACTTGATTAAGTAATGCCCCGCCCACAAAAAAAATCATCCTAATTGACATTAGCAAAATAGTAAAACGATGATTCATGTATATGGATTTTTTTTCCAGGCGTCCATTAGGAGATAGCATTAGTCTATGTACATTATACGGAGAGGAAACAGATAATTAGATCATTCATTTGCCAATTGTGTGTTATATTACTTCTCCCAATATTAAAAATCTTCTCATGGATGAATAGAAAAACATTGTGCTAACTACAGATGCATACAAAAACCCGTTGACAATGTGCCTGAAACTAAAGCCCATAGCCTTTAAACGGTATTTCAAAGAACTTTTGACAAAGTGATGTGTATAAAGCAAATTTTATTTATGTTCTTACGTGCATATACCGGAAGCAAAACACAGAAAGGTCAACATCTTTAAGTTGGTATAGAAGACCAATGGTTCCCCATTTTGGGCTGCAAAAATAGATGATGCCAATAAGTTTGGTATTGAGCTCGTAAGTGGAAAAAAAAAATGAAAAAAATCTGCCTTAGGGAAACCAAAGCAAATAAGCTCGTAAGCAAACAATAAACTAAAACAAACCAAATAAGCTCGTAACCCAACAATAAGCTAAAACAATCGCACCAAAAGTGACAAAAATCAAAACTTTAAATATAAATTAGGCTAATTAGCTTATTTGCTTCGGCTTTACGAGCTCATTATCCTGTTTTCAGTCATAAAAACCTCATAACTCAAAAAATAAACCAAATCAAATAAGCTCGTAAGCCCGAGAACTAAACTAAAACAATAAGCTAAAACAAACCAAATCAAGACTTTAAATCAAAATTTAGGCTTATTAGCTTCTTTGCCTTGACTTTATAAGCTTATAATAAACCAAAAAATTTGCTTCACAAAAACCGAGGCCAGTAAGCTCATTAACAAACAATAAGCTAAAACAAACCAACATTAGTAATAAAAATCAAAACTTTAAGTTTAAATTAGGCTAATTAGCCTATCTCCTTCGTCTTTCGGACGCAATGATGATCATGACGATTTAATAAGAAGAAAATCTTACTAATATTAACCTGCAATTTGGGACGGAGTGCCTCTAAAGGATTTTTGCTCTTCTGTGATCCCTGCATTTGTTGCATTAAAAGTTCCGCTTAGGATCTTATTATAGTTTACACACATAAAGTGAAGGAATTCAGTTAATTACCTTTCCCAGAGCCCAATCAGCAGAATCGAAATAAACTCGGTCACGGTCCTGTGCAAGATTGGCCAAGAATGATGTCAAGATCTAAACTTTACACAACCCTTTTAGCTTATCAACACAAATGAAGGGGAGATGCAATTTTTTTTTACCTATGAGACCAACGGGTTTTTCTTTGGTAACAATCCTCCGTACTTTCTCTTGATTATAGCTTCCTGCAGAAAACACCAAAAAAGAATAAAGTTGTTATTTCGCCTCTTAGGATCATAATTGCTTTTTTTGTTGGTGCTGACATCCGAAAACCAATTGTATACGACTATATGCAGTATAAATCCATATAAGGAAATGAAAATAATATTTCTAGTAAATTACCTCCTGTTCCTTTGAGGGCATGGCGAGACATTTTTTCTTCTTATTAACTTCCCAAGATCTATATAGAAAATACACGTTTAAGTAAATAGAGAACTATACAAAACATGAACCACGACACAGACACAGAAACCATAAATGTTGTGGAAACTAAGTGTGCCTAGTGCAATATCACAAATTTGGATCAGCAAGAAACAACACGATATTTGAAGACAACAAACAAATTCTGATTAGCAACATCAAATATAAGCTTGATTATGAAATCGTAATGAGAATTTAGGCAAAATTAAAATCGTCGGTTAATTACTCGTGAAAACTCCTCAAACAACTTTATCACACGGAAAATCCAACGACTCCGTTTATCACCGGCGCTAAACACAATGAAATCGAATTGTTGTTAGGGTTTCCGTTGAAATTAGGAACCTCAAATTATCGTTGTATGTGTGTGTGTCGCTGTATGTGTGTGTGTTTTGAAAACAGCAAGACGATGAAGAAGACACCTGGAAGACAACGACAACACGTGGAATGGTGTATGTTTCTGGAGTGGGGAAGTGGACTGGGCTAAACAAAGGCCCATCAAAACCGGGTTAAAGCCCATTAAGGGCACGAATTCATAGGTTACTACCAGATTTAATATGGAGATAATATGATAAAAGGAGAAGAATATTAATTTACTTTTTTTTTTTTTTTTTTTTTTTTTTTTTTTTTTGTTTGTTTGTTTGTTTGAAAAAGATATAAATATAATTAGTTAAAAATGGCAAATTAAGTTTTAAAGATAAAGGGCTAGCTAGGTAAATTTCTTTAAATTTGAGAACTTTCCCTTTAATTAAAGATAAAGAAATATTATAAAGAACCAATTATGGAGATGCCTTAAGAATACTCGAGATAATTAAGACCATCAAGCAATCATATACGTAGTATATATTTTGGTCATATGAAAATATAATCCATAACAAAGTCAATATATTGAACATGGAATCTTGAAAACTATTAATGTGTAGATTATGACACGACTAATTTTTTATTATATGGTCAATTCCAACTTCTTTTGTAAGTCTTAATTTCAATCGGCTATAATTAAGAAACTCTTAACTTTTGACACAAAAACAAAAATAAAATATCTCAATCTTCATAAGACAACAATGCAAATTTCCATGATTCTGCTCTTCTCATGTAGTTTATTCTTGCTTCTGTCAACTTGTGATGCACAAGATACCATACGTGCAAATCAAGCAATCAAAGATGGCAACACAATTGTTTCGAATGATGAAATGTTTGAAGTTGGCTTTTTTAGCCCCGGAAACTCCCAGAATCGGTACTTGGGGATATGGTACAAGAAAATATCAACTGGTACTGTCGTTTGGGTTGCTAATAGAGAGACACCAATCCACGATAACTCGGGCATGTTCACCGTCAGTACGGAGGGTGCCTTGCAGATTTTCAGTGGTGGTGGTACGATGATTTGGTCATCCAATTCAACGGTATCTATAAAGGGTAATAAGCCATTGATGCAACTTCTGGATTCTGGAAATCTTGTTGTGTGGGATGGAAATAGCACGAAAGAAGATCCGATTTGGCAAAGTTTTGATTATCCTGGTAACACGGTAATACCAGGAATGAAATTTGGAAAGGACTTGGTAACGGGAAGAGAGAGGTCTGTGACATCGTGGAAGAGTCCCGATGATCCTTCGTCGGGTCTGTATTTATATTGGCTAGAAACAAGTGGATACCCACAAATGGTTATGAGACAAGGTCCACTAGTTATAGCGAGATTTGGACCATGGAATGGTCTTAAGTATCAAGGTTTGCCCATTAGAAATCCGAATTAGAAGAATCTCGTATGCCCATAATAAAAAGAATAGCAGTGGTCAGATGGAAGATCTTGATGAATTGCCTTTTTTCAACTTATATGAGATAGTGAAGGCTACCGATAACTTTAGTTTTAATAATAAAATCGGAGAAGGTGGCTTTGGTCCTGTTTACAAGGTACCTCATGAATCAAAAGTGTAATAAAAACTTAGTAGAATTAGAAGAATCATAGTTGAAACTTAATATTATACGGTGTGTTGGATGACGGACGAGAAGTAGCCGTGAAGAGACTCTCAGAAACATCCCAGCAAGGGATTGATGAGTTCAAAAATGAAATCATTTGTATTGCCAAACTTCAGCACCGGAATCTTGTGAGCCTACTTGGATACTGTATTCATGGAAATGAAATGATTTTGATTTATGAATACATGACTAACAAAAGCTTGGACACATTTATATTTGGTTCGACTCTCTTCCAGTAATTTCACATAGCACCTTACTTTCTCATTTTATGTAGTAATTAGTGCTTAAGTACGTAAGTTGTTTTTTCTTTGACAGATGAAACCAGAAGTCCGATGCTTGACTGGTCTCAACGTTTTTGCATCATCCATGGAATGGCTAGAGGTATTCTATATCTACATCAAGATTCCCGCCTTCAAATCATTCACAGAGATCTCAAAGCAGGTAATATTCTTCTGGATGGTGATATGAACCCAAAAATCTCAGACTTTGGCCTTGCTAGAATGTTTGTAGGGTCGGATACGGCTTCTAAGACAAAGAAAGTGGTGGGAACCTAGTAAGGATCTCAAAACTATGGTCTATCAGATTAATTTCCTACTAATTTTCTAACAAAAAAAAAACAAAACAGAATACTAATTTGTCACATATGTTCCTTCTAACTTTGCTACAGTGGTTACATTTCTCCGGAGTATGCAGTACATGGCCGATTCTCTATAAAGTCAGATGTATTTAGCTTTGGTGTTCTCGTCTTGGAGATAGTTAGTGGGAAGAAAAACAAAGAATTTTCTCATGAAGATCACAGTGACAACCTCCTTGGACATGTATTTAAAACTTCCATTGAAGATCATAGAACCAAAACCATAAAACCTTTGAGTGTACTTATGAATATGTTTTGTCTGTTTCAGGCATGGAGGCTTTACAGAGAAGGCAGGTCCAATGAACTCATGAGTTTATCTTTACACGGCTCGTACAATGAATTTGAAGTAGTACGAGCAATACATGTTGCGTTATTATGTGTGCAACATCATGCAAAAGATAGGCCAACGATGCTGTCAGTGGTTCTAATGCTAGTCAGTAAGGGTGTCTTGCCTCAACCTAAGCAACCTGCTTTTTGCACTGAAGAGAGCCGTAGCGAACTTGAGTCTGTTTCTTCAGTTCATGAATACACAATATCCCTAGTACATGCTCGATAGCAAGCACATATTTGATGTTAGTTAAACTGAGAGATTAGATCGTATGACCCCAATGATGTAAATAAAACAACTCAAATATGTTTTGGGTTATTGTATAATTATAACCTGAATTTTGTACGGAAGATAGCTGGCGTGAGCTCGAAACATGTTAACGGAATATGTAATAATTATATATTTATTAGTTAGGATCTAATCTAGGAAGTCGGAAATGATTAGGATTATTAATTTAAGTAGGTTTCTTATTACTCCTTAGTTTAATTTCTATTATTTCTTATGGGTTTGTGCATTATATAATATTAAAATGAAAGGTAGTTTGAGATTAAATACATTTTATTTCAATATTTATAAACAAACAACTCTCTGCTGGAGTGGTTGGTAAGTGGAATTATTATAAAAGTGGTGGGGGTTTGAATCCTGGCCCGATCACTCATTTTTCTTTATGTCTGGTGTTGGGCTCTTCATTTTTTTTTTTTTTTTTTTTTTTTTTTTGTTATTAATTCTAATCATTAATATACATCTATATAAAACTTTTGTTGAAACGTGTATAAACAATTAACAAAAAAAAATCAGACCCAAAGCATGCTATCAAATAAATTTTTTTATATTTCGTTGGTTATTCATCTTGAGTGCGAATCAAATAATCCCGTCAACACGAAAAATATACTTTGCGAATCAAATAATCCCGTCAACACAATCACAGATTTCGTTTTCGCCCCGGACTCGTGCAACGCACGAGATTCAACTAGTTGTATTAAACTACCATTATTTGGAGGTTAAGTTTACTTTGGGATTAAGTAGCTTGGAAACCAAGTTGGAGTATGCTAGGATTCCCCTCATCCTTTCTTTGTACCAATTTTTTTTTTCTTAATGAAAGTCGTCTAAATATTTTCATTTTTCGGTTTTCTTTTATTCTTTCTTCTTCGATAAACCACCACCATAATCGAAGTTTCTTGTATTTCGCGGGTTCGTGGTTTGTTGAAGGTCGAAATTCCAACAAGTGGAATCAGAGCCACGGTTCGTGGTTCTTCTGAGGTGTACAATTACAAGAATTTTCGTAATTCTCGGCCAGACTTGCGCATCTGTGGGAAAAACGCGACCACGAGTTCGTTAACCGTGTGGGTTCCAAACACATATATCTACAATCTTACCGAAGTATTTTTTTTTTCCGACCAGAGTTGTGTAACAAAGGATATTAGCAGTCGAAGTTGGCTGAAAAATTAGGGAAAAGGCTGAAAAACAGTAAGTTCTTGGATTCTTTGCACGAGTCGGTTTTTGATTCGTCGGTTGTTTTAAAGATCCAAGCTTGTGTTTTTTGGTGGCTGGGTAATCCGAAAAGGTGTACTTGAGTTGAATACGGGTTTGGTTTTGAACTCGAGGGTTATAAAGTCAAAATATTGCGGGTTGGTTTATTGAAGAAAGAAGGTGTTTGCGGGGTTGTTTCTTAAACCGTAAAATGTACAAAGAAGAAGTACCTTTAAGTGCTTTCATAACCAACAAAGCACCTCCCGAAACACGAAGGACACCATTCTCACTAGTATATCTGAAGCCTTTAGAGTCCATAATACCAAGTGAGATAAAATATTTCGTAAGATCTGGTACATGACGAACATATGTAAGGGTTCTCACAACTCCATCATGCATCTTAATTTGAACTTATACAATACCAACGACCTTGCATGGTGAATCATTACCCATGAAACATGCCTACCATCAAACTCTTCATATGTCCCAAATCAATCACGATTGGGACTCATATGAAAGGAACACTCAGAATCCATAATCCAAATAGTGGGTTTACTTTTATAATCAAACCCCTGAGGGAACCACATCGCATTTCGAACCCGAGTCATCCTTAGCAGTTGCTGCAATTGAAACTTTTCCCTTTAGTTTAGGACAATCTCTCTTCCAGTAACCCGTCTCTTTACAACAGTTACACGTATCTCGAGGATTGGGCGCTCGAGGTCTTGACTTCGATGTACCTTTATCCCTATCTATGATTTTTCCTTTTTCAGTTCGATGTCTACCCCTGTCATGACTTGTAGCTGATAAACCAACAGACTAGGATGTCGATTGAGATTTCGAACTTCCTGATGCTTGAAGACGAAGATCTCGGGAATGCAAAACAAATCGAACATCTTCTAATATAATAGCGTCTATACCAACTACAAAGGAGTTTACAAAATTTTCATACGAGGGAGGTAAAGACACAAGAAGAATGAGAGCCGCATCTTTATCATCAATTTTTACCTCAACATTCTTCAAATCGATTAAGAACGAAGGAGGAACGCTCGTATTTTGATCCTACATAAACTAAAGTTGTTTTTACCATTAAACTTCTTACTATTAATGGTATGTAATATACTTATCTTTACTTCAATATAAAAAATCTCCTTCAACATATTAATATCTTAAATTTTAAGTAATTGAAATTACTAATTTACCCTTATTATACATTTCACAAAATTTATCATTTAAAACAATTTACAATTTCTGACATTTCCTTAATTACAACAATAACTAATAAATAATAATAACTATTTTTATCTTTATCTTTATCAATGTATAACACATTTTCACTTTTTATTAAAATTTTAAATTTTTAAATAAAGTATAATTAGTAATATATCCTTTAATGAATATAACATATAAACTAATCTTAATTCCTTTAATTAATTCGATTACTAATTTCATAAAAAAATATGCACCCGTATAAAATAAAGGCAATTCAAATTAATTGATAAAAAATTTTATTCATGTAATCATTATTTTTTAACTTTAAACGTTATTTGATGGAGTAAATTTTCAAATATTTGATTTATAATCTAAATTTTATAAAGTTAGTGTTGTGGTTCGTGTTGCTCTATAATTATAGGAAGATGATTATCATCAAAAGTTTATATATTCTTCTATTGGTCACCGATAAGTCTTAATACCAATAAGCTGAGTAATATTACATTTGATACTTCTAAGGTTAATAAACCTTGTTATCATATTGATTATCCTTCATTACAACATTCGAAAGTATGTGTTACCATATTGGATTCATGGAAACAGACTGAATTTGAATGTTTTGAATGAAAATATTTTTTTCGGGTTGAAAACCAGAGCGATAAACGATTAGAAAACGTAGTGTCTGAATAGATTTTTAATTCTTGTTGCATCGTTGAAGGAAAATTAGTTTTTATTTATGGAAAACATGGGTTTATACGGGAATACTATTCAAGATATATATTTAATTCTCTTTTTGACCGAACGAGAAATTATTAGACGTCACTATTAAAAAAACAAAATGATCTGAAAATCAGACTTTTGTTATGTTCGTAAATGAGCTTAATCTTCAAATGAGTCGAATTACCTCAATGGGTTGAATGATCCGAACGGAAAATATTTTGCGAGGGTACTTGTTTCACGAAATCTATAAAAAATGAGTGAATTTGAATTGAATTCCTTTTCCATAAGATGTTTGTTTGAAGTTTATGACGTAATTTAAATCCGTTGGAATCTAAATTTTTCTTTACTTAAAAATTTGAGATTCCTTAGGGTATTGGAAAAGAATTGAAAAAATCGATCATATGACATAATAATTATTATCGCTGAATGGTCGAACCATAAATTGTTACCACAACATTCTTTTTATATTGTCCGAATGGCCGAACTTTAAACTATTAAACTCTAAATATATGTAACGAGAAAAATGATAAATTACCATAAATCATTATCCCAATGTAAATTGTTAAATATGATTTTTTTCATTCGCTACATCGTGCGGGTACCATACTATAGTAAGTTATTCAAAACAAGAACTATCAAATAATTAAGCTATAGTATCTTGCTTTCGTTTGTCTTTTTTTTCTTTCAATTAGGCCCAACAGCCCAATTAACAAAGACAGACCCAAAAAAAGAATCCTAAAACCATGTTAACACCAGACCACTTAATTCAAAAAAAACACCATACAAATTAATTCAAAACACCAGATCGAATAAAACGCATTGGTGATTCAATTACTCTGATTAATTCAAAACAAACACCAGCCGATTCAAGTGATTTGGAGAACGACTCCAATCGAGTATACCAATTTGTTAGGATCAGAGACAAATCAGACGAACAAAAGCTTAATTCGTATTCAAATTCAAAGGTCAAAATTCTAATTTTGCTATTTCCTATTTATAGGACAACTAACAACCAAAACAAATCCCATTTTTTAAACAAAATCAAATTATAAACGAATCAAATACCAATTAACTAAATTATCCTTCAAGTTTAAGTCACATTATCTAACCTATAGTTAGAATATTTTGGAAGACCGATGTCTGCTTGATTGTTAAATTTAATCTTGGGTGGTCGTAGACTTTTTTCTAACAAAATATGCATGTTCGTATGTCACCATCTGAATTAGAATCCTTATAAAAATGTTACTTGTTTCCCAATGGTATTGTTGTTAAATGAAGAGATATGAGGTATCAGTTATAAATAAAATGAAAGGTGACAATTTGCTCATAAACGTGCCAATTTGGGTTGCGTTTTATCAGAAAAGGGGTCAAGTCAAAACACGTAAGCTAAAAGGGGAACACAGAAAACGGCTGAATATGTTAAAAGTCGCCAAAAGTCTATTTTTAACGCATAAATGTTGCGACTAATTATTGCATTAGGTATTCATAAAAAGGTTAAAAATGGTCAGAAAAATGTGTATGCGACATGTTCTATAGAATAACCAGCTTAAACTATTTTTTACACAACTTGCCCGACCTGCCCAATTTTTCACCTCTAAAGAGAACAGACAGGTCAATTTTGGGTGGTCACCCAACCAATAGCCTATACTTTTCGTTCCTGTTTCCTGTTTATTTTTCTTGTGCCAATGGGGAACTAGAATAACCAGATTAAGTTTTGGTGGTCACTCATGAAATGGGTTGGGTTGCATTGACCAAGAAACATGTTTGTCCAAAGTTTTTTACAATAATTTTTGGTTCAAAATGTTTACTAAATTATTCGAGTTTTATAATAATTAATTTTTTGAATAAAATGATTTAAAAGGTTTTATGCATAAAAACACACTTTGGGTACTATTTAACCAATATGGAGAACACTTTTGGTGAATTTCGACTTTAAAAATGTTACTAGAATCCTTTCTTTTTCTTCTTTTAATACATTTTCTTTTTACTTACCTATTTGACCCGACCTTTTTAGAGAACACTTTTGGTGAATTTCGACTTTAATGTCAAGTATCTTTATGTGCCATTTAGTTTGAAATTTAATGTCAAAAATCCTTCTGTTGATTTCTGGTTGGTGAAATAATTTGAATAGACTACTTAATAAGTGGTTATGGCTTATGAGAAGGAACTATGAACTGTTTTTGTTATATTGGTTGGGCTATCATTTGAAAGTGAAACCGTTGTGTTTCCACGGACAAAACATTAAACTAGTTTTCTTCACACAAAAAAAAACCAGAATCTGAATAAAAGACTGTTCTTAAACTTTAATCAGATCTGGAGCATTACGGAAGGGCATTTGCTTGAAGACCGCCGCTCTATTCAGTTCTTTCTTAGCACATCTGTAACGTCCTGGTTTTCAAAAATCACGTTTTACAAAAACTTTTTAAGTTATAAGACTTTTACACAGCGGAAACATAATAAAACATAATAAAGCGGTTCCTAAACATCTTCATACAAACCATACGTTACTTAGTTACAACATCAAAAGCTTACTAAAAGCATATAACAAAACTATACGAATGGGGACAACGTCTACCCCAAGCAATCCCGCCTCACCAGGCTAGCGTCTAGCACCCTACGAGCAAAAGACACATTTGAAAAGAGTATCAGCAAAGCTGGCGAGACAATAAACTTAATAAAGACTATAAAACATTTCATAAAATATTTAACTTCAAAGTCCCAAACCATACCTGCACCCATCGCAGACGGATAGGTTACAATTCAATAAATAAACAATAATAAAGTGCACACGTAAATGATTCTCATCTCATAATCAAATCACGCACTAAAGTCAATATCTTACGTTTTGGATCCATCTCTTGTCCAAACGTCATCTATCACAATTTGGGTCCATCTTATACCCAACAATCATCTTTCTAAAGCGGGGTCCATCTCTTGCCCCATGGGACTACAATCCCGTTCGCTACTCGCACATTCCTGCATGTTATTATAAGCATTGGGGCGCGACTCCCAATCTCTATAATAACCCGAAATGTAGGCTTTCACTACTCCGACGTTGCATACGATGCGTTGTCGTTAAGGAGGGTTCCACGGTGTGTCAACTTATACACCTCCCCACTCCCACGTGATATATCCGGCTGACCCTCATCTCAATGGTCATACATCACTCCAGTATGAGATTAAATCTCAGTACCGCGTGTTACAAGGGAGGTCTAGAATTCCCCGTAACCAACTTTCTTAGGCTAGCACTTTTCTACCTAATCGGTTAAACTAGGTCAATCTATCTACGAGCAGCTACCTACCACCCGTAACCCAGGCCTCTTATGCAAAACTATGTCATACTACATATAGTGCATAAAACAATAACAATAAGCAATTGCTAAGACAAAACAAGGGCCACAATCAAATATGTACGTCATCTCAATGTACAACAATAATAATAAATATTATAAATGTATGTCATCACATTATACACCAATAAAACACGAGTAGCTACAACTACTCGATCAAAGTACGATTACGTTATCCTGTTAAAATGGTTCATCTTAAATCGATCATACGTCTTCTCATCTTTTAAAACGTATTTACATCTTTACAAAACGTTTTACATCTTTTAAAACGTTAACTCATCTTTAAAAACATCTTTTGTCTTAAAGCTCGGTTTTTAAAACGATATTGTACTCACCTCAGTCCTCGACAAACGGAATCGCCCGAGCGATGCAAACACGATCAACCTGATCATAACATATCCGTTAATAAGATCGTAAAAAAACTCATTATTACCAACTTAGGCTTATTTAGCCAAACGCTCATTTAACCATAGAGTCGACCTCTTAACCTTTTCAACATACTCGTATAGAATATATAACACCTCTAAAATATATATCTATAGTTTGAAGGACTACGATTCACTAACAAACTTTTTACATAATGAAAACTCATTTTTTCTAATATAAATTCTGCACAAATCAGCACCATATTGCTGTTTTGACTCGCGTTTTTAACCTGTTTGTGAGTCAAATGAGCTTAAACATTCTAAAGACGAGTTAAAGTACACATGCACACCTTTAAAACGATATATCGTACACCTCCATAGGATATACGATGAGACTTCTACAGCCCTCACAAAACAGCCACTTGCTGTTTTCTGTTTTATGAAAATTTCAACCCAAACCGACCCGTTCGTAATCCAAAACATACAACTCGAATTTTGGGTTCTTACAATCATTTCTAAGACTTAATTACTATATAAATCAACCATCTAAATTCAACTTTACGCAACCCCAATCAATTAGACTAGGAAAACCATAACATGCAAAGGTTATAAGTTATACCTTAACTTTTTCGAACCGGGTATCGAATCGACCCGAAACGAACAACCACGAAACCAACTTTTGCTTACACCAAAACGTTCCTTATGCTTCCAGGAGCACGATGGTGCTTTCGGTTTTTAAAACGGTCTACTAATGAACTCTCTAGGCTTGATTTTTGGTTGATGGAAGTTTTTGGTATTTTCTTCTCTTTCTTGTTTTCTCCACCCGAAACACACACACACATAACTTAAAATTCTGCATTCTTCTAACACTTGACACATGTATTAGATTACTTTCTTTACTTAAACAACCCTCAAGTTTGAGATTTTAACACATAAGGTCCTTTACACTAAACTTATTGCAAAATTAGCCATATCTTAAATATGGGATGTTACAATTCTCCCGCTCTTAAATTGATTCCGTCCCGGAATCAGGCTTCAAACAAATGAGGATAACGATCTCTCATTTCGCCTCCGACTTCCCAAGTCGTTTCTGAACCACGCTTGATCTTCCATAAGACTTCAACCAGTTTAACACGTCTCTTTCTTAACTGTCTCGTTACCCGATCTAAAATCTCTACGGGTTCCTCAAATAATCTCTTATCATCGTAAATTCTCAGTTCCTCTAGCGGAATGATACTCGGTTCATCGGATAGACACTTCCGAAGATAACTAACATGAAACACGTTGTGAATACCATCTAATTCCGAAGGTAACTGCAACTTATATGCTTGATCACCAACCCTTTGTAGAACCTCAAAAGGGCCAATGAATCAAGGACCCAACTTTACTCGTTTCCCAAAACGAATGATCCCTTTCCAAGGCGATACCTTCAACATAACTTTTTCACCAACCTCAAATGACTTGGGTCGGTGTTTCTGATGTTCCGCCTTAACCTGAGCACAAACTAGACATTTCGCCACAAAGTCCGCTATCTCAATTTCAATCTTAGGCTACCAATAACGAGCTTTTAAATCATGATACATCTTATTACTACTCGGATGTATTAAATACTTAGATCTATGCGAACTTCAAGCAACAAGTTCTTAACATCTCTGAATTTAGGAATCCAAATCCTATCCTGATACACCTTTAACCCTTGGATTCTCTTTAAACTCTAAGGGGTACTTAAACAATCCTTCCTCTCCTAAATTTTCCTCTTTCAAACATTCAATCTAAGCTAATCGACTTGATCAACAAAATCCGAAGTTAAAACTAAACTCATAGACTTCAATCGGTAAGAAGATCTCGGTTCCTTCTGACTTAACGCATCGGCTACTACATTCTATTTCCCCGTATAATAACTAATCTCACAATCATAATCGATCACTAACTCGATCCACCTCCGCTGACGCATATTCAATACCTTCTGATTCTGAATATATTGCAAACTTTTATGATCCGAAAATATTGCACACTTGGTACCGTATAAATAATGACGCCAAATCTTGAGTACATGAACCAGTGATGCTAATTCCAAATCGTGCAGGGGGGTACTTCTTTTCTGTATCATTTAACTGTCTAGAAGCATAAGCTATTACCCTATTCCCCTCTACATAAGGACACAACCTAAACCTGATAACGATGCATCACAATAAACTATAAAATCCTCATTACCTTCCGACAAGGTGAGAATAGGTGTCTCACATAAACAATCCTTTAACGTCTGAAACGCCTCCTCATGTTTCTCCGTCCAAACATACGGTTCCGACTTTTTGGTCAATTTAGTCACAAAAAAAAAAAAAAATGATTTTCGAGAAATCCTTAACGAATCTCCTATAATAACCGGCTAAACTTAAGAAACTACGAATCTCTGTCGGTGTTTTTAGGGGACTCCCAATTTCTAATAGCCTCAACTTTAGTTGGATCAACCTTAATATCATTCTCTCCGATCACATGTCCAAGAAATTGAATCTCAGGCAACTAAAACTCGCACAAAAACGGACTTTCCTACCGCTACATCTACCTCTAAGGCAACATCTAACGGGCTACGAGACACAATAAATCTCTCGGCGAACTTAGTAGACACAAAAGATCTATTCGCACCGGAATCAAATAAAACATTAGCAGGTAAGGAATTAACTATAAAGGTTCCAAAAATAACCTCATCATCGTTGCGTGCTTCCTCCGCGTTCATCTGAAACGCCCTGCCTTTTGGCCTCTGATTCTCCTCTTTCTTACCGGAATTAGCACTCCCCGCTCTCGGTTTAGTGCACTCGGACGCGAAATGTCCCATTTCTTGACAGTTATAGCAAATCACCTCTTTGCTTCGACAGTCTTTAATTACGTGACCATCCTTGCCACATCTCTTGCATCTAGTCGAACCAGACTTCCATTTCTGATCACTATTCTTGGGACCACTCTTTTGTTTCTTCGATGAAGAACCCGATTGTCCATCCCAAGACCTCTTTTCACCACTCTTCTTTTGTGCATCACGAGCACTCAAGTCATCCTCAACCCTCCTAGCCTCCTCCATGGCTAACTCTAGGGTACTCTGACTACGAACAGAGGATCGATACGGGTACGGCAACCCTTCAACATAACGAGCCACCAATGACCTTTCAGTCGGGCAATGGTGTCGAGAAAACTGAAGCTTGTCAGTAAAAGTGGAGTTATACTTTGCCACAGACATACTTCCTTTCTGCAAATTAAGGAACTCCCTCTGATCGCGCTGCATAGCGCCCTCACTGCAAAACCGGTTGTTGAGCTTTTCCACAAAAAAAAGCCCAAGTCAACCTGTTGCGGACCTCAGTAGATAGAGTCTGATCGACGGTCTCCCACCAGTCCAACGCTTCCCCCTCTAGCATACGGATAGCATAAACCACTTTCTGCCCCTCCGTAAACTCAGCAGAACAAAATGTTTGTTCCATCTTTCTGATCCAACGACGACAAACCAATGGATCCTCACCTCCCGCAAACGCTGGAGGTTTACAGCTCAAAAATGTCTTGTATGAACTGCCTTTCACTTCAACCTGTTTGACTTCCTCACGGGGATTCGGTTGCTTAACCACATTTTCAGATACAGACCCATGCTCAGTCGTATGCGAATTCTGAGAATCTTTCAGTAACCCGGTTGCCCTCATTGCAGCCTTTAACTCTTTCAATTGCCCCTCTAATTCGACAATCCTTTCGACATCCTTCTTATTATGCCCAGATGAGGAACTTCCCTCCGTGTGAGTACTCTGAGAACCTCGGTTCTCCTCGTTGCTTCCTTCATGATCGGAGCCCGATACGTTTACCATCCTTAGATCGATAACCAAAACAGGATAACTTAAGCGAATCGTACAATAACAAGGGTAAGTAACAAGTAAACTCATAACACTCAGTCACACACCCTTTTCCCATCCTAGGTCAAGGTTTTAAAAATTCGAACCGCGTCTTTTGCACGAGTCTGAGCACTGGTCTTTGTGCTTAGTTCACTCGCAACGCGGCTCTGATACCAACTTGTAACGTCCTGGTTTTCAAAAATCACGTTTTACAAAAACTTTTTAAGTTATAAGACTTTTACACAGCGGAAACATAATAAAACATAATAAAGCGGTTCCTAAACATCTTCATACAAACCATACGTTACTTAGTTACAACATCAAAAGCTTACTAAAAGCATATAACAAAACTATACGAATGGGGACAACGTCTACCCCAAGCAATCCCGCCTCACCAGGCTAGCGTCTAGCACCCTACGAGCAAAAGACACATTTGAAAAGAGTATCAGCAAAGCTGGCGAGACAATAAACTTAATAAAGACTATAAAACATTTCATAAAATATTTAACTTCAAAGTCCCAAACCATACCTGCACCCATCGCAGACGGATAGGTTACAATTCAATAAATAAACAATAATAAAGTGCACACGTAAATGATTCTCATCTCATAATCAAATCACGCACTAAAGTCAATATCTTACGTTTTGGATCCATCTCTTGTCCAAACGTCATCTATCACAATTTGGGTCCATCTTATACCCAACAATCATCTTTCTAAAGCGGGGTCCATCTCTTGCCCCATGGGACTACAATCCCGTTCGCTACTCGCACATTCCTGCATGTTATTATAAGCATTGGGGCGCGACTCCCAATCTCTATAATAACCCGAAATGTAGGCTTTCACTACTCCGACGTTGCATACGATGCGTTGTCGTTAAGGAGGGTTCCACGGTGTGTCAACTTATACACCTCCCCACTCCCACGTGATATATCCGGCTGACCCTCATCTCAATGGTCATACATCACTCCAGTATGAGATTAAATCTCAGTACCGCGTGTTACAAGGGAGGTCTAGAATTCCCCGTAACCAACTTTCTTAGGCTAGCACTTTTCTACCTAATCGGTTAAACTAGGTCAATCTATCTACGAGCAGCTACCTACCACCCGTAACCCAGGCCTCTTATGCAAAACTATGTCATACTACATATAGTGCATAAAACAATAACAATAAGCAATTGCTAAGACAAAACAAGGGCCACAATCAAATATGTACGTCATCTCAATGTACAACAATAATAATAAATATTATAAATGTATGTCATCACATTATACACCAATAAAACACGAGTAGCTACAACTACTCGATCAAAGTACGATTACGTTATCCTGTTAAAATGGTTCATCTTAAATCGATCATACGTCTTCTCATCTTTTAAAACGTATTTACATCTTTACAAAACGTTTTACATCTTTTAAAACGTTAACTCATCTTTAAAAACATCTTTTGTCTTAAAGCTCGGTTTTTAAAACGATATTGTACTCACCTCAGTCCTCGACAAACGGAATCGCCCGAGCGATGCAAACACGATCAACCTGATCATAACATATCCGTTAATAAGATCGTAAAAAAACTCATTATTACCAACTTAGGCTTATTTAGCCAAACGCTCATTTAACCATAGAGTCGACCTCTTAACCTTTTCAACATACTCGTATAGAATATATAACACCTCTAAAATATATATCTATAGTTTGAAGGACTACGATTCACTAACAAACTTTTTACATAATGAAAACTCATTTTTTCTAATATAAATTCTGCACAAATCAGCACCATATTGCTGTTTTGACTCGCGTTTTTAACCTGTTTGTGAGTCAAATGAGCTTAAACATTCTAAAGACGAGTTAAAGTACACATGCACACCTTTAAAACGATATATCGTACACCTCCATAGGATATACGATGAGACTTCTACAGCCCTCACAAAACAGCCACTTGCTGTTTTCTGTTTTATGAAAATTTCAACCCAAACCGACCCGTTCGTAATCCAAAACATACAACTCGAATTTTGGGTTCTTACAATCATTTCTAAGACTTAATTACTATATAAATCAACCATCTAAATTCAACTTTACGCAACCCCAATCAATTAGACTAGGAAAACCATAACATGCAAAGGTTATAAGTTATACCTTAACTTTTTCGAACCGGGTATCGAATCGACCCGAAACGAACAACCACGAAACCAACTTTTGCTTACACCAAAACGTTCCTTATGCTTCCAGGAGCACGATGGTGCTTTCGGTTTTTAAAACGGTCTACTAATGAACTCTCTAGGCTTGATTTTTGGTTGATGGAAGTTTTTGGTATTTTCTTCTCTTTCTTGTTTTCTCCACCCGAAACACACACACACATAACTTAAAATTCTGCATTCTTCTAACACTTGACACATGTATTAGATTACTTTCTTTACTTAAACAACCCTCAAGTTTGAGATTTTAACACATAAGGTCCTTTACACTAAACTTATTGCAAAATTAGCCATATCTTAAATATGGGATGTTACAACATCGAGCCACCACCACCTTCACACCGCTTCACCATTAATTCAAGCTTACTAGCCTTGATTATCACCCTAATCTTTGCATTCAAGTAACTCGCCGAAAATACACTTGATCAATACATGAGGGAGGTTGTAACAGTGTCTTATGATATTTAAAAGCTTATGTTAATATAAATTTGTTATATTCGGAAGAAACAGAATTTTCTCAAAATGGGTGTAAAGAAGCTACTACTATATCGGTTCAAGTACATAATTAGCATTAGCAAGAACATGCGCTTTATTAACTACGAATGGTAGCATGATGCAACATTACTATTTACTACCATATATGATGTAATTTGGCACAAAGTTTGTGCCATACTTTATACAAAAACCCGAAATATGTCATTCTCCATTCTCTGCTGACCGCCAAAGGTCCAACGACGACCCAAAAACCAATGAAGAAACCAACCACCAAGCTGACCATCAACACCCAGTCAATTTCATTTTCTTCATCACTGTTTTCTTTGCTTTTTGGCCTATCAACATTAGTTGCTAATCCGCACATATCGTGTAGAGGAGCTCCACAAAGTCCATTTCCAGTAAAGCTGGACTCGTTGAAGCTTTGGATCTGAGTACTTGAAGGAATTCTACCAGTCAAATTGTTGTAAGATATATTTAACCAATTCAAGAAAGTCAAATTCGACATGGTCCATGGAATTTTTCCTTGAAGAAGGTTAGAGGACAAATCTAAAGATTCAAGCAATCTCATGTTACCAATATTATCTGGAATACTTCCTTTCAGCTGATTTTTTGACAGATTTAAGTAACGCAGTCCTGCAAGGTCCATTAGCTCATTTGGAATGACTCCAGAAAACCTGTTACCTGAAAGGTCTAGAGTTGTCACCAAATAAAGTATGGTGCTATATGAGCTCTCTCTTCCCTTAGTCACCAACGACGCACTGCCAAGCACTTGATTTTGCACAAACTCATCGTAAAGAATGATGGGACTTGAGCTTTCTTTCCCAGACATTATGCTGAAGTTGTAGAAACATGTCGGTATGTTCCCGGATAGATTGTTGTCAGCCAGGTCCAAGATCTGAATTGAACTAATACGACATAGTTTCTTCGGAAACCTGCCAGTGAGGTTGTTTGAACGAAGGCTGAGAAGTTTCAACGTTGTACTTTTCTTCCAGTTTGGAGTCAGGGTAATTCCTGTGAGTTTGTTGTCAGCAAGATCAATGATCAGTAAACTTTTTGAACTCATCAAGGAAAGAGGTAATTTTCCAGTAAGATTGTTGTTCCGCATGTTAAAGGATTTAAGCAAAGATACTTTGCCAACAGACTCCGGGATTCGACCCAATAATGTATTGTTCTCGAAGTTTATGACTTCGAGAGAATCCCAGTACACCCAACAATTTGGAATTACACCCGACAGATTGTTGTTTGCAAGATTAAGAACTTTTAACTGTCTTGGTTCCTGGTTCCTTGGACATAAGAATTGTTTTAGAGACCCTGAAAGTTGATTCATTGAAAGATCAAGGAAATTTATGTCGGGTCTGTTGAAGGAACCAGGTAACAGACCTTCGAAAGAGTTGTCACTTAAATCTACTACGGCATTCATAGCAAGAAAACCAAGATCTTGTGTTAACTTTCCCTGGATTCTATTGTGGGAAATGTTTAAGATTTCTATGCCTGAAAATGTACCCCAAAACCAACCGGGCATGGCGTCTGCAATGTTTGCATTTGATATATCCAACTCAGTCAAGTTGCTCTGAAATTGAAGCCATGAAGGAAAACGAGGGCCTAAATTCCAAGATCCTATTCTCAACACATCCAATTTGAAAGGTGGAACCCAGTTTTGGACACTTGGATCCATTGATAACTTGTTGTTCTCGGCCCTTAGAGTTTTCAGTGCTGTAAGATTTTTGAAGTGGTGTGCAGTGACTGAGCCATTCAACAGATTGTTATAAACACTGATAAACGTCAAATTTTGAAGACGCCCTAAACTGACAGGAAGACTTCCGATGAGTAGGTTGTTTGAAAGGTCTAACCACTTTAACGATGAAAGCCTTCCTATTGAATTTGGAATTGGACCAGAGATTGAGTTTGCGTTAAGTATTAACGTCTTCAGATTTGGCAAAGTACCAATGGAATCTGGAATTTGACCAGATAGAAAGTTGAATCCAAGATCAAAGGTTATCAGATTCTGTAGATGACTAATTTTATCAGGTAAATAGCCAAAAAGATAATTTCCCCAAAATCCCAAAGACTCCAGCTTAGACGATTTACATGCACAGAAATTTTGAAGAAGCTCTGATACATTTCCAAACAAATGGTTAGTTTGAAGAGAAACGGTCCTCAAGTTGCAAAGATTAACCAATGAAGTAGGCAAGGACTCGTTGATTTTATTGTTTGATAAGTCAAGGCTAACAAGGGAACTCATGTTCTGAAGGTCTCGGAGAATAGGATTAGTAAGGCTACAAGTACTGATATCTAAAGATTCAAGATTTCTTAGGCTAGATACGCCCTTCAGCACTGATGAATGATTCATAACATCATTATTAGAAACATGAAGAATCCTTAGGGATTTAAATTTATGAAAACCAGCTTCGATTCCTGGGACTAGACTATGAAAAAGGCAGTTAGTGAGATCGAGGGAAATGAGGCTAGTAAGATTGAAGATCCATTCGGGCATGAAACTAGCATCAAAAGAGTTGTAGGAAAGATCAAGGACGGAAAGTGACGCAAAATTAATGGTGTTTAGATGACGTGGGATTTGTGAAAGTGAACACGAAGATAACCGTAAATCTAACAAAGAAGGGAGGCTATTCATTACCTGTAGCCAGTTATGTTGACTGCTAAGGTCATAACCGCTCAAATCAAGATGCTGCAACATATGAAGATTAGGCAACCAGTGCAGACTATTCACAGGAAAGTTGCTTCCCCACAGCCCATAGCGGAGATCAAGAACACGCAACATGGTCAAGTTCCCTAAATGGTGTGGGATTTGTCCATCAAACTGAGACGTTGAGAGATTAAGATATTTCAGATTCGAAATAGACGAAATGAAACTTGGAATTGGAATCCCACCAAAATCATTGCAACTTAAATCTAAGTAGTTAAGTTGCTTCAAGGACAACAAGGAAGGATTTATGTTCCCTCCCAACATCTGTTTCGATGCAGCTTCTAATTCAGCATCCGTGTCATAAGGACCATGACAATGACCATGAAGTCCGTCATCAGGTCCACCTAGGTGAAGCTCTTGAACATGACCCGTAACGTTATTGCAAACCACACCAGACCATTTGCAACAATCTTGGTTATCACCACTCCAAGAAGAAAGCCGGTTGGCACCATCTAGCAAATCAGTTTTGAACTGCAAAAGCGCTTCTCTCTCACTTTTGACACAAAGAACTTTATTCGAGTTTTTATCACAAAGACAACAAGAACAACATAGTGCTAAAACAATTAGAAACCGAAAGATACACGAGGAGGAAAAAAGCATTAAAGATTCCATATTAGTGTACAGGCAAGATGCAAAGATCAACTATTGGTAAGTGAGTGCTTCTTATAGCTAGTTTATCATATATAGGAGCATATATGTAGTCACTTAACCAATAGATTTTTTTTTAAGTGCGTGTATTCCTTTTCACTTCTTGCATACACACCACTATGTCTTATATTTTATAAAGGGATAAGTGCATGAGAATGTAATAAATTTTGTTCGATTTGCTATTGTATGTATCCAACTCTCAAAACTTCTATTGTGTGTATTGAACTTTTATTTTTTAACAAATGATGTAAGAACCGGGTTTTTTTGAGAAATATTAAATTTAAAAAACCGGTTACACGTCAGCAAAAATGCGGTCCGTTACATCATTTGTGAAAAAATAAAAGTTGAATACATACAATAGAGATTTTGAGAGTTGGATACATACAATAGCAAATCGCATAAAGTTTGTTACATTCTCATGCACTTAGGCATATTATAAATTGTCAAACCCGAAACCCCACTTGATGACATAAACTTCCCAATTAGGTTGACGAAAAGCGGGTCTCTTCGTCTCAATGTCCACCCACAAAGACAAATGAGTCTTCTCTATATTCGAAACTCGAAAGAGACTTTAAGGTAGTGGACAAAAGGGTTTGGAATGTCGACCGTGAATGATAAGGTCTAACTGATATTATTGCTTTGTATGGAGGAAAGTAAATCTTTTTGGATGTAACGGAATTATTGTACTAAGTTTTGAGTGGACCAACTTCTTGCCGTTGACTTATATTATATGTATTTTTTGAAAGTCCTTCGGGTCAACTTTTTCATTATATTTATCTATTTATAAAGGGGCTTGATTTTTACACTTAGACTTTTGCTTCATTCACTTAAATTTAATGTAAAAATACAACTTTACCCCTAAGCCTATTAACCTATTATTTTCATGGTATGTAGATAATATCTTCTATCTTGTACAAATAATTTTAACTTTTAAGCATAAACCAGATTACCCTTTCATCTTCAATGGAAAAAACCAAGAAATCAATATGCCTAATTGTATAATTAAACCAACACAATCAAATTTCCTCATTAAAACAAGGTTAATATAAATTTCACGTTTTCATTTAATTAGGGGTATCTTTTTGTTCGAAAATTTGATTTGCTGCGTGGCATTATGAGGAATTCGATGGGATTTAGTAAGTGTTATGGTTGGAGTTAGTAATTATGAGTTCATTTGGCAACCGATAACGGATGTTGATCTTGAATAAGAACATTGTTGAAACTCACCCTTCGAATAGTTTGATTTCTTGGTTTTTTAAATTGTGCCGGCTAAACCAACAACTGCAACCGCTGCGAAAACTCGATGGGGAAAAGATGAGGTGCAACTTTCGCTGTCTTTTCTTTCGATTCGGTATTATGAGAAGATGAATTTTAGTAACCGGAAATGATATTGTTTAAGTTTCTGTTTGGAATTCTGAATTTGTTGTTTGTTTGTAATGTTTTTTTATGGTATGTAGTAGGAAATAGTAGATCTGGCTTACTTTTTATCTATATAAACTATGAACAACTTATTAATTGTTGTTGGTGTATCGTTTACTTTGTTATTTTGTTATCAATGGAATTGTTTGTAAATTGAGATATAATTTAAAAATGAGGAAATTTGATTATGTTGGTTTAATTATACAATCAGACAAATTGATTTCTTGATTTTTTTCATTGAAGATGAAAGGGTAATCTTGTCTGTGCTTAAAAGTTAAAATTACATGTATAAGATAGAAGATATTATCTACATACGTATGGAAATAATAGGTTAATAGGCTTAGGGGTAAAGTTGTATTTTTACATTGAATTTAAGTGAATGAAGCAAAAGCCCAAGTGTAAAAATCAGGCCCCATTTATAAAATTTCAATATAGAACCCGGGTATAAAACAAAACAAAAATATTTATTAGATATGAAGAATTAATCACAAATGTTTATTCTATAAAATTCATTTAATATATATATTTCAAAAAACCTTTAATGTACACAACGAACAAATTATATCGTTATAACGGACATTATTTTCTCATCTCTAGAGAAGTTACTCGATATATTTTCAACAAATTTTATTTTCGAATTTTAAAATTTTATATTATAAATCAATGTTAATCACATTTAATGTTTTAAGCATGACAATACTAATTGTGTTTTTTTTTTTCAATTTGGTTATCGTATCAAGGTTTTTAAAATTTTGAATTTTATCATTTGTCTAACCATGGAAATACAAGAGATTGTCAAAATTCGATTTATTTTCAAGGTCTATATAAATTATTATACATCGTATTACGTTATTTTGTTTAAAAATTATATTTAGATTTTAAAATATATTATTATTATTTTAGGAGCTTCAAAATTCTATTTTTCACAAAATAACATGATATTTACAGAAAATCACATTTGATTTTGTGTCACGTGTTATGGGTCCAGTTGGATTAAGCATAATATAAGTTTATAGGTTTTGAAATTCATATTTAAAGTTAAAATTATACATGATATTAACTTACAAGTTTCAACATTTGACAAAATCTAAAAATTAAAAAATTGTAAAAGTTCAATTTCTTGTTTTTGGGTTTATATAATTTATTCATTTTATATCATTTATGGGTATTTGAACTTAACTATTCGTGTTAAAATCACAATTACTTTTATATTTATGATTTCAATTCTAAAATAAAAAGGAAAATAGTAAATATGTCACATCCCCTAAAACAGAAACACGAGGTGTACAATTTATGATATAAGGAGTCAAGGTTACAACAAACAAACTATAACAAAACAACATCATATAAAATAAATCTTGCAAAAAGTTTACAAATACAGAGTAATCGTCTCAAATACATAAACAAATCAAAATACAGGGATTCTCTACTTCATCAAATCAAAATAAGTTCCTAATAAACTATCAAACAATTCGCATAACAAGCATGGCATGACTAAAGCAATCAACAACCTCAAACTCCTGAAAAGCATTAAAAATACGTCAACAAAATTGAAGGTGAATTATTCGCAATTTAGTTTAAAAGTGACCCATTTTAAAGATAACATCTATAACAAATTTTCAAACATATCTTGTTTAACAACCATAATGCGACGTATATTGCTAGATAAACATGCACCCGATCCTGACCACTAATATATAACCCAATCCCAAGGAAAGTTAAACCAAAGACAACAAATAATAAACATACGGTTATAACATCCATTCGTAGGGACATCCTACCGAATGATGAGGGTTTAGTCAAATATATATATATATATGCAATTAAGGCTCAAAGAGTTAACCGTTGTAAATAGGGGGGGGGGGGGGGGGGGGGGGGGGGGGGGCAACAAGGTCTATAGCACATAATCTAAGACAACTCTGGTCCACTAGGTAAACAAGATTTAAACAATAAACAGTTTTATCATACGCTTTTCAGCCCAAAGTAAAACGGTAGAAAGGGCTACGAATAACTCACAAGTTAACAATAGCAGTGTCAGGATGACAAACCAGGGGAGATCACTCCAACGCCTAAGTGCCCTAGAATAACGACATCACGTAACTACCTCTATAAGTCTAGTCCGGTTTAGCCATATAAATTAATGTTATATTACATTATATATTCAAAGAGTTCGAAAGAATAACATTTCGAGTCGATACCAACGAATAGGAGGTATCGATAGAAGATTGAGTATAGAAACCGAAGTTTTGTCGAAATTCACCAAGATAAACGAAATAGGATAGTTGACTTTGGTCAACGAAGTTTTGTCGAAATATTATTTATTTTTTTAGTAAAGAGTACATTTTTTGAAATCATATAAGTCTAACGATTATAATAATAAAAAATATTATGTTTATGATTGTGATTACGTCTTTAAGTCCAAAAAAGTCTATTTGTCAATATATACTAATTTACGTATAATAATATGTTTATAGATGTTCAAAGTACTCAAAGTTTAGTTTTTGAAGCTCACTGCGGCGCAACAACCACTCAATGCGACGTAGTTAAGTTTTTGCAGAAGTTGGGAAAACGTACTTAAGCTTGACTGCGGCACAATTAGCTGGTTTTGTAACCTGAGTGGTGCGGCGCATTAAACAACTATTGCGGCGCAATGGAGCTGAATTTCAGTTTTAGACTTTTTCTTTTAAACGTTTTAAGTATCATTAAATTTAATGATAATAAGTAATATGTCCAGAAAGTTATATTACATAAATATATATATATATATATATATATATATATATATATATATATATATATATATATATATATATATATATATAAGTTCTTATATATTAAACTAGATTATTGTCCCGCGGTAGCGCGGAAAAAAATAAAATTGAATCGTAAATTTTATGTTTATGTAGATTTTAATTTATTATGAGAAAATAATGTTATACGTATAATACATATATATTTTTACGTTTATACGCATGTTGTTTATAATTATAATAATATATAATACATTTACTTTTATACACATGTTTTGATATTTGGTATTAGGAGATTTTAGAATAATAATAAGGTAAATTATAGTCCAAATTAAACGATTCTATAAATAACATATAATTATGTTTTTTATTTTAGTAGAGATGAAATGAAAGAGAGAATGTAATTATGTATTGTAAAAGGGTGTAAAATGAAAATAATATTTGATGACATCATCAATATGATCTAACGGCTATTATCAAAGAAGTTAACCCATCCAAGGGACCTTACTTTGCCATGTGGCATTTAAGGCCCCTCTTTTATTATATATTAAAGATATGTGAACTTTTACATAATAATTAGTTATAATACTAATTTGAGTCAAAATGACATATTTATAACTAATTTAGTCCAATAAGTTCAACGAGTCCAAAATCGATATAATTTTACGATTATTACATATTTACTTATAACTTACCGCTTATAAATCTATTTTCATATTTACACTATTTTATTTTATTATTATCTAATAACCTATAATATGAAAATATTAAGAATATTAGTTAAAAGATTACGTTTCCATCCATATTTATCTATTTTATAAGTTACTTTTAACGATTTTGACGATAAATAAGAAAACGTAAGAGATAAAAAGGGTAACTTAGAAAGTACCGAAGACCTCCGCAATAATCAACAAATCCCCGGAAAACGGTCACGGAAGCAAACCCGAAAAAGAATCTCCAAGTGATGGTGGTGGTGAGGACCTAACTCCAAGCACACAACACACGTATATTAACATTAGGAGTTTTAAGATGAAAAATTGAGTAAAAGTATTGGATATGGGAGGTTTCACTCACCAAATGCTCAAGATATATAACTCTTCGAGGTGGAAGACGAGAAACCCGGAAATGAAGAAATGAAGGTGGAAGGAGTTGTAAACCACATAAAGATAGATGTTTGAAATCTCTAACATAAACATCGAGGAAGAAGGATTTAAAAGTTGGAGAATTCATGTTGGAAAAACTTACCAAAAGATAGTGAACAATTTAGATGATGATGAATGTGATGGAAGAATTTTCTAACTTGTAAACCCACTTATATGATAATCATTGGTGTACATATTTCTGGAAATTTGAGAGTATTAGAGAAATGAGTGTTAGAAAAGGATAAAATGAAAATAGGAAGGAAAAGTAAAATGTAAAGTTTTAGTTTAGGAATGAAAGAGAAACAGAAAAGGGTTTTAGATCTTGAATATGGTCAAAGACCTCCATATTGGGGAGACTATAGGCTAAAAAATACGGAATGTCAAAAAAATTTCGTAAGTATATATATATCATTTCTCCTCTAATTAAAGGGATGTATAGGAAGAACATAATACCATAATTTGTTTTATCTAGTGATTAGAAGATTGTGAAATAATTCTTACAGAAAATAAATAAAAATAAGTTTTGATTTAATTTTAAATTATAGGATGAAAAGAAGATAAATGGAGAAGATGTGCCTTTTGATTTTTAAAGTATGTGAAGGTGAGCTTCCAACTAAGCATACTTTCCACAACGCCATCATCAAGTTTGATTATCATTTCGTGTATCAAATATATAATATAAAAGATTAATAAATGTTCATTAGCATAAGCCTTTGTTAACTGATACTAAGGTATAATTATGTTTTTTCTTGCATCTTCGATATTGGCAACGAGCTTTGTAAGTATCTTAGTAAAACTTGAGCTTTATTTTTTAAAATGCTAAAACTATATATTTGTTCGGTTGATAATTTTAGTTTCTTTTTATACTAAAAATGTGTATGTGTTTGAAGAAAAAATATGTTTTGTATTTTTTTAGAATTAATTTAAAATACAAGTGTTAGATTATTTAAAGTAGAAAGGTTAATTAAATTAATTCTAAAAAAATAATCAAACACTTGTATTTTAAATTAATTCTAAAAAAATACAAAACATATTTTTTCTTCAAACACATACACATTTTTAGTATAAAAAGAAACTAAAATTATTTTATTGTTTTACGGGTGTTTTGTATATAAACGGAAAACATATATTATATAAATACATATTCTTTTTTCTTTTTTTTTTTGTCCTATTTACCCAATATTTTTAATTTTTCTATATATTATAAAAAGAAAAAAAAATTATTTTATTGTTTTACGAGTGTTTTCATAAAAACGGAAAACATATTATATAAAAAAATCTTATGTTTTTTTCGTCCTATTTACGCAATATTTTTAGTTTTTATAATTATTTTATTTTTAATAAGTTTTTTTTCGAATTATACAGTAAATGAATTATTTAACTTCACATTTGCTAACATAATCATTTTGTCTACATGACCAACAGCTTTCTATTAATCTTTTTATATAAGTTATATGTTCTTTGTTAACATTATATATTTTTTGATATAATTATCCGTATATAGACCGGTCAATAAACTAGTTATATACTAGATCTAAATTGATACCTCTAAAACCGTAGGAGAGCTAATTAACCTCTTGGAAGCAAATCAACCTATATTTTCTATTTTCTATTTGTTTTTATATGGGGGTGTTTGTTTCGGCTTATATAACCGGCTTATGAGCTTATGTGTCACACCCCGCTAAAAGCGGAACGCGGAGTGTTCCAGTTAATGATATCAAGAGTCAAGGATTACAACATACAACCGTAAACAAAACATCAAAATATATTAATCATGCCTCAAGGTTTTAAAATACAATACATAACCGAATGTGAAACCAAAGTCAAGTACAAATACAATACAAATGTCAAATACTCGGATCATAAAGGAATTACATCAAGCAAAACGAATTTCAAATACAATAAATAGATGATCCCAAAATAAGCAAGGCATGATCAAATAAATCCTCAAACTCCTGAAAAAGCGTTAAAAACGACATCAACACAATGTTGGTGAATTATTCGCAATAAGTAAATAAGATTTGACCCAATAAAAGATTTAATAAACATTTTAAGTTTCAAAAGCATATCTTGATGTATAACCCTAGTGTGAGTATAGATACCAAAGATTAATATACACTGAACCTGACCACAATCCCCTAACCTAAGGCGATGCAATACCAAAGGCAACAAATAATCATACGGCCATAACATTCACTCGTAGGGATATCCTCTCGAGTAATGAGGGTTGGTCAAACCCATATAGATCTATATATATGCAACCGTGGGCAAATAGCTAACAAGTGTATGAGGGGGGCTTACCAAAAGCCTAAGAAGCATCCTAATCTAAGGTGATACTAATACACTAGGCATACAAGATATACATCATATAATAGTTCAAAAACGCTTTCCAGCCCAAATAGTAAGAGAAAAGGGGCTACGAATAACTCACAAAATAAGCTCGGCAAGAGATCGGGTAATAATCAATAAGAAGCTAATAATCCGCCGCCTAAGTGCCCTAAATCAATAACAAAGTCTAAGTATCTCAATAACATAGTTCGGTTTAGCCTTGTCGGTTAAGTCTAAAGTTTAAGATTTAATAAGGTATTCCAACGATTTCCAAAGTCGAGTCGTGATGACGGTTCAAGGTGACGATGTTCCGCGCCGATAGAGACGATAGGAAAATATCGATAATTTCACGTCATTAAGACTATTAGAAAGGAATAACATTCCGAGCCGAACTTGACTAACAGGAACATCGATTGAAAGGAATACTGTTACCAAAGTTTATTGAGATCGACCAAAGTCAACGTCGAAGATGTTGACTTGGTCAAAGTCAAAGATGTTGACTCGGTCAAAGTCAAAGTCAACCGTTTGGATGAAAGTCAAAATTTGAGATGTTGATTTAGATTAGTCAAAAGTCAACAATTTTGAATAAAAGTCAAGTCAACGATTTATAGAATGGAAGTTAACTTGACAACTTAAGAGTAAAAATTCCTTTATTTCAAAATAATAGAGTAAAATGATTTAGAACGGTTTTAAACGATTTGTTGTAAAACATAAGTAAAACGTTTGTATAATTATTTCGATAATGTTTAATATTGCGATAATGTCTTTGATTCCAAAGACGGTATTTGGCTTATATAGTACTTTCATACATAATATATTACTGATATAAGTTTAAAGTTGCAATATGTTACGAGTCCAAGTCGATTAGTAACGAAAAATGACATTTTTGGAAGATCAGACTCCCGGTGCTGCGCACCTATGGGTAGGTGCTGCGCACCAGGGTGATTCCCGTTAACGAATTTTACGTTTTTGTCGAAAACTGCTTCGTTTGACGTTTTAGCGTGAAAGTGTAAACTGATCAAATGTTAGTTTAGGTTCATTTAGCATTCACCAAGTGTTATATATGTCTAAATGTGTGGTTTTACATATATTTATCATAAAATATGTTAATTTCGGTAATAATCTCATCTTAACATATTTTACACGTTTTAAGTCCAAATTTCCGAGAACGAAAGGTGTTGGTCTAATATGTTAACCTAACCGTTTTCAAGGCTTAAAACCGAATTTAAAGATAATGAAAAGAAAAGATAAGAGATTATGATGGTTTTACCGATTTCACCCGCAAGACGTGAAGATACGAAAGGCTTGCAAGTATTTCGGAAAGAGAGACTTTATGATGGTGGTGGTGAGGAGGTCAAGAGCTCCAAAATACAAATAAAATCCACCGTTAGTACGAAGTCTCATAAAGAAAGAGTTTAAATGAATTTCGAAGAATTATCTTACCAACACGTAAGGTAGAGTTTTCTCCGAGAAAGGTAGCCAAAACTCCAAAAGTGGTAGAGGAATTATGGGGGTAGAAAATCTCCGTGAACCCATAAAAGAAAGGAGTTAGAGATATTTCAAATAGAAAAGGAATAGAGTAAATCTTGGAGAGTTTACATACCAAAAGTCGAATATTATGTTCTCCAAGGAAGATCACTGAAACCTCACCACTTCAAAGATGTCAACGGTAGTAAGAGCTTGGTGAACAAAGGAAATATCATTTATTAGGAATCTCTAACAAAAAGGAAAGAAAAGAGATGGGAAAAGAAAGAAAATCTTAGGAATTTGCTTACCGAATATGTAGAACTCAAAGGGTGTTTGTATGAGATACTTTCTCCATCTTTTTACCTTAGATTCTCACTTCAATTTTGATGTATTCTACTCTTATTTCTCTGGAACTTCTAGAGAGAAAACAAGAGTTGAAGGAAGTGAGAATGAGAGAGAAAAGTGGTAAAGTGTTTAGATGTAAAATGGAAGTTTTGGTAGTTTAGAAGTTGTAAATCACCTCTAGATTCACAAACTTATCAATCACACCCATTTGGGGCATGTTCCAGCAGAAATCTCGTGCAAAGTAAGTGTGGAATCTCAAGAATTTGACTCAAAAAGCCGATTTGGAATTTAGCCATTTTTGGCCTAGGTGCTGCGCACCATGTCTCTAGGTGCTGCGCACCGGGGACTTTTTGGACCATTCCGTTATCTTTTCGTTAAAGGACCAGATTTGTAACAGATTCCGTTAGTTCTCCGTTAAAGGACTAACTTTGTAACAGATTAAGTTAGAGGACTAACTTTGTAATGAAATTTCGAAATATGATTTTTCTTAACCGACGATTATGGCGTAAACACAATACTTCTATAACGCGAGTATACTAGATATTAGGCACTTAGGTGATTCTAAAGCTTCCGTCTCGAGAGACAAAGTGATAAAATACATAAACCCGACTCAAATGTATAAAACGTGAGTAAAATAAAGCGAAACACAAGGGTCCAAATCATTGCGAATAAAAAAGAGTAATAATCGATAAATGAAATATACCTCGAAAAGACGGATTGTCACATTATGTAATATTTCATAAGTTCATAAGCCCATTTTTTTCGGCTTATGAGCTTATCAAGTTGAGCTTATGACTTTAAATAAGTCATAAGCTCAACTTCATAAGCTCATAAGCCGGAAAAAATGAGCTTATGAGCTTACGAAAAATTACATAAGCTCATAAGCCCGTTTAATAAGCCGAAACAAACACCCCCTAAATTGGTTTGTATCAAGCAACCTGTTAGAAAAATTGGATTATGGTATCTTGGATAATTCCTTGAATCGTGTAATTCACTTTCTCAATAAAGTATTTCGTCCCAATTCCTTTGCCTTTGGGTTACCACGAAATCTTTAAATGGGATAATTCAAGAAATGACAATTAGTGTTCAAAGCAATAGAATCACTAACCAAAACATAGAGCAATTTGTTGAATTTGTTTATGTTGTTCATCATGTGTATGTTGAAAAGACCAAATGATGTCTATTTATAATAGACAAGTGAAAAGGTGTGACTTTTGATGAAAAGTCACAATCCTTTATAAATTGTTATACCATTTAATAAATAATTACACTATTTAATAAATAGTAACAAGGTTAACATTCAATATACCGAAATCAAATTAACTCATATGAGTGTGCACTCCGCACCTCCTAACTCGTAATAAAGCTTGGTGGCCTATGAAGTTGTGGGTTGGACCAAAATGGTGCCAACCGTGACGTGACGGGCATAGCTGTGAACAGCATAGACGTGACAATTGGTATCTGTGCATCCCAACAAGAGTAATTGAGGTCTCGTTTATATATAGAATAAAAAAATTGGTGTTCAAGAATTCCATTAAAAAAAAATAACTTTTATTGTGTTTCTGATTTTGGGAAAATGGTGTGGAGGAGATGGATAATGGTCGCTCATAGACGAAAAATGGCAGTTAAGAGGCGTAGAATAGAGGCAGAAATAATACAAGCTTTAGAGGTTAGGATGGTAAAACTAAGATCTGAGATGAATGAGCGATTCACACAGATGAAACAAGAAATTCAACGACAGATTGCAGAATTACGAAAAGCTATAAAACTCGTAAATGAAGAAAAATATATTATTTCAGAGTTGGTAAAAATTATTTTCAAAATTGGTAGGCAAATTTGCACTTTTCAAACTTGAAGACCAATCCTTGACATGGATTGATCACACATCTACCGTGCATCTTCAACCCGAAAGTTGACTTGACTTGTATTAAAACAGAAATTCTATTTTCATACTTCTCTAACCCAAACAACTCGGAAATGGAGTATAATGTCTTACTTGTAATCTTTTTCCTACTTTTCGCCTTGCTTCTGTCGCAAACTTCCTCAGTAGACACTATATATGCGGATATAGCTTTAAAAGACGGCCACACTATGGTTTCAGATGGTGAAATGTTTGAACTGGGATTTTTTAGCCCAAGAAACACGAAGAATAGATACTTGGGGATATGGTACAAGAAGAAAGCAAACGGAACTGTTGTATGGGTTGCTAACAGGGAAACACCGATTACCGACTCATCAGGAATGTTCAAACTTTGTAGCAATGGAACCCTGATGATTCTCAATGGTAACAATACCGATATTTGGTCATCGTCCGCTTCTATGTTATCTGTGAAGAATGTAAACAATCCGGTGGTGCAGCTTCTAAATAGTGGAAATCTTGTTGTGTGGGGTGATAAAAAAGGTAGCACCGAGAGAGATATGATTTGGCAAAGTTTTGATTATCCCGGTAACACGCAGCTAGCAGGGATGAAAATCGGGAAGGACTTGGTGACAGGCTTAAACAGACAATTGACATCATGGAAAAGTCCTGATGATCCTTCTCCTGGTTCGTATGTGTACTTGATGGACACAAACGGATATCCACAATTATTTCAGACATATGGTTCGGTTTTACACTCGAGGCTTGGACCATGGAATGGTGTTAAGTTTCATGGCACGCCCATAGAAGAACCAAATGAATTTTACTCAAATAATTTAACCGTTAACCAGAAAGAAATATATGCAATGTATGAGCTTAAGAATTCAGTTGTTATGACAGTAGTTTTGAAGTCGGATGGAAGCACTGTTCTGTTGCAATGGATTGAGCGAATCCGAGAATGGATAATATATGGAAATGTAGCAGTAGATACATGTGGAAGTTACGGATTTTGTGGACCTTTTGGAAGTTGTAGCATCAGTAGATATCCACCTTGTAAGTGTATGGAAGGTTTTGAACCAAAACGCCCAGAAGAATGGAATGCTGCAGATTGGTCAAGTGGGTGCAAACGTAAAGAACCTCTAAGTTGTGATCGAGATGGTTTTAAGAGACTTTCAGGATTGAAATTTCCCGACACACGAAGTTCAAGGTATAATACAAGCATGACTCTTGCAGAATGTGAGATGGCCTGCAGAACGACTTGTTCATGTACAGCTTATGCAAATTTAGACGTCAGAAACGGTGGAAGTGGTTGTTTGTTGTGGTTTGGTGAGCTCATGGATATCAGAGAGTACGACGAAAATCAAAATATTTACATAAGAGTGTCTGCCTCTGAGTTAGTAGGTACATACACGTTTATTTTACATAGTTCTTGAATCTAGTTTAAATTCGACTATTCTTGTTTAATAAAAGAGTTTTAGAAACTTAAACCTTGATATGTACTGTTTTGTTAATGGAAGGAAACAAGAAGAAAAGAATACTCGGTGCAATCCTAGCAATCTCATCAGCAGCATTTCTTTTGTGTGCGGTAGCTTATGCCTATAGAAATAAGAAGAAACGACCACAAATGAAAGGTGCTTAATTTTTATGTTTTTAAACACCGAATAGTCTCAAAATATTACCCGGAGAACTTGTCATATCTTTAACTATAAAAACATAAAGATTAGAACATTATATAATCTGGAGTAATTCAAGTTTTCATTTTGTAGGAAAGGGAGCGGCATTTACCCGTGATAATAGCAATAGTAGTGTACAGATAGAAGATGTTGAAGAGCTGTCGTTTTTTAGCCTAAATAAAATAGTCAAGGCAACCAATAACTTCAGCATCAATAATATTATTGGAGAAGGTGGTTTTGGTGTCGTTTATAAGGTAAGTTAATGTGTCTTAAAATAATGTGATGATATCGATCAAAATTATAATGCAAAAGTCTAACATATCAGATTATAATCTTAAATTTATAGGGTGTGCTAGAAGACGGACGAGAAGTAGCTGTGAAGCGGCTCTCAGAAACATCCCAACAAGGGCTTGAGGAATTCAAGAACGAGGTCATTTGTATTGCCAAACTTCAGCATCGGAATCTTGTGAAGCTTCTCGGATACTGTATTCTTGAAAATGAAATGATTTTAATTTATGAATACATGGCTAACAAAAGCTTGGACTCGTTTATATTTGGTTTGACTCTTCACACTTCCATACAATAGTAACATATGTTGTCGAATTACTTGTTAAATCAATGGACGGGATAATTAAGTGGTTATATTTTGACAGATGATACCAAAAGTTCAATGCTTGATTGGCCGCAGCGCTTGCGAATCATCCATGGGATGGCTCGAGGTATTCTATATCTACATCAAGATTCACGCTTTCAAATCATCCACAGAGATCTCAAAGCAGGAAATATATTGCTGGATGATGACATGAATCCAAAAATATCCGACTTTGGGCTTGCTAGAAAGTTTGTAGGATTCGATAACTCTGATAAGACGAAGAAAGTGGTTGGAACATAGTAAGTAAGAATGTAACAAAATTAATTACTTGTTTTCTCAAGAAGAAAAAGAAAGAAAACATAAGACCCTAATACTAATTCGATTACTTTGCAGTGGTTACATTTCTCCAGAGTATGCAGTACATGGGCGATTTTCTACAAAGTCAGATGTGTTTAGCTTTGGTGTTTTATTGTTAGAGATAGTAAGCGGGAAGAAAAACAGAGAATTTTCACACGAGGATCACAGGGACAACCTTCTTGGACATGTAAGTTACATAACTCACTTTTGGCATGCGTATTATTAGATGTCGAAAAATGGACAAATATGAATACAAAATTTATATAGTTTTAAGTTTTAACAATAATAAAATTATTTAAATAAGATGATTAGCCGGTTTTATGAATTATTGAATAATAATACTTTTTGACCCGTTTCCTTTTATGTTAAATTTTTTTTATTTTATGAGTTAGAGTTCAATGGTTAAATGAATTTGGGTGATTCAGGCATGGAGGCTCTACAAAGAAGACAAGTCCACTGAACTGATGAGTGCATCTTTACGCGACTCATGCGTTATCAGTGAAGTAAAACGATCAATACATGTTGGGTTATTGTGTGTGCAACATCATGCAGAAGATAGGCCAACAATGTTGTCAGTGGTTTTGATGTTGGTTAGTGAGGGTGTATTACCTCAACCGAAACAACCTGCTTTTTTCACTCAAGAGAGTCACCAAGAACTTGAGTCTGTTCAATCGGTTAATGATTATATGATAACACTTTTGTATGCTCGTTAGTAACTCAAACGTACATATGGTCACAACATTTTCGTCGTGACTAATAACTATATTGATGGTTTGCTTAGTTTAAGCTTGTTTAGAAGTCCGTTTAGAAACGAATCATGTTTACAATACATTCTCTGTTAATATCTGATTATTTAGAAGACTAATGAAAACATTTTGATGCTAGTTTCATGAACCCGCCTTAGACTAGTGCCGTGTGAACCAACCGACGTCAGCTACGCGTCGGTAACTGACACCCATTGGCACCAAACGCATCAGTTTGGCGGCGGTTGAATTATAGTCGGCATATCGACGAGATGAGAGACGGGATTTGTGGGGCCAACCAATTAAAAAACAATTTGTACGTGTTCATTTTTAAAATAAATAAAGTGGTTCCATAAATATTGAGTGACGGGTTATTGTTGGCAAATACTTTAGCAGTTTTTGGTCAATTTTATGTCTTTTTATGTGGCGTTAAGTTGATAAAAACTGGGTTCGGTTGGCCTCACTATTGTGGAGTGGTGTTACTGATTATTATTATCACACAAATTTTGTAAAATACAGAACTTAAGTACACTGAAGTTTCTAAACAAAAAAGGACCACTTTCAAATAGGTTTTGGGCCTGTGTGTTATAAGTATTAAATAAAATAAGTTTCTACATCCACTGGGCTTTGACCAATAACTTAAAGCATAAGTTTCAATTGCATTTTTCGTCATTGAAATCCTTTGATCTTGTCATTGTACTTTGCTTTCGGAACAACCTGAACTTATAAACTTTTGCATTTTTCATCGTTTTCTTTTGAATTTAACCAAATTGTAAATTGCTCAAATATTATATATAGCCGCATAGTTGTAGTTCGAGTTGTATATTTTTATTTTCTAAAATCTAGTTTCATTATTTCTTTTATCTTTATTCTTTTTCAAAAAACAAAATAAGTTAAGTCTTTACTATTTAAACAAAGTTTTTTAAATTCAATAGTCTTTTTTTTTTTACGGGATGTTTTATAAAGGTATAATTTGGAAGAAAAAATGTTTTCAATTGAATTTGATAATGCGAATTAATAATACAAACACGGTGGGTAAACTAAAACTAAAATATAAACCACCAATAAATGATGATTTTTATCATAGTCGATGCGTTGCACACATTATAAATGTGGTTGTGCAAGTCGGACTAGAAGTCAGCGAAGTAAAAAACGTCATAAGCTCTTATAGACAAATGTTAGCCGACATATTTTCAAATCACAAAAGTAGATACAAGGGATATGTGAAAGTGTGTAAGGAAACAAATTCCATCCTTTTGGCCCCTAATTGGGATGTTCCCACAAGATGGAATTCGACTTACAATATGCTTGTATGTGGTTTACGCCAACAAGGTACTTTAACCTATTATCATGCCGAGTTAGTTCCTAAATATCGGGTTACACCATTTCCGCTTGAAAATTGGGATATTATTAAAAAATTAAGTCAACTGTTCAAAGTTTTTAAAACCGCAACAACTTTATTATCGGGTGTTTATTATCCCACTAGTCATTTAGTCCTTAAACAAATTGGTTTTATGGTTACAAAGTTGGACGATTTCGAACGTGAAGGTGGATTGTATTTTGGAATGGTAACGCCCATGAAAGCAAAAATGAGAAAATATTTTGCTACATTGTCACATTTAATTACCGTTTCCGCCGCATTAAACCCGTGTTTGAACAAAATTTGGGTGGAACATCTAATGCGAAAAATCTTTACAAAATTGGATATAGTTATTGACTCATTATATGCCGATAACGCCATGGCCGATATTTGATAAATATTTTAAAGGGTTATTTGGGGTTTATTTTAACAAGTATAAAACCCCATCAAATCTGGATGAATTAGTCACTACCTACTGCGACGCAGCGCACTATCTGAGCTAAATTTTGTGTGACAACCGCAAATTTCGTAACACTTTTGCGTTTTATCATCTACCGTTATTTTTATTTATTTTATTTTGACCCTATTATTATTATTATTATTTATTTTGTTTCACGCGATATTGGTTTAGTCGGGATTTAAATTATTGTTTCGTCCTTCCTGACGTAAACGTTATAGTAACTAAGTGCCTAGCAATTTTAAGTATTCTCGTAGGTTAATATTGGTATTTTAAAGCCTTCGTCTTTTCGAGAAAATTAACGTTGAAAAATATTACAAAATTTACCCTCAAACTAAAAATCTATTACAAGGTTAGTCCTTTTAACAGGAACTAACGGAATCTGTTACAAATTCAGTCATTTTAACGGACAAACTAACGGAGCAGATGGAAGCCCCTAATGCGACGCATTGGGCACCCAATGCGAGGCATTCGAGCTGCAGTGCAGATATTGACAAAAACGTTGTTGTTGCTTTATTGGAACCCCAACTCACATGCTACCATGTGATTTCTGCCCAAAACTTGCTCTAATTGGTATTGATGAGTGAATTGTGGATTCTTGACCAATTCAACTCATCTCTCATTCCAATTTTGATCCTTAAACCAATTTCAACCCATTTGGTCAAACTTTGTGTCTCTCTCTAGAACTCAAACTCTCTCTAATTCCTTTCAATTCCAGAAACTTTTAGAGAGACAAATCACATTCAAGAGTGATATTTGAGTAGAGAAAGACCATTACAAGGCTTCATTTGGATTCATACATCTTCCGGTAAGCATTTTCCTTCAAAAACTCATCTTTGACTTTTTATTATAACTTCTTCTTTGACACAAAGAGTATACTAACATTTCTCTTGTGTTCTTGGAAGGAGTTTTCTTAATCAAGGTTCATTTCCACCTTATTCTTGAGTTGGAGGAATTTCCACCTTCAAGAAATCGGTAAGTAAGAACCTTTGTGAATACTTCCTTCCATTATTTTCTTCTTAAAAATCTATTCTAACATTTTACTATATTGTTGAGCTCTCTTTCATCACATTTACCTTGGAAAACTCTTCCGGCTTGTTCATGGAGATTAGGAGTTTCCTTTTTGGTGATATCGGTAAGAAAACTTCTTATAAGCGTTTTCTCTAATTTTTCCCTTTAAAAGTCCATATTCTAACGCTTTCATCTTTCTCTTCATGTTTGGAGCTTGTCATCCTCCGTTTTCGCTTTGAAGTATTTTCCGGAAAGAACCTTGAGCTTTCTTTGCCATTTCAAAGACTTTCCGGTAAAATTACATTTTTACCCTTCCTTACTCTTTTCCTTTTATTATTCATTTTTGTCACATAAAATCTATCATAAAAACTTATAAAAGAGTTAAAATTATTATTATGGCTAAAAACATAAAAGTCATTATAAAATTAATAACCTTGCCATGTTAATAGGTTATTAGAAAACTTAAGCGAAAATGCAATATTTAACATATTTAAAACCGGATAATAACATATAGGTTTATTAGTAAATTCTCTATCGAAATTGTTCCAACACCTTTCTTAAAACTTAGACTGCTTAGTGGACTTGTAAATCTAAGTATTTATATCTAATCTATATTATAAACGAACTTAACGGAAAATAATTAAAATATTGTAAAATAAGTATATGTATTAATATGTATAATTTATATAAACTACTTGTGAGTTATTTGACTAAATGACTCTAATTAACAATCTGTAACTATTCACTTAAAACTCGAACTAACTAACCGGCACTAAAACGACTTAAGCGATTTTTACAAAAACTGAAAAGGTTGCTGTCTGACCTCTGAATGCGCCGCATAGGGCCCCCTATGCGCCGCATTCTGGGCAGTTCAGCACCGTTCTCGTTTTGTTGCGTATTTTGACGATTTTAAGTATACGTAAACCTATTTTTAGTATACGTAAAGTATTATACACTGATAAACATATGTTTTGGACTCAAAATATAAACGCAATCTTAAACAACGTATTATTTACTATCACATATTTTAAAACATCATTTTATCGTTAATTTGGTTATTTATCCGAAAACGAACGAATCTTTGATTTTAAACCTAATCTTTTTAAACAAACTTTTATAAAACTGATTCAAGTTATATTTTACTCAAATATTCAAATTATATCTTTAAAAATATTCAAATTGGTCAAAGGTTGACTTTCGTTGACTTTGACTTTCTTTCAAAACGGTTGACTTTCGTTGACTTTGGCCAAGTCAACTATCTTTGATATTGACTTTGACTTTAGTTGACTTAAACTTGGTTGACTTGTCCAATGTTGACTTTGACTTCGGTTGACTTTGACTAAATCTAATACTCCTTTCAATCGATATTCCTGGTAGTCACTTTAGGCTCGGAATATCATTCCTATCTAATCGTATTTATAAACCTAAACGATCGATATTTCTAGAAGTCATTATCAACTCGAAATATCAAGTACCTTTTATTCGTCCTCTAGCTACGACTTATCGTCGGTGGATTCGACGACTTTAATCCTAAATATTTATCATTCGTCTAAACTTTACTAAACTCTAATATTTAATACAACGTTAATTAATACGAGGCTAAACCTATTACATTAGAGATACTTAGACCTTTTTTGTCTTATGTTAGGACACTTAGGCGGTGGAGTATTATTCTCCAGTTTGTGTCTACCCGACATACTTATCGCTGATTCGTGAGTTATTCGATACCCTTTTACCGTTTTATAAATTTTACTTCGGGCATGATTAGCGTTAACTAAATTTTATATATCTTGATTATGCATGTTTAGATTATGATGCCTTTGTATTTAGTGTACCTCACTTATACGGCCTTGGTGGTAGTATAAGGCCCTCGATTAAACACCTGTTAACTCTAGTTGAGCCATCGGTATTTATATAAAGATCTATATGGGTTTTACAAACCCTCATCCCTCACTATGAGCAGGGATGTTATTGTCGCTACGTTTACCTCGTAACTACCTTAGTTGGACACACTAAGGCAGAGGGTTATTGTTGCCTTTACATTGTTGCCTTTACATTACAGTACGGTTCAGGTGTAGATGAATATCTAAGGTTTATGCATATATCATACATTGTCATAATTCAAGATATTATCCATTCTTACTATTGATTTCTAACTACATTTTCTAATGGGTCAAAATCTTCATATATTATGTTTTTATAAAAATGCGAATAACCCACCAACTTTATGTTGACGTCGTATTTTTAACGTTTTTCAGGAGGTTGAGTTTTGCATCGATTATGGATTTACTATTTTTGCTTTGGATATTGTATGGACTTTCGAAGAGACTTAGCTAGACGTAGTTAGTTTCTATTTAGGCCATGTACTATTTTGTATTATTTTATTTGTATTGTTTTAACTCCTAAACTTCATTTAATGTAATCTTATTGTTATAGTATTTATTCGATGTAATATTTGGTCTTCTGATACCTAATATACTATACACTTCTGGTTTCCGAGCGGGGTGTGCATTTTGGACTTTTGTGCTTTTGACCCAATCTTGTGACTTGATCTACTTTCTGCACGTTTTAAGGTATTAGCATGTGAAATGAATTTCCTTTATTTTTTTTTAATGAAGCAACAACTAGATCTAATAGAAGTTTCCACCTTCTTTCATCCCAAAACTAACATGTTTACATCTCATTCCTTCATTCTCTTTTCATTTCACCACTCCTATCAACTCATTTATGTCCCATTTTCTCCAACATTTCCAGAAAACATAAGTTATGTAAGAGGTATCTAGGGTGGGTTTCCAAGTTAAAGAGTTAAATCATCACTTTACCTCACCGTTTGTTCACTTCCTTCCATTGGAAAGATGTCCCGTTCTTCCACATTTAACTTTTATTTTCCTAATGATTATGTTAGAGATTTCTAACATGAAACCCTTGTTTTGGTTTACAAGGTTTTAAATATCTTGATCCTTGCATTGAGAAGAATGCTTGATTAAGCCTCAAGGTCAAAGGTTACCTTGATCCCTTATAGAGAAGTGTAACACGTTCTATTCTCATCAAACGTAATTTTGATTAGTAGATAGAGACGTTGGTGGTAAAGTTGTTCTTGTGTATTATTCAGTATTTTACATAAATTGTTTAAAAAAAAAATTATCACTGAAGATAAAAAAATATTATTTCAGAGTTAGTAAAAATTATTTTCAAAATTGGTAGGCAAATTTGGATTAAATATACTTCACTTTTTAAACTTAAGACCAATCCTTGACATGGATTGATCACACAACTACCGTGCATCTTCAACTCGAAAGTTGACTTGACTTGTATTAAAAGAGAAATTATATTTTCATACTTCTCTAACCCAAACAACTCGGAAATGGAGTATAATGTCTTACTTGTAATCTTTTTCCTACTTTTCGCCTTGCTGCTGTCGCAAACTTCCTCAGTAGACACTATATCTGCGGATATAGCTTTAAAAGACGGCGACACTATGGTTTCAGATGGTGAAATGTTTGAACTGGGATTTTTTAGCCCAAGAAACACGAAGAATAGATACTTGGGGATATGGTACAAGAAGAAAGCAAACGGAACTGTTGTATGGGTTGCTAACAGGGAAACACCGATTACCGACTCATCAGGAATGTTCAAACTTTGTAGCAATGGAACCCTGATGGTTCTCAATGGTAACAATACCGATATTTGGTCATCCTCCACTTCTATGTTATCTGTGAAGAATGTAAACAATCCGGTGGTGCAGCTTCTAAATAGTGGAAATCTTGTTGTGTGGGGTGATAAAAAAGGTAGCACCGAGAGAGATATGATTTGGCAAAGTTTTGATTATCCCGGTAACACGCAGCTAGCAGGAATGAAAATCGGGAAGGACTTGGTGACAGGCTTAAACAGACAATTGACATCGTGGAAAAGTCCTGATGATCCTTCTCCTGGTTCGTATGTGTACATGATAGACACAAACGGATATCCACAATTATTTCAGACATATGGTTCGGTTTTACACTCGAGGCTTGGACCATGGAATGGTGTTAAATTTCTTGGCACGCCCATAGAAGAACCAAATGAATTTTACTCAAATATTTTTACCGTTAACCAGAAAGAAATATATGCAAAGTATGAGCTTAAGAATTCAGTTGTTATGTCAGTAGTTTTGAAGTCGGATGGAAGCACTGTTCTGTTGCAATGGATTGAGCGAATCCAAGAATGGATAATATATGGAAATATAGCAATAGATACATGTGGAAGGTACGGATTTTGTGGACCTTTTGGAAGTTGTAGCATCAGTAGATATCCACCTTGTAAGTGTATGGAAGGTTTTGTACCAAAAAGCCCAGAAGAATGGAATGCTGCAGATTGGTCAAGTGGGTGCAAACGTAAAGAACCTCTAAGTTGTGATCGAGATGGTTTTAAGAGACTTTCAGGATTGAAATTTCCCGACACACGAAGTTCAAGGTATAATACAAGCATGACTCTTGCAGAATGTGAGATGGCCTGCAGAACGACTTGTTCATGTACAGCTTATGCAAATTTAGACGTCAGAAACGGTGGAAGTGGTTGTTTGTTGTGGTTTGGTGAGCTCATGGATATCAGAGAGTACGATGAAAATCAAAATATTTACATAAGAGTGTCTGCCTCTGAGTCAGTAGGTACATACACGATTATATTACATAGTTCTTGAATCTAGTTTAAATTCGACTATTCTTGTTTAATAAAAGAAATAGTTTTAGAAACTTAAACCTTGATATGTACTGTTTTGTTAATGGAAGGAAACAAGAAGAAAAGAATACTCAGTGCAATCCTAGCAATCTCATCAGCAGCATTTCTTTTGTGTGCGGTAGCTTATGCCTATAGAAATAAGAAGAAACTGTCAATTCGGTATGATACAGAGGGAAGGAGAATATGATTATTGTGTATTATTTCCAATATCGATGGGTACATTTATACAACTCTAATGCTAATCAATCTCTACAATTACTCCTTAATTTTAGGTACAAAATATTTGACAGATAAGTATCGATCCTTTCCTAACTAATGAGTCCGAAAAATACGCTCTCTCCAACACTCCCCCTCAAGCTGGAGAATGTATGTCGAACATTCCCAACTTGTTGAGAGAGCCTTGTAATGCTCTTCCACACACAGCTTTCGTTAACATATCAGCGAGTTGGCTACTTGTGTGAACATACGGAAGTTCCACCGTCTTCTTTTCGAGATGATCTTTAATAAAATGCCTGTCAATTTCCACATGTTTCGTCCTATCATGATGAACTGGATTACTAGCAATCTTGATGGCAGCTTGGTTATCACAATACAACATCATAGGAGACATCAAAGTTATACTTAAGTCCCCTAAAATTCGCTTTATCCATATCAATTCACACACCCCTTGTACCATTCCTCTAAACTCCGCTTCAGCGCTCGACCTAGAGACTACCTTCTGTTTCTTACTTCTCCAAGTTACTAAATTTCCACATACAAAGGTGAAGTAACCCGAAGTGGATTTTCCATCGGTCTTATCTCCCCCCCAATCTGCATCAACATATCCGCATACATTCTTCTCCGGATGTTTCCCGAAAAACAAGCCCTTACCAGGAGATGATTTTAGATACTTCAGTATTCGGTAAACCGCCTCCATGTGCTCTTTGCTTGGAGCATGCATAAATCTACTAACAACACTCACAGCATATGCGATATCGGGTCGAGTGTGGGATAGATATATAAGTTTTCCAACTAATCTTTGATACCTTTCTTTGTTTGTTGGAACTTGATCATCTTTGATAGATAGCTTGTGATTAACCTCGATGGGAATGTGACTCGGCTTGCAGTCTAGCATTCCAGTTTCGGATAACAAATCAAGGATGTATTTGCGCTGACACATAGATATTCCCGAAGATGATCTTGCTACCTCGATCCCTAAAAAATACTTCAAGTGTCCGAGATCTTTTAATTCAAATTCTTTTGCCAAAATCGCTTGAAGGTCTTTCATACCTTCCAAATCATTTCCCGTTACAACCATGTCGTCAACATATACTATAAGTGCTATAATTTTTTCTCCATTACGTTGTATGAATAATGTATGATCCGCATCGCTTTGTTTATACCCAATTTCCTTCATAAATTTCGAAAATCTTCCGAACCACGCTCGGGGAGATTGCTTTAATCCGTATAATGCCTTCTTCAATCTACATACTTTTCCGTTGTTATTAATTCCTGGAGGTGGTTCCATGTACACCTCTTCTTCCAAGAATCCATTTAGGAACGCATTCTTCACGTCAAATTGTTTTAAGGGCCAATCCTGGTTCGCAGCAATGGAGATCAAAACCCGAATAGTGTTCATTTTTGCCACCGGAGCAAACGTATCACCATAATCAATCCCATACTTTTGAGTGTATCCCTTTGCCACAAGCCGTGCTTTATATCGATCGATATTTCCATCCGAATCTAGCTTAACTGTAAACAACCACCTGCATCCAACAGTTTTCTTTCCTTGAGGGAGATTTACGAGGTCCCACGTATCGTTTTTTATTAGAGCCTCCATCTCTACATTCAGAGCCTTTTTCCACCTTTTGTCTTTGATAGCTTCATGTACATTTGTTGGTATAACAACGTTCGACAATTTTCCAACCATATTAGCACGTGTGTTTGCCAATCTGTGAAGAGACACATAATTCCCGATTGGATACCTTGCTTTGGACTTGAGCTCGGGTACATATTGTTTCTTCGGGGCTCCTCTATTTTTTCTCGTTGGATATCTCGGAGATGGCATGTTACCAGCTTCCTGAAATTCACCTTCATGTAAAATATTAGGAGGAATAGAGTTATTTGACATACCAGTATTTTCATGCACATTATTTTCATTAGATGGCATGTTACCACCTTCCTGAATCTCCTCCTCCTCATGCACATTATTTTCATTAGCTTCTTCATCTCCGACTTCGATGGTATTTTCTTGTTCATTGATGGTGGTATCTTCTTGTTCGTTCCATTCTGGTCCATCATTTAGCATATCCTCGCCATCGGATAATTGCGATTCTATTTGGGTTTCAGTTCCAAACTCGGGTTCAGTCCCAACCTCGGGTATTTCCGTGTTGTAAGGCATGTTCGTTTCATATTGACTCTCCCCCGGAAACGGACTTGCGGCAACAAAGTATTGACTTGTTTCATGGAACGATACATCCCTTGTAACATACATATTTTCCATGATCGGGTCAAAACATCGATAACCCTTTTTGTTGCTTGCGTACCCCAAAAAAATACATTTGATGGCTCGTGGTTCTAATTTTCCTATGTTCTGATGAACATACGCAGTACACCCGAATATTCTTGGCTCAAGTCCTTCATTTAGCGGCATATTCAAACAAGTTTGTAGTTTCAGTAACGGAGTTTGGAAATCGATTACCCGTGAAGGAGTCCTATTCATGATGTAGGCTGCGGATCGAACCGCTTCACCCCAAAACTTTCGAGGGACATTCATATCAAATAGAGATGCTCGAACAATTTCTAGGATTTGTTGATTTCGTCTTTCTGCGAGACCATTCTGTTGTGGCGTCTTTGCACATGAAGTTTGATGCTTAATTGAGTTTTGTTCACAGAAGCTTTTCATATCTTGATTAATATATTCACCACCATTATCCGATTGTAATATTTGAATTTCTTTTCGATACTCCGTTTTAATGATGTGGTGTAGTTCCTTGAAGGCATAATAAACTTCATTTTTTGTTTTAAGCAACGAAATCCAAATCATACGTGTGCATTCATCAATAAACGTCACAAAATATCGAGCACCACTTGGAGTGGGAATTCGAGCTGGACCCCATACATCGGAGTGTATGATTTTGAACGGAATTAGAGTTTTATTCAAACACGGAGCATAAGTAATTCGTTTGTTCTTTGCTAGTTCACACGTACCACATTTAAAATCCTTTTCTATTACATTCAAAAACAAATTTGGTTTAAGTTTCCTAAGATAATGAAACGAAACATGTCCAAGACGGCGATGCCATAACCACGCCAAGGACTTATTAGTTTGATTTATTCCCGCAAGATTAGCTTCTCCCTGTCGTTCTTCAAAATAATATAGGCGTCCCCTCTTAGTACCATAACCAAGAATCCGATGCGTTCTCATATCCTGAAACACACAATTGTTTGGCCAAAAAATAACATAACAGTTAAGAGCTTCAGTAACTTGACTAACGGAAAGTAAACTTGAGGATAACGATGGGACAACAAGTACGGAATCAAGATTCATGGAATCCGAGAGTTTTACTGAACCAACCCCTATCACGCTTGCGGTGCTTCCGTTAGCAGTACTTATGCTATTTTGTTTTTTCAAAAAAGAATTCATATTTTTCGTGTTATTCGTCATGTGATCCGTAGCTCCTGTATCAATGATCCAACTATTATGCGAAGTATTATTTGTATGAGACGTACCTTGGGCCGAGGATGTATGAGCAGCCATAGGGATGTTTTTGTCTTCAAGTGGAGAGGTTGTAGCCATGGCTGCTTGGTTGATCTTCTTCCTTGGTTTCTTCGAAAAATCCCACCATTCCGGATACCCAATAATTTCATAGCAACGGGTTTTAGAATGACCGTCTTCTCCACAGTGGGTACAATTTAATGGTTTTCCAGGCACCTTCTTGTCTCTTGGATTTCGGTTTCGTGTGGTCATGTGTACCGCATTATCTGGTTCAAGTTTCGGTTCTTCCATGGTAATTCGTTGGTTTTGATCCTTTCGGATATAGGCATAACATGATTCAAGATCGAGTGGAGGGTCTTTTCTCAACACCTCGCTTCTAGCTTGGTTGAATTCTGGGTCCAGGCCGGCTAGAAAGATGTGAACACGAAGGCGAGATAATGTTTGATTAAGAGTTATTGTTCCAGCAACAGTGCTTTCTTGAGTCGTCAATCGTGTATCTATTTCTTGAAAGATACTCACCAGTTCATTAAAATAAGTAGGGATAGCTCGTCCGCTTTGTCGTGTTGTAAACGACCTTCGATTCAGTTCGAACAACTGAGTTTCATCCGTACCATCATAGAAAGTTTTTCCGACCGCTTCCCATATTTCTGCGGCTGTTTGAAGACGTATAAATCGTCTCATGAGCGGTGGACTCATCGAATCAATTAACCAACTTTTGACACGGTGGTTATCGATGATCCATGCTTCGATTTTTTGTTCGTCACCTTCAGGTTTCTTCGTCTTTCCGGTGATATACCCGGACTTATTTCGAGCTCCGATCCGCATCTCCATTAACTGAGACCATAGCGGGTAATTCTTGTCATCAAGGATGACTCCGGTTTGGAATGGTGCATCTTGAACGTTTTGGACTATCACTGGAGACGACTTCGATGCTTCCGACATTGTGGGGTTTTACAGAGTTTCGAATGGCTTCGAGTTTTATTCGATCCGCTCTGATACCATGTCAATTCGGTATGATACAGAGGGAAGGAGAATATGATTATTGTGTATTATTTCCAATATCGATGGGTACATTTATACAACTCTAATGCTAATCAATCTCTACAATTACTCCTTAATTTTAGGTACAAAATATTTGACAGATAAGTATCGATCCTTTCCTAACTAATGAGTCCGAAAAATACGCTCTCTCCAACAGAAACGACCACAAATGAAAGGTGCTTAATTTTTATGTTTTTAGAAAACGAACAGTCTCAAAATATTACCCTGAGAACTTGTCATAAATATAAAAACATAAAGGTTAGAACATTATATAATCTGGAGTAATTCAAGTTTTCATTTTGTAGGAAAGGGAGCGGCATTTACCCGTGATAATAGCAATAGTAGTGTACGGATAGAAGATGTTGAAGAGCTATCGTTTTTTACCCTAAATAAAATAGTCAAGGCAACCAATAACTTCAGCATCAACAATATTCTTGGAGAAGGTGGTTTTGGTGTCGTTTATAAGGTAAGTTACTCATGTGTCTTAAAATAATGTGATGATATCGATCAAAGTTATATTGCAAAAGTCTAATATATCAGATTATAATCTTAAATTTATAGGGTGTGCTAGAAGACGGACGAGAAGTAGCTGTGAAGCGGCTCTCAGAAACATCCCACCAAGGGCTTGAGGAATTCAAGAACGAGGTCATTTGTATTGCCAAACTTCAGCATCGGAATCTTGTGAAGCTTCTCGGATACTGTATTCTTGAAAAGGAAATGATTTTAATTTATGAATACATGGCTAACAAAAGCTTGGACTCGTTTATATTTGGTTTGACTCTCCACACTTCCATACAATAGTAACATATGTTGTCGAATTATTTGTTAAATCAATGGACGGGCTAATTAAGTGGTTATATTTTGACAGATGATGCCAAAAGTTCAATGCTTGATTGGCCTCAGCGCTTGCGAATCATCCATGGGATGGCTCGAGGTATTCTTTATCTACATCAAGATTCACGCTTTCAAATCATCCATAGAGATCTCAAAGCGGGTAATATATTGCTGGATGATGACATGAATCCAAAAATATCCGACTTTGGCCTTGCTAGAAAGTTTGTAGGATTCGATAACTCTGATAAGACGAAGAAAGTGGTTGGAACATAGTAAGTAAGAATGTAACAAAATTCATTACTTGTTTTCCCAAGAAGAAAAAGAAAGAAAACATAAGACCCTAATACTAATTCGATTACTTTGCAGTGGTTACATTTCTCCAGAGTATGCCGTACATGGGCGATTTTCTACAAAGTCAGATGTGTTTAGCTTTGGTGTTTTATTGTTAGAGATAGTAAGCGGGAAGAAAAACAGAGAATTTTCACACGAGGATCACAGGGACAACCTTCTTGGACATGTAAGTTACATAACTCACTTTTGGCATACGTATTACTAGATGTCGAAAAATGGACAAATATGAATACAAAATTTATATAGTTTTAAGTTTTAACAATAATAAAATTATTTAAATAAGATGATTAGCCGATTTTATGAATTACTGAATAACAATACTTTTTGACCCGTTTCCTTTTATGTTAAATTTTTTTATTTTATGAGTTAGAGTTCAATGGTTAAATGAATTTGGGTTTGATTCAGGCATGGAGGCTCTACAAAGAAGACAAGTCCACTGAACTGATGAGTGCATCTTTACGCGACTCATGTGTTATCAGTGAAGTAAAACGATCAATACATGTTGGGTTATTGTGTGTGCAACATCATGCAGAAGATAGGCCAACGATGTTGTCAGTGGTTTTGATGTTGGTTAGTGAAGGTGTATTACCTCAACCGAAGCAACCTGCTTTTTTCACTCAAGAGAGTCGCCAAGAACTTGAGTCTGTTCCATCGGTTAATGATTATATGATAACACTTTTGTATGCTCGTTAGTAACTCAAACGTACATATGGTCACAACATTTTCATCATGACTAATAACTATATTGATGGTTTGCTTAGTTTAAGCTTGTTTAGAAGTCCGTTTAGAAACGAATCATGTTTACAATACATTCTCTGTTGATATCTGATTATTTAGAAGACTAATGAAAACATTTTGATTCTAGTCTCATGAACCCGCCTTAGACTAGTGCCAATGGTGTGAACCAACCGACGTCAGCTACGCGTCGGTAACTGACACCCATTGGCACCAAACGCATCAGTTTGGCGTCGGTTGAATTATAGTCGGTATATCGACGAGCTGAGGGACAGGATTTGTGGGGCCAACCAATTAAAAAACAATTTGTATATGTTCGTCTTTAAAATAAATAATGTGTGGGTCCATAGATATTGAGTGACGAGTTATTGTTGGCAAAGACTTTATCAATTTTTAGTCAATTTTATGTCTTTTTATGTGACGTTAAGTTGATAAAAACTGAGGTTGTTTGGGCTCACTATTGTGGAGTGGTGTTACTGATTATTATTATCACACAAATTTTGTAAAATACAGAACTTAAGTTAAACTGAAGTTTCTAAACAAAAAAGGACCACTTTCAAATGGGTTTTGGGCCTGTGTGTACATCCACTGGGCTTTGACCAATAAGTTAAAGCATAAGTTCGCAACTAATGCACTTGTTTGTTGCAAATAAAAATCTTTTTTCGTTCTAAAACTGAAAAAATTTGTAATGGATTAGCAATAATATGAACATTAAGTAGAAAGATTTGGAAGTAAATTGCATTTTTTGTCTTTGAAATCTTTTACATTCTTTGATTTTGTTATTGTATTTTTCTTTCGAAACAACCTGAATTTATAAATTTTTGCATTTTTTGTCTTTTTCTTTTGAATTTAACCAAATTGTAAATTGTAAATTGCACAAATATTATATTTAGCCGCATAGTTGTAGTTCGAGTTGTATATTTTTATTTTCTAAAATCTAGTTTCATTATTTCTTTTATATTAAAGTTTTTTATATTCAATAGTCTTATTCCAAAATCTAGTTTCATTATTTCTTTTATATTAAGGTTTCTTATATTCAATAGTTTTATTTTTTAAAACAAAAAACATCAGCTTTATAAAGCTTATCATCAAACATATCCAAACCAAAATCAAAATTTCAGAAAATCAATAAATGTACTACAAAATAATGTATGTAATAATTTATTAGCAATAACTTAACCTTTATGGTTATGGTTTTTATTATTATTATAATTACTATTGTTATTATAGTATTATTTAAAGAAAACATCTTTTCTTTTATATCTAATAAATGAGGGATTCCGCTGACATCATTTAGCTGACGTGGCGAATTTTAAGACTATCCACCTAGGATTCCTTATATCAATAATAATGTCATACTCAATTAAATAATTTTAAATGTTTTAATATAAATTTAATCTGCAATTGATTTGCTCTTGGAAAAAAAAAAATGTCACATGGAAGGAAGATTATGCCACAAATTTTCCTACCAATAGTGTCAAAGAGATCTTAATCTTACTTTAATTTATGGTTAATCAATATTCGCACTTTTGTCTCTCTCTAAATTTAAAATATTTTTTTTTATTAGATCTCAGATTGATGTCGAATGTGTATATATTTTTATTCGTTTGATTTATTTTTGCAATAGATTGTAATAATTTCAATGTATGTCTCTTAAATACCTACGCATTGCAAGTGTATGCTTACTCTTTTAGCTCATTTGGAAATAAAAAAAATGCATATTTCGTGATTAGTTGGACTATTTATTTAGACAACTTTCTGATATATAAAAACACCATTGATATGTTATTTACTTTACTCGAGTAATTAAACTTTTCATACTTTTTTATTTAAAGATTTTGATATTTAATACCGTGTATCATACGGGATATAAGCTAGTTAATATATAAAAGTCACCTAGCCAGATGTTAGGACTTACAATGATCTAAACATTCAAGCTAACAACCTTAACATTCAAATAACAACCCTAATCTTCGACTAATGACCTTAACGTTGGATCAACGACCCTACCATTACAACAACTAACCTAACAATAATTCAAGCGTGTTGGTGTTTCTAGTGTCATCATCGGCCATATTAGTGTCATTGTTACTTACTTGAAATCGAAGATAAAACAAGTTAATCTCGATTATGAGTAGTAGAGTGTGAGATGCACACTTTTTAGAGCAATCTTGTTTCTACACAAGTGCACGGGTTAAGGGGTTGCGCCCCCTTTTGAAGGTCTAGGGGAAGTGTCCTCGAACCAAACAGTGTTTCTCATAACTAGTTATTATCCTACCAAATACCCCACCGAATTCGTAATCTATTTTTCCGCTAAAACTAACAGTTACCTTGATTAGTTGTAACCTTTCATAATAACATAATATAACCGTCATACGTAGAGATGGCAACGGGGACGGTTATGTCGGGTATTGCATTTCCCATCCCCATAACCAGATCCCCACCCCCATACCCATAACCGTAACCATCCCCGTCGGGTATTAAAATTTTGGCCCCATCCCCATCCCCGTCGGGTAACGGGGATCCCCAACGGGTATTCGGGGAATTTTCCCCATTACAAGTTTTTGAACTTTTATTATAAATAACTTCACATTTTGTAACTACCAACAAAAAAACATAGGAATAATAATAAGCAAACACTTCAATCGCCAAAATAACAAAATTTATACGGATATATATATATATATATATATATATATATATATATATATATATATATATATATATATATATATATATATATATATATATATATATATATATATATATATTCGGGTATCCATCGGGGCCGGTTTTGGGTACGGTTATGGATACCCGATAGGTAATACCATCCCCGCATCCATCCCCGATTTTTGAATTCGGTTATTATCCGTCCCCGTCCCCGTCCCCGGTCAACTCGGGGATTTACCCGGTCAACTCGGATTCGGTTTTCGGGTCTCCATCGGATACGGTTTTTTTTTGCCATCTCTAGTCATACGGTTACATTCCAGTTTTCTAGTCTTAGAAGAACCATACAAATTTTAACATATCATCTCATGTTCATGATCAATTCTTCTTTTGTCCTGAGAATTGATCAACAGTTTTCTGAATTATTCCATATAAAGAAAACATGATTAACCCAAAAGCAAATTATTATAGCGAACTACTTTATTAAAAAAGAAAATTTCATATACGATTCAAAAAATTATCTAAAATACCAATCCAATATTATTACAAAACGATAAACGACCCTTACAACGATCACAAGATTCAAACAATAAAAGGTAAACTCTTACTCATCCAATCACAAAACAACATAACACTTAATCACTTTAGACATCATCCGACTATGTAAAAACAGTATAAACCAACCACAACCACAACCACAACCACCTTGTCACCAAGGGTTATTAATCGCAAAAATCATTTTAACAAATAATTTAATCATCTAATCAGGCCTTACTTTACAGCCTTTTTTTGGTAATTACGTATACAAAACTTTGACATCCATATTTGGGACCCTATTTGAGGAAGAGAACAAGTCAATTACTATTTTATTACCAAAATAAAAATATCGGTTTCATTGACCCCACAAAATTTATAACGGTCTATTGAATTATTAGAGCCATCGCTCTATTATTGTTATTCATCATCTCAATACTTTGTCTTTATCCATCAAGATCAATAATTTAGTCTATAAAAAGTGCCACAACAAAAACATATTTTCACACATTCTAGACATCTACAATTTTGTTATTTCAAATAGCAATTTAAAATACGTTGAATAAACGAAAACTTTACGTTTATTAAATTCACTTTTTACTCTCACATAAAAATATTACTTCATTTAATGCTTCTAACAAATGTCTCTTGACCACAAGTTAAACAAACAGTATACTTCTAACAAGTGTTCTCGGTCACAAGTTAGACGAAGTGTAAAAATCTATCTAACCATAACATTGATACTATCTTTCTCGACTAAAAATTAGACAAAGAGTATACTTCTAACAAGTGTCCCTTGACCACAAGTTAGGCGAAGTGTAAAAATCTATCTAACCATAACATTGATACTATCTTTCTCGACTAAAAATTAGACAAAGAGTATATTTCTAACAGGTGTCCCTTGACCACAAGTTACACGAAGTGTAAAAATCTATCTAACCATAACATTGATACTATCTTTCTCGAAAAATTAGACAAAGAGTATACTTCTAACAAGTGTCCCTTGATCACAAGTTACACGAACTATAAAAATCTATCTGACCATAACATTAATACTATCTTTCCCGACTACAAATTAGACAAACGATATACTTCTAATAAGTGTCCATCGATCACAAGTTAAACGAACCGTAAAAATCTATGTAACCATAACATTAATACCATCTTTCTTTTTTGTTCTTGGGTAGTTGACATAAGTATATTATATCTCTTATACCATGTTAGTTGACTTTTACACCCAACACAAAAATATCTTGAATGAAAGACCATTCCATGAATATATTCTTTATATCTTTGTTCTTGCTCATATCAAATTGTGCAACATTTGATACAATATCAACTAATCAATATCTAAAAGATGGCAACACTATTGTTTCACATGATAGTATGTATGAGCTTGGATTTTTTAGCCCCGGGCACTCGAAGAATCGTTACTTAGGGATATGGTTCAAGAAGATATCAAATGGTACTATTGTATGGGTTGCTAACAGGGACACACCAATTACGGACACTTCGGGCATGGTCAAAGTTACTAGCAATGGACGCCTGATGATTGTTAATGGTAACAATACTGAAATATGGTCATCATCCAATTCTATGGTAATTGACAAGCAGAATTTGAAGAATCCGGTGTTGCAAATTTTGGATAACGGAAATCTGGTTCTATGGGATGATAGAATTGTGATATGGCAAAGTTTTGATTATCCTACTAACACGTTGTTACCGGGAATGAAATTTGGAAAAGATTTAGTGACGGGTATAGAAAGGTATTTGACGTCGTGGAAAAGTCCTGATGATCCTTCTCGGGGTACTTATGTGTATTCTGTTGACACAAATGGATATCCGCAAGTGTTTTTGAGGCAAGGTTCAGTTTTACATTTCAGGATTGGACCGTGGAACGGTTTTAAGTTTCATGGTAGGCCGATGGACGAACCAAATCAAATTTACACGTCTGAGTTTATTAATAACAAGAAGGAAATATATTTTAAATACAAACTTATAAGTTCAGTTGTTCTAAGAGTAGTTTTGAAGTCTGATGGAAGTACATTGCAGTTGCAATGGGTTGATCGAATCCAAGACTGGATAGCGTATGGAAATTTAGCAATAGATAGTTGTGGTAGTTACGGATTTTGTGGACCTTATGGAAGCTGTAGCATTAATAAATATCCGCCTTGTAGTTGTATAGAAGGTTTTGTTCCAACACTCCAAGAAGAGTGGAACGCGGCAGATTGGTCAAGTGGGTGTAAACTAAAAGAACCTCTAAGTTGTGATCGAGATGGGTTTAAGAAACTTGCAGGATTGAAATTTCCCGACACACGAACATCATGGTATAATTATAGTATGACACTAGGAGAATGTGAGATCGCCTGCAGAAAGAACTGCTCGTGTACTGCTTATGCAAATTTAGATGTCAGAAATGGCGGAAGTGGTTGTTTGCTGTGGTTTGGTGAGCTGATGGATATCAGAGAGTATGCTGATAATCAAAATATTTACGTAAGAATGGCTGCGTCTGAGTTAGCAGGTACTTAAGTGTATTCGCCGCCTTTTAATCTAAAAAAGTCAATGTTCTTGAATCGGTTTATTTAATCTTGATATAGATTTGTTGATGGAACGTCACAAGAAGAAAATACTTCTTGCGGAAGTCCTAGCGATTTCATTAGCAGTACTAGTTCTGTTTGCAATAGCTTATGCTTACAGAAACAAGAAGAAAAGACTACACATGAAAGGTGCTTAATTTTTCTTAATTTGTGTTGTTTAGTTGTAAGAGTACGACGTTTGGAAAATTACGTAAACACGAGAAATTCAAATTTTCATTTTTGTAGGAATCAAGAGGACACGTCTCCGTGATAAAAAGAATAGTGGTGTACTAATGGAAGATGTTGATGAGCTACCTTGTTTTAGCCTGAATGAAATAATCAAGGCAACAGATAACTTCGGCGTCAATAATAAGATTGGAGAAGGTGGTTTTGGTCCCGTTTATAAAGTAAGTTACTCATGCTTTTTTAGCACTGCAGAGATAACAAATAATAATCTGAAAAATATTAGGGTGTGTTGGAAGATGGACGAGAAATAGCTGTGAAGCGGCTCTCAGAAACATCCGAGCAAGGGCTTGATGAATTCAAGAATGAAGTGATTTGTATTGCTCAACTTCAGCATCGGAATCTTGTGAAGCTTCTTGGATACTGCATTCATGGAAATGAAATGATTTTAATTTATGAATACATGGCGAACAATAGCTTGGACTCGTTTATATTTGGTTTGACTCTCTATACTTGTAACATATTTTGTCGAATCACTAACCAAATGAATGGATCAATTAAGATTGCCTGGACTAATAAATGGTTATTGTTATCTAACAGATGATACCAAAAGTTTAATGCTTGATTGGCCTCAGCGGTTCCAAATCATCCATGGTATTGCTCGAGGTATTCTTTATCTGCATCAGGATTCCCGCCTTAAAATCATCCATAGAGATCTCAAAGCAGGTAATGTTTTGCTGGATGCCGATATGAATCCAAAAATATCTGACTTTGGCCTTGCTAGAAAGTTTGTGGGATTTGATAACGCGACAAAGACAAAGAAAGTAGTTGGTACATAGTAAGTAAAATTTGAGAATTTTATAACCTCTTTTCCCAAGAAAAGGTAAAAGAGACTAATATTAATGTACCTCAATATTCTTCGTTTAACCTTGCTGCAGTGGTTACATACCACCGGAGTACGCAGTACATGGACGGTTCTCTACAAAGTCGGATGTATTTAGCTTTGGTGTTTTGTTGTTAGAGATAGTGAGCGGGATGAAAAACCGAGAATTTTCTCACGAGGATCACAGGGACAACCTTCTTGGACATGTAAGTCTAATTTGTATACTAGATGTGGCAAAATGGGCGGGTTGGGTAGGCTAGGTAGCATGTCAGGTCGGGTTGACCCGAAACATATGTTGTCCAATACTTTAATCTTTCTATTAGTGTGTTAAATATAATTCACAAAACAAAGAGTTTCAAAATTTAAATAAAACAATCTTAGAAGTTGTATGCATCAATTAAAAAATTTGGGAGACATTCGACCCATTTGACTCGCTTTTTATTAAATAAAAAATTACACGAATCAACCAATTCACAAGTAAACTATCAAAACAGACACATCTACTTATTACGATGAATATGGGTTTGGTTCAGGCATGGAGACTCTACAAAGAAGACAAGTCCATTGAACTAATGAGTGAATCTTTACGCAACTCGTGCATTATCTCAGAAGTACAAAGATCGATACATGTTGGGTTATTGTGTGTGCAACATCATGCAGAAGATAGGCCAACAATGTTGTCAGTGGTTTTGATGTTGGTTAGCGAGGGTGCGTTGCCTCAACCGAAACAGCCTGCTTTTTTCACTGAAGAGAGTCAATGTCAACTTAAGTCTGATCCATGTGATAATGAGTACATGATAACACTACTGTATGCTCGTTAGTAAGCACATGTGTACTTCAAATGTACATATAATCGCAACAATTTTTAGTAGCTCTATATTATCGTATCAAATGTAGCTTAAATTGCGTCCTCATTAGTCAAATTCACAAAGTAGTTAGACTTAGACATACGTTCTTGGTTGGAAAAAATGGTTGATTATATAACTTGAAGCCAAAAGCAATTAAAAATAAAGTTTTCCGTTCTTTACATGTGCATATAATCGATTTAGATTTGGCATACAGCTGAGAAAACAATTCAACCTAGACTAATTCAACTAGCCAAAGCCAAAGTAGGAAGTCAATGTACATGCTTATCAAAAACAAAAATTTACATAACCGAACCTTGATATAAAAAAAGACCAGGATATAAACATGTTTGGGTTCCTCACTGTTTTTCTTCGCTATTGACAATAACCAACGCTTTTGATTGTTGTGCCTTGTTTTCTTCTAAAGCCTTTGTACCATCTTGTTTCTGCAATAAGAAGACGACATGTTAATTTTAACATTTAAACGAAAAACAGATTTGGCTTTGAAACAGGTCAAAGATTATAAGTCACTGTTGCTCGGTACTAGATCCTTGATCTCAAATAACTCTCGGTCGTTATAGATTTGTGGTCAAACATTACCTTCTTGGTTAGACCTTGAGCTTCCATAAATTCATAAAATGAACTCATTAACATTTCTTCCTCAATCTACAAAAACATCAAAGATGAGTGAGATACTTGGTAAGCAAAGTACTCAATGATATAAAACTATTAAGCGACTTGTTCGAAACTTTAACAGGCAAAAACTATTCCTCCAGCATCCTCCGACTTAAAGTACTTGTATATAACACCATAAAGTACTTTCCACCACGACTTGTTGTAAGCATGCACAGATTTCTTTTGAAAAGTTTGCATTGCAACGAGCTAATGTTTTACCTGAAGTTTATGCAATTCGTGTGACATTGATCTATAACTATCCATGAGAAGTTCGTCCTGCTTCTCCAAGTGCCTACACGTAAAAGAGAAATATTATGTACTAGACGTTGCACAAGTAAAAAAAAATGTTTCTGGTAAGTTTACCTTAACATCTCTCCAGTGTATTTAGGATCCATTACTTGGCCAACTGTCCATTGCAAGTTCGGAAGAAAAAAAAGAAGCTTGTCAAAAATATAAACTATCTTCAAGCATTGTAATTGTAAATTAAATCATTTGTTACGTCCAAAAAAACGTATCAGAACAAGACTGTAATGATGGAAAGAAAAGAATCCTAACCATTGAAATGCAGCGGCTCAATTTGACTATGTAATATTACAGAATTAATACTTACAGTCTAGCTAATTCATAGCTGATTCAGGACAAAAGTGACGAGTAGGATATTTTCTTTTCTAAATCAGCATTTTCACAAGTTTTAAAATCACTGAAACTTGAAAATCTTAGAACTGTTTTTCAAAATTAAACAAGAACGGTGATTCCAAAACTTTAATGATTATACGTCCTAATAAATTGATTAACCTTAATATACTAAAGTGTTAAACTTTAACATATGTCAAGTTGCCTCACCGACTAAGCACATGTCAAATACATTATGATATATCAACACGAAAATTATCGCACAAATTCATTTTCAGAGTGACATTTAATCAGAGTTTTAATTTTTGTTCAAATATGAAAGGTTATACAGGATATACTGTATGCACATATTGTATAGATTGATATTAAGCAAATTAAAAAAAAAAGGCCAGCAGTAAATTAGATTGATATTAAGCAAATTAAAAAAAAAAAAACATAAATTATCTAAACAAATTGAATAGAATCCGAAACTAAATTATATACTATTTTTTAATTTCAATTAAAGTTAGGGTTTGGAAACATAATATAGAAGATAGAGAGTTAGAGTTACTGCTAAACTTCAGAGAGCCCGGAATACAAAGACGGTCGTCGGAAGAATTTAAGAGACCGGTCACCGGATGAACCGGGTTTTAGTTTAGGCAGAGAAACAGGAAAGTAAAATGGGGTTTTATTTATGGGTAAATGGGCTAATGTATAAGCCTATTGAGCGACCATACTAGCTGTTTTGGAGCTGACACCTACCATGATTCAGTATTTATGAAAGAAAAAAACTATTATTATAAACGTTGTAAAACGACAACCACTTTTTCTTTCCTAAACACATTTAGGTGATCGTTTATAGCAACATTTATCTTTAAACTACACAATTTTAACAACTATGTAGACAATAATTAGTTAAGGCCACAGTTAGGTTAAATTTTTTTTTTAAACAACAGATTACGGTTGAAAAACAACAATCAAACCATACAATGGGACTCGACATCCAGTTTATGATAATCATCATCAATTGCATGTTTCAATTGTCGATTTTGATTTTCAAACCGTGACTTCCCAAACCGCAGAAATATACTTCGAAAACCAAGCAAAAACAAATTCAATTAGCGTGTGTTGTGGGTTTCGGAATCTAACCTGTATGTTGATGATTTCGAGTCTTAATCACAAGAAAAATTGAAGAATAATTGATGGTGTATGACTGCCGGTTGAATTTTTTTTTTTTTTTTTTTTTTTAAGTTTCACTGTGTGTGTGTGTGTGTTTTTTTTTTTTTTATTGAGGCTCAACAGAAAACAGACCATTCAAATTCCTAACCGGGCTTAACACATAAACAGCCTAAATCGGCCCAATTAAAATCCCTTTCTTTTTGTTTAATCAGGCTTTAACAAACAAAAAGCCCAAAACGATTAAAACCCATTAAATGGCCCAAACTGTTTTTTTTTCTTATTTAATTAGTCTTAAGACTTAAATAAGTAAAATTAAAACTTTACACTAAAATAGAATTTTAGACTTGCGTTTTTTATACCTTTACACTCTAAAATTAGAGATAATAACCCGATTTCCACAACGATGAAGACATGTGATCAATTGAACGTATGTAATGCTCAAAAATTCTTCAAATCGTCGAAAATCCTCCATGGACCGTCGTTGTCACTTTAAACTGAAACACACTTAAAAACACAAGAACCATAAAATAGAAAGAAAAAAAATCGTACAACAGGTAAAATGGATAAGAAAATATAAATGAGATAAATCAAATGTTTTGAGATAGATCTACGATGTCATATTTGAACTTCCTCCACTACTCATTGTTGTAAACGAATTTGGCTATTGACAACAATATATTATTCCGTCAGATTTTGTACCCGAGTTTTATCAGAAACATGTTAGGTCGTCTTATCCGATTAAAAATCTGTATTATATTTATAGGTTGGAAGATACATAAACAAATTGAATTCTGGTAAAAATATGAATAATATACCATATATTTGAAGTGTATTTATTATTTAAATTAAATATAAATTCAGACAAAATGGATAGAGTGTACATATTTGATGAACAAATGGCAAAAACCCGAATCCGTTTATGACCACAACCTTTGATTCCCTACTCATTTCTCATGTCAACCACCCAAATCAAATAACAAAAACCAAATTACCAAAACACCCCTCACCTGCCACGTAACCAATATGAATGGATTAACCTTCCACGTGGCCCAATAACAATCCATTATCTCCCAACACTTAGCCAATAACAATCAACATTTGGATTCTGTCTTGAAAATTTTCCTCCATATTATAATCATACTATTTATCACCAAACATTATTCATTCACTACTACAACTACCAATTCTCTCTATTTCCGGATTTGATCATTTTAGTCTGGGAATGGCTGCTAATACATTAATGAGCTGCGGAATCGCGCCTTTAGGCCGTCCTTCCATGTTTTCGTCTTCCAAGTCCAGATTCGCAACGGCTGTGCCACTTTCGGCCGTTGCTACTAATGGGTCGCGGTTGTCCATGACTTCTGATTGGATGCCTGGACAACCACGACCATCTTACCTAGATGGATCCGCACCCGGGTAACTACCTTTTTTTTTTTTTTTTATCGTCAGCAATAATTAAAACTAGTTAATTATGTATTTTGTTTTTAAGTTTAAAAAGTTACATAATTTTTTTTTCAACTAAAGTAATTACTTTTAATGTAATTAGTTTCTAAAAGTAGACTATTCATGTAAAAGACGATAATATAGACAATTTATGTAATTACTCTTGAAATTAATTAGTGATTAGCCCATAACTAACTTTCATAATCCTTAATACATGAAGGTAATTCTAAATCTTATTTTGTATGATTCAGTGATTTCGGGTTTGACCCACTTGGTCTTGGTTCGGTCCCTGAGAATCTCGAAAGGTTCAAGGAGTCCGAGCTCATTCACTGCAGATGGGCTATGCTTGCAGTTGTAAGTCTTTTTTCGTTTCAAAATCAGCTTAAACTTATTTGCTAAATCTGGTATTGATTAAAATGTTGTAAACTTGCAGCCCGGGATCTTGTTACCCGAAGCTTTAGGATTGGGAAATTGGGTTAAAGCACAAGAATGGGCTGCTCTTCCCGGTGGACAAGCAACATACTTAGGAAACCCCGTTCCATGGGGTACCTTACCCACCATTTTGGCAATAGAGTTTATCTCGATTGCTTTCGTAGAGCACCAAAGGAGCATGGAAAAAGACACCGAAAAGAAGAAGTACCCCGGTGGCGCTTTTGACCCATTAGGCTACTCAAAAGACCCAAAAACGTTCGCAGAGTACAAAGTCAAGGAGATCAAAAATGGTAAAACACTCAACCATACACACTTTTGATATACTATAACATGTAGTATATTTTAGCCAAGTATAATTGGGAATTTGTTTTATTAAATGTAGGTCGTCTAGCTTTATTGGCATTCGTTGGATTCTGTGTGCAACAATCGGCTTACCCTGGTACCGGACCCTTGGAGAACTTGGCAACTCACTTGGCTGACCCATGGCACAACAACATCGGAGATATCATTGTCCCTAAGGGAATTTTCCCAAACTAAGATACACTGTCGATCACCGAATTCATATGTAAAATCCCCCTTTGCCTTATAATGAAACGAACTTATATTAGTGTTAAATTTCTTTTGGGAGTTCTAAAAGTTTATCTTGATTTTTTGTTTGATTGCATTGAATGTTTAATACAAACCAGAATCGTAGTTGAAGAAAAACATAAACCTTAAATAGTTAAATCCATCAGAACGAGATATATAAAATTTTTACAAATAACAAAGGACACAGGGAACCTGAATTCAAACAACAAACAATACGATATCTTGATTTTCTGAGAAGACGGGTGTGATATTGGAGCAAGTTCATCAAAGCAAACACTTAAAAAGCTTTGCTTCTCATCCCAAAGCATCTTCATATAACCTAGCATTTGATTCATCACAGCGTTAGCCTCTGCACACAAACTAGAAAAACATGGTTGAATCTTAGCTCTCTTTGATGCAGGAATCTAGTTCAGTAGTCCGTCAATGCACTGCAACTTTGATACAATGGCACGAGTCTTTTGTTTCCCTTGCTCAATATTAACCGTCAGATCTTTCCAACAGCCATTCATCTGTATCATCCTAATATCTACACCAAATTCCATTCTACTAAATGGTGTCTTTTGTTGCTCATGCATCTTTGCCTTTTGGCTCTCGATATTATCTTTCTCCTGCTCTAGTAGCACCCGTAAATCAGCCATAACGGCTTGTGCATATTTGGCCTTCGACAAAGCTCTAGCCTCCTACAGTGTTTCCATAAAACTTACATTTCATATCGTCACAAGGGAAACTATAAAAATTATAATCGATAGCCATTTTAAAATGCTTTGTTGTTGCGGCACTGTTGTTGCCCAAGAGTGGTGTTATACAATATTGTTATCATATATTCATCATCGACTGAGGAAACATAACTAAGTTGATGGTTACTTTGTATTAAACCCATCAAACTATATATGCAACGTAGCATACATATATGTTGCTACCGAGGATACAATAGTGTTATCATATAGTCATCATCGACCGAGGAAACATAGCTAAGTTGACGGTTACATTCTTCTGTGAAAAAAGCAGGTTGTTTGGGTGGAGGCAATACACTATCACTAACGAGCATCAGAATGACCGATAACATAGTTGGCCTATCTTTTGCATGATGTTGCACACATAATAGCGCTACATGTATTGATCGTACTACTTCAGGGACGACACATGAGGCACGTAAAGATTCACTTATTAGTTCAATGATTTTGTCTTCTTTGTAGAGTCTCCATGCCTAAAACAGCCCATATTCAAATTTTAGTATATACTAAAAGAGTTATGTTTAGAAGTTACTAGGATTTATAGCCAAGTTTAACTTACATGACCAAGAAGGTTGTCACTGTGGTTTTCATGAACAAACTCTCTATTATTCATCCCACTAACTATCTCCAATACCAAAACACCAAAACTGAATACATCTGATTTTACAGAGAAACGCCCGTGTACTGCGTACTCTGGAGAAATGTAACCGCTACAACAAAGTTCAAATAAAATTAGAGTTTCTCTTTCAGTTTTCATTGTTGATGTAGTTTAATGGATCACATTTTAAAGAATCTTACTATGTCCCGACCACTTTCTTTGTTTTATCAATAGTATCATGTCCTACAAACTTTTTTGCAAGGCCGAAGTCGGATATTTTTGGATTCATGTCAATGTCCAACAAAATATTACCTGCCTTCAAATCTCTGTGGATGATCTGGAGCCGGGAGTCTTGATGTAGATATAGAATACCTCGAGCGATTCCATGAATAATATGATAGCGTTGAGGCCAGTCAAGCTGTAAACTTCTTGTTTCATCTACGCAATGTTAGATACTTAGTCAGTGGATACCGCTAATCTATGTATCTATTTAGCCAACTACTCAGTATATTATAGGTGAACAGAATTAAGATACTAGATATACGTGTAGTATTTGAAATGAAATTAGAGAAAGTCAAACCGAATAGAAATGAGTCCAAGCTTTTGTTAGCCATGTATTCGTAAATCAATATCATTTCACTTCCATGAATACAATATCCAAGAAGCTTCACAAGGTTCCGATGCTGAAGTTTGGCAATAGAAAAGAGTTCATTCTTGAATTCATTAAGCCCTTGCTTAGATGTCTCTGAAAGCCGTTTCACAGCTACTTCTTGACCATCTTCCAATACACCCTAAAAGATAAATGTTAAGGGTTAATGATATCTTATATTTCCATTCGCGATCATTATATTATTACTAAGATTAAGAGCTGATGATAATTTATATTCTCTTCATTTAATCTATATGCATTGCATTATATTGAAGAAGAATCTATAAATTACCTTGTACACAGGACCAAAGCCACCTTCTCCAATTTTATTGGAGATATTGAAGTTATCCGTGGCCTTTGTTACTTGATAAAGGCTAAAAGACGATATATCGTCAAGATGTTCTTTTTGTACACTTGATTTTATTTCCGTATCTCCTACAAATTGATATTGTTCAGTTTCTCTAAGCTAATATACAAAGATTAAAATCCTGGTGTTATAAACATACAAAATTAGCAAGTGTACATGCTCCTTTCTCATTTTTAGAAGCAAAACGTGCGTGTTTGTGTTACGTAACGTACCTTTCTCTTTCATGTGAAGCCTTTTTGCTCTTTTTCTGCATGCATAAGCTACTGCAGACAGAAGCAGTGCTGCTGATGAAACTGACGATACCACGGTGAGTACTCTTCTTTTAATGGGATGGGACTGGGAGAGCATGTGACCACCTATAGAGATAACAATCGTTAAGTTTTAGATCACAATAATAAAAACACAAAGATAACCCAATTCTTGTTCCTAACACAAGTATTGGATGTGTTGACGAAACATGTGTACCTGCTAACTCAGAGGCAGCCATTCTTACGAAAATGTTGTGATCTTCGTCATCATACTCTCTGATATCCATCAGCTCATTAAACCATAGTAAACATCCACTTCCACCATTTCTGATATCTAAATTTGAATAAGCTGTACACGAGCAATTCCTTGTGCACGCCATCTCACATTCTCCAAGAGTCATGCTATGATTATACCATGAAAACCGCGTGTCTGGTAATTTCACTCTAGATATTATCCAAAACACATCGGCATTTCCACAATTGAAAGGCACTTTACGTTGACACCCACTTGACCAATCTGATGCTTTCCATTCTTCGGGGACTCTTGGTTCAAATCCCTCGACACAACTACAGGGTGGGATGTTATTGATGTTACAGCTTCCATAAGGACCACAAAGTTCAAATTTACAAGAACTATCTCCCCCGCTATCTGCATACACAATCCACTCCTGTATTCGCTCAATCCAATGAAAAATCACAAACTTTCCGTCCCATGTCAAAACTCTCCTCTCATAAACTGAACTTATAAGTTCGTATTTATGATATATTTCCTGTCATTATTAACAAACTCATCTGAGTATATCGGATTTGCTATTTTAGTGGGAAAACCACTAAATCTAACCCCATTCCACGGTCCAAGTCTTGATAGTAGAAGTGAACCTTTTCTCAAGAAAAATTGTGGATATCCATTTGTGTCTAGTATCTGATTATACTTACCCATAGACGGATCATCCGGATTCTTCCAAGATGTCACTGACCACTGTAATCCTCTTACCATATCCTTCCCAGTTTTCATTCCTGGTAGCAGTGTATCACCAGGGTAATCAAAACTTTCCCAAATCAAATATCTTTGGGTACTATATTCATCCCACACAACAAGATTTCCAGTATCCAGAAGCTGTGCTACTGGATTATCATCCGCCATTGATCCCGTTGAATTGGATGACCAGATCACAGTGTTGTCACCACTGAAAATTTGCAGAACACCCTCTCTACTGATCGTGAACATGCCTGAGTTATCGGGGATTGGTGTCTCTCTATTAGCAACCCAAACGACAGTCCCGGTTGATATCTTCTTGAACCATATCCCCAAGTATCGATTCTTGGATTTCCCAGGGGTAAAAAATCCGAGTTCAAACATCTCATTGTGTGACATAATTGTGTTGCCATCTTTTAGTGGTTGATTTCTAGATAGTGTATCTAGTGCACCACAATCTGAGAGCAGCAAGATCAAAGCAATAAAGAAGTATACAAATATGATATGGTATTTCATTTGATGATTCAGAGCTATAACTTTATTCAATCTTTTATAAATTGTAAATAATTCAACTTCAAATGGTTGAAATTTCAGCTTTTTAAAAGTCAAGAATATTAATCAAGACAAATAAAGGTGATGGCTGCTAAGGGCGTCGGCTCAAGTCCCAGCCAGGCCTAACGCGAGTTCTTTATTTACGACTTTAATGTTTTTTTAACAACTACTGGAATCATTAAGTCATAATATTAATAATTTTTTAATTTTGGGATCTTAAATCATTTGGGCCTAAAACTTTTGTAATAAAAGACACGGTATGAAACATGATTGTGTGTTTTTAGTTGGTATGATAACGAGGATTGTGGTGATTTTTGGGAGATTTGGAATCTCATTTTTTTTCTTCTAAAAACATTTAAATATGCTATATATATGATTTAATTAAAACTAAAAACGGTTAACTTTTTAGTTTTAATAATTTGTATAATCTCATATCTCATATATTTTCCAATCGACAAAATGTCTTCGACGCCCGAGTTTGTGTGCAAAAAAGGTGGCATGGTCTACGTTCGAGTTGCCTAATAGTAATTGTCAAAGTAAACAAACACTAGCTGCAGGAACAAGTTCAACATAATATAGATAGAGACCCTGATCCGATGATGGTTATTAATGTATGAGATATGAGATTATAGATATAAAGATAGAATGAGATTGTGAAATGGTGTGATTTTTTGGTTAAAATGAAGATGTATTTATAGGTGAAATTGTGAGTAAAAAGAAAATAATTAATGTCTAACGGCGTTTTTTATAGCCGTTGGGTAAATAAATTTTTATTTTTTAATTTTTACCCGTTAGAAAAAAGAAAAAAAAAACGAATCGTTATGGCGAGAATTAGCTCGAGAACGAGCCCCACAACGAGTTGGGGCAGAGTAATAACGACGAGCGCACCTCGTTCTCACCTCCAGAACGAACGAGAATTATCCCCACTCCGAGTGCTCTTAGCGGTGTTATGGTTATGTCGGGTCCCGATGGCATGGACTAATAATTCAAAGTTATCATAGTGTGAAAAACATGTTGGAAAGCAAATTAATAAAATCTTTATCAAACTAAAATATAAAAAAAAAACTGAAAATACATATAGATTATTTGGTACAATATGGTTCCTATTTATACTAATCAATCGGTGCCTTTTCAACTATTGCACTGTTTCGGCAATTGATGTTTACTGATGGTTGCGATGTTTACTGATGGTTGCCGGCGGTTGGTGGTGTTTCAACCATCATACCCTTTCCTCTATTCCTAATTACATTTTCAATACATAATCTATTCTAATTTACAAATCTTACACTAATTACTTTTATTTTATTATTATATTCCAACAACACCGTAATCAATATCATGGTACCATCAAGACAACACCCTCAAAGGTCTTCTCCAGCGGCGGGGCGATGTCCCAGGCATTGCTTGAATGTGTAAACCAAAATGAATAAATCAATAATTTGACCGGCCAACTAGTATCATTGTTGTATAGCATATTGGGTACATGTTATATATGGACCTCAACAGGTTCATGAATTTGCAAATATGACTATATGATATTCATGCCCACACTATATTAAACATAGAAATAGATGAAGGGTTAAAGCCATAAAATAGAAACAAAATTGTTCAAACCTTATCTACATTGATACACACACCTTTTTTATTATCTAAACTAGTTAAGGAGCCCGTGTTTTACAGATTAGCTAAAATGGAAATGTGTCAAATAGATCAAACATATACAACACTTTACTTGAAAATTTACATGATTAATGAACTTTGTTTTTGTAACCTTAATATCAACACAACTTTAATTTATAACGTACTCTATCGCATATCATCAAAACACCAACTTTGACTTTGTAACATTCTGTCACTCATCATGATCGTTACCAAAACCTGAAAATGACACATAAAGTTCATATACAGAAATAAAGCATAAAAACATCTCACTGATTTAGAAAAAACATTTCTATATAAAAAAAACTATCTATATCTATATCTATATATTAAATAAAACAAAATATTTTTCTGACACTTGTCATCATCATATTTTTTTCTCATCAATATTTTCGGTCATTTTTATTTACATTTAAACCCTTAAAGATTGATAAATATAATTTTCTTAACCATTTTCATCGTTTAGATAATTCATAATTATTAGCGAATATATGTTTATTGAGTAATAATTTTTATTTTATTTTTACTTTACATTTTTTTATTTTCATCGTTTAAATTTTTATAATTATTATCGGATCTATGTTTACTGACTAATAGAAATAAAAATATCATGAAAATGTTTAATAGAAATGTCACAAATCTTTTAAAAATAACTCATGTTATAACATGGATAAATAACTTAGTTACATAATAAAAACATATTTAAATTTATTTACAAATATAGAGGTAGCAACTTTAACTCACTTACTTATAAATTAGTGGTACGTATTTTCTCTTAAAACAAGTCGAAAGTGTTTTTAACTTTCATAAACTTCCAAAATCAGTTAGAGAAAAATAATTCTAACTGAAACAGTATAAATTTGTAATCGTATAACTAGTTGAAATAGTATAACTTTGTAATCATACTTTAAAACGGGTTCAACGCAAGTTAATCGTGAAGCCTAGCATGTGTATAGATCGAGTTGTAAAGTGTTTCACGTATTTACCGGCTGTTACGCTTGGTGTTGCACAAACAACACCAAAGCTGCGCAACACCCACTCCACGTGTTGCAGTTGCGTAACAAGGTTGTGGTTAGGTGATGACTACAAATACCCCAACCACCAACCATAAATGCAAACATTTTAGAGAGAGAAAGTGTGTGTTGCGCTACATAGAGCCATAGGTTGCGTAATAACATTTTCGAACGGTCTAAAGTCTTGTAATCGTATGTCTTTGATATTATTCGTACTGCAAACCTTTAAGTGAGCTTAATAATATCAAACATTCAGTTACTTGTGTGTTACACCATTATAAAGTCATTTGAAAGTCATTCCACAACTTTTTAATAATTGGGTTCAATTAAGGTCCAAGGAATGCGACAAAGAAATTAGTAAATTCTAATAAAATTTATTTATAATACATTTCATATATATAAAATATATTATACAAAAAATATAAAAAATGTAATGATATTAATTAAGTCTTGTCGACTAAACAGATCTACTCCGCCGTATCACCACCGTACCTCCGCCGTCTCATAATTCCGTTCGCCGTACAAGAACAAAAATCTATTGTTTCGGAACTGTAATATTATATACTCCGGTATATGAGCTCATTAGTAAGCATTTTGATTCTTATTTTTTTTTTTGTTCAAGATTATTATCTTTTTGATGATTGATGTTATGGTGATTTTATATTCGTTAGGATTCGAACATGTTTGGTGGATTTACAAAGCTGTGTAAAGGCCTAGCTGTAGTTCTTGTTTGTGGACATATTGTTGTTGTTCATATCTTTCCATCTTCAGTTATTTATGTTGCACTCATTCCTGCTAGGTAATCTAGGTTGCGTTTCGCATTGATATATATTTTGATTATGCTCAAATTGCTTTTGCATGCATGCACACTCCTCTTGCCCCAACCCCACCCGTGTCGGAGGTTTCATGGGAAGAAGTCTCCCGCCTACCTCCGGGTAGGAGTATGATTGTCTACATCCTACCTTCCCCATACCCCGTCCTAGACAGGATTGGGTATTTTTGTTGTTATTGCTTATGCATGCATGTAAAAAATCAAAATGTTATTTTGGAGCATGTCATGGGGTGTTTGGGGTTGCGTCTAATTATTGCATTTTGAAAGTGGTTATTTGAGTATGATTTTTATAATATCACATAATCACTTTCAAAACGTCAATGTCAAACACCCCCGTCATTTTCATTTGCACCTTCATACTATGACGTATATCTATTTCATGACAGAACAATTCCTTTTGGTTGGAATCTTTTAACAGCTAGTTATATTGAAAAAACTGTACATGGGGTAAGTTACCTTTTTCGGTTCAAATTTCCACTAATCGTACATTTTAAGGGGTGTTTCATGACAATTTTTTTCCAGGTTATTATTAGCACAACTGGACTTCTTTTCATTGGAAAGTTACTTGAACCTATATGGGGTTCAAGAGAGTTCTTGAAGTTTATCATTCTTGTCAATTTTTTAACTAATGTTTGCGTATTTATCACCGCCATCTCTGTTTATTACATAACAACGGACGAAATCTATCTGTAAGTTATAAGAAATACCATGTTTTGTCTAGTATACTTGTTGGAGAAATGAAATGTCAATCTTTAAACAATTCTGATAGATCCTAATATTAATGGTAGTTACATGCCTCTTACTGGCTTCGGTGGGGCGCTTTCAGGGCTATTAGTCGGTGTCAAACAGATAATTCCAGACCAAGAACTTTCTCCATTAAAAATTAAAGCAAAGGTGTGAAACATATCGTCCTTGTTATATAATCTTTTATTTCAATATCTGATTTTGTTTCTGGTCTATACAGTGGGTGCCGTCTATCGTGTTATTTCTATGTATTGTTATAAGCTTCTTTACAGTAGAGCCATCAACATGCCTTCCGACTTTGATATTTGGCACATATATTGGTTGGATCTACCTTAGATACTTTCAAAAGAAACAAGAAACAAATATTAAGGGTGATCCCAGTGATGAATTTGCTTTTTCTACTTTCTTCCCTGAATTCTTAAGGTAGTTTTTGCAATCACTTTACCTACAATTATATTATATAAATGGGACGGTCATGATTTATGTAGTGTAACTTGTTGATTTTGCAGATCTTTGATTGATCCTATTGGTTCAATATTTCATCAAATGCTATGTGGTAGATCTGAAGTGTCGATTGAGGCCAGGGGATTTACGATGGGTGCTGCTCCGTTGCCTGGTTCAGACTCCACCGAGGCATCTAGAAGAAGGTAGCAGCACAGACATCATTCAAGATTTTTATCAAGTTACATGTTTACTATCACAATATGATTCGCAACATCAATTTCTAGAGCATAAGTTTTTTATAATTCACAGCATATAGAAAAACATGAAGTTAATGAACGTTAGAGGTGGCGCGCTAGAGGGGAGGGGAGGGCGGATTGGGTAATGGTCAAAACATGCTTTGTTAAAGTCGGTCATTTTTAGTACGAGTTAAAATGGGTCTAGCCAGGTGAGGATGACCCGCAAACATTTTTTTGTAAATAATTAATGTTTTTTCTTTCCAAAAGGAATCATTGTGTTAGCTAATTTAGGAGATTATGTGCATTAAAAAATAGACTTTGGACGACATTCATACATGTTCGACTCATTCCCATTTTAGCTCCTTTTTTTGATGGAATTGTTTGAAATAAAACACAACCCAAATTAAAAAATTTATACGTAAATGGGTCGAAATTGCCGCCACTAAATTGCATGTTATTTCTCTTAATCATCTCAATCTTTCAACAACATTGTGAAAACCAAATAAACTGCTTGTGACCAGCATATTACTCATGCATCGTGTTCCTAATAAATGCAGGGAAAGGGGTGCCCGAGCATTGGAAGAAAGGTTAGCAGCAGAGAGATTAACATTTAAAGGAAGAACAGCCGAGCCCAACAAAGATGGAACGGAAAAGGTTTAAAAAGATTTAATATCAAGTTCCTCTATCCTAAACATCAGAAAATCGTTGATGGAAAACTACACAATACACACTTCAAATTTGCTCTTATCTGCCACTAGTTAGATCCTAATCATTCCGTTGAGAATTTTCTAATTCGTAGGAATTGTTCTATAAATTTTACTTTTGGTTTTTGTTTAGAGGCTCTTAAGGTGTTCTCTTTTACTGTATGAGTTATTTTGTTCTTGTTTATGCAGACATTATTTAGGCCCACTACAGGCTATATGCCATTTACTTACAGACCAAAAGAGTCAGTAAAAGTATAAAAAGCGTCACTAAAAGCCTCTTGAAAAAACAAAATTCAGTAAGTTGTGCAATGTGTATAATCACAAAAGTTTATAATGCTCTCTGTTTTCCTGCATATACAGTGTTTGTAACCAAATACTCACTCCTTTAGGATTCTGGGAATGAATAACGAGTTAATATGTTAAAAGAAATTGAGAGATGGAATTACTATACTATATTATATTGCTAAAAATTTCTTACCAAACGACTGGGGGCGGAGTCAGAAAATAATGTTTGTGGGGGCAAATTTTTTTGTTCAATATTGGGTTATGTTTCAGGTTTCAATTTGAAGTTTTTCTTAACCGAATTTAGCATTAGTGTGAATTATAAACGAAATATACATTCTTTATTATGATAAAGAAATAAGAAAATATACAAAAGAAGTAAAGAAATAAGGAAAAAGAAAAAGGAAAGAAAAGGAAAAAATGAAGAAAGAAAATAAAAAGCATCAAAAAGCTCCAATCCAGACCTTAAATAGAATAATAAAAGAAGCAAGCATCTTGACCGGTGGGTTAAGTTAACTTTTGTTTTCTACCCACAAAATATATAATATTTTATTTAATGTAATCAAAATTTTCGAAAATACGCTAATTTATCGAGAACCCGGTGGAGACAACAGTCTCCGTTGCCCCCCCCCCCCCCCCCCCCCCCCCCCAAACGACCCATACTTGGTTCATGCAAAGAACTTTCATGAATAGAAACAAGAGAGTTAATTACACGGATGATCTTTTTCCTTAGCCCAATATGATACTTTCGGTCCATTTTCGCTAAAAGTATGTAGATGATCCTTTATTTCGATCATTTTAACACCGTCGGTCCTTTACTGCGTTAGAGTTAACCTAATTTTGTTAGCTTTATACAAATGACCATAATACCTTGTTATAAAGGACCATTCTTACAATTTTTATAATTTGATTTGTTTTTTCATTAATCTAATTTATATTATTATTATTATTATTATTATTAATATTAAAATTATTATTACTATTATGGATATTTTTATTATCATTATCATCGTCATTATTATTATTATTATTAGTATTAGTATTATTAATATTATTATTATTATCGATGACATAATTTAATAGTAAAGATATAAAATATGAATGTATTTTCTTAGGATTCTAAATAGTCGACCAAAACCGATTTTATGTGTCAAAACACAGTTTCATAAAGTTTTTAGCCTATTATTATTATCAATGTATAAGCGTATAAACCATTTTGTTTGTGTTTCAAGCTAGAAGAAAAATTGATTGAAATATATGGTATGCGTTGACATATTGCCTATTGGTAATAAAAATAAACTAAAAAATTGTTGAAATTATAGTTTGACACATTAATTTATTTTTGACGTCAATAATAATAATAATAATAAAAATAACAATAAAGAAGATTAATGAAAAAACAAATCAAATTATAAAAATTGCAAGAATGGTCCTTTATAGAAAAGACAAAAAGGGTATTATGGTGATTTGTATATAGGTAACAGAATTAGGTTAACTTTAACGGAGTAAAGGACCATTGGTGTTCAAATGATCGAAATAAATGACTATCTACGTACTTTTAGCGAAAATTGACCGAAAGTGTCATATTGGACAAAGGAAAATGACCATCCGTGTAATTAACTCAAAACCAAAACATATGGCTGCCATAGCTCTCTAGAATTGATTTAGAAACTAAAAATAAACAAACACAGATTTAGATTGATGTAAGATGTGTATATGTATATATAAAAGATAACCAACATGTATTAGATCGGTGAAATTGAAAAAATAAGCCAAGAGTCAATATGGTCATGTACGAATATCCTCACAAATCATGTTGCCTATATCCATCATCTTCCACTATAATTAAGCTAAACTCAAACAACTAAAAACGAAATGTAAGAAGGAATACTATATAGCAGAGGAAGCATAGTGGGTGGATTAACTTATTTTTCTAACAAACTTTCCTATTGTATGTTAATAGAATGAATGGAATCAAATGTCATTTTCTTTTCTTCTCTTTCGAACTTTGGTACCTATGGTTCGGCTTTTTTGAATATGGACTTCTTAGTTGTACTGGGCTCCTTTGGTATGGATATTTTTTGAAGAACCTAGGCCCATTTGAGGCTCCTGATATTTCAATCCGTTAACGGAGTCCGTATTGGACGAGAGCCCATTGTTTTTAAAGGCAGTCTCATTTTTTGTGAACAAGTTTTTGATAAAACTTCACCTACCATAGTTTTTTTAGTCATACAATGTTATCTGCATGAATTCGAGTTTAAATTGATAGTTTCCTCAACAAGTTATTTGTGTGTTGACTAGACGGGATATAACGGTTTTACTGGGTTTGGTTTAAGCGTTGGTGACTTTGAGAATGTCAAAGTATGAATGCCCCGAGATAGGTTCCTTTGGTGTCAATTTTAAGATTTGATTCCATTGAAAGCTTACTTTTGAAACTAGTTAGTGTTTTGACGTTGGTAGTGTGTTACGATAGAAAATCAGATTTTGAGTGCCAATACAAATGGAATTTAGAGTAGATTCAAACTTTTGAAAGTCGACCGCGTTCATAAACCTAGCAAAGTAGCAAACCCAAGACATTTAAAGCTTGTTTTAAGTTTTGAAAATGAAAAGTCGAAAACAATAAAAAGATGTTTTTAGAATTATAGTTACAAATATGGAAAGTGGGATTTTTATTTCCGATGAAAAGTTTAAAAAAAAAATCCAATTTGAACATGTTTTTTGTTTAGCGAAAGAAATACAGACATGAGATGAGGATTGGACCGGTTCACTGTGTGAGCAGACCGGTCCAGGTCCAGTAGGTCAGTCGAGTTTGGTTCGGTTTGATCCGATTTTGCACGGGGCTTTAATAATAAAATACAATTAAAAAAGAACACTTCAGCATACCGTTTGTAAATAAATCATTATATAAATAAATGGCAATAACCGAATTCATAAACCACGCAATCGGTGCTCTCCTTAAGTTACCTTCTCTCCGATCACCGTCTCCGGCGACCTGTTTTCCTCAACGGTACATTCATATTCCTTTATCATAACAGATCTATTCCTCTTGTTATTTCTCGTTTCAATTTTACTGTTTCCATTAGTTCAATCGGTTTAATTTGATTTATATCGTTAAATATTATTATTATCTACTTATTATGTTAATTGGCGAATGTATATTGCTTCCGATTGTGTTTGTGATGCTATTGTTAGGGTTTTGTGTTAAGTTTTTCGGTTTAAGTAATTGTAAGCATGTATTTTCGTATTGTATGGATGATGTTAATCAGCGACGATGCGTAGTAATGCGTAATCGTTAGAGATTTTTTTTCGATAACTCTGATTGTTCGGAATTTGTTGTGCGGTTTTTGTTTAGATTGTTTTTGAGAGGCAAGCTGGTTGTATTTTGGTAGTTATTCGCTAATCGATAATAGAATTAGTTTAATAGATCAGGTCAGTTTTATTTACTAGGTTTAGTTTTGTTAAATTTTGTAAAATCAAGTCAGGTTTGGGCATTAATGATTTTTTTCTCCGGATGTTTTATTAGGTAACTTTTATATTTTATTTTGAGAACTGAAGGACTTTGCTAATTTTTCTTTCTAACTTTGGTCTCAGACTCTCAAAAGTATGCTCCATATTTGACGTAAGAAAAGGTAGAAACCTGGAGTTTTATCGACCTTGTACATTTGTAGGACATGAACTTTTCACTTAGAAGTTGGTACCATCTCGTTGTCTACTTGAGGTCTTACTGCAGGGTCAACTGCTTATAGTATGCCTAATTGCTGTCCAGTGAGTGGTACTAGATTCACGATTAGTATTTTTTACATTAATCACTGTAGATTAGTAGATTAATTTGTGCATATCTAGTTATCATAGTCTAGTTATTCATTGGAACTTCATCTCATAGAGAGCTATTTGCCTTTTCTTCTATTCTTGTCTGAATTATATATAACGTTCCAATGCAGGCAGTTTTTAGCTATCTGAGCGACAGAAGTAAAATATCTATTTGAGTACTTTATTCCCATCAAGATTCCAACTTTATTTTCGATTGCTGCAATCTTGTGCCACTAGTGAAACCAAAAACACGGCTTTCCCTTTCTGATGTACTGTATAGGCCTTATACGTATTGACCGCAAGTTTAACAACATGACTATGTTCGCTAAAGGATGAATATTTAGCTAGCCCATATCTTGTGCTAAAGGCTTCACTCTAAGGTCTAAACTCTAAAAATTAGTTGAACAGACGGTGCATGCCATTTCTGTTTCGTAGGATACACTTCAAATGGCAAATACGAACATCAATTTATGCTGTAATTTTGCTTCGCTACAAAGCATGCGAGGGAAGATGATAATTTTGATTAATATGAATCATTTACGACCTCAATGTTGACATCCAACAAATTTTTCTGTACTGTTAAAGACTTACCTATTAAGATTTGGGTTTTTCTACAATGAAAGAGTGAAGTAACGATATTGGGATTTTATCATGTTTTGAAAATTCTACCATAATTCTATGACTGTTGGGAGTTCAGCTGTAATGCCGTCTTTTGAACGGAGTTGGGGTGGCATGACCTAGGCGTTCTATTTCTATAAGTAGAAGTATACCAATGATTTGATGCTATTGAAGAACATTATTAGCATTTGGATAAAAAAAGTACCGGTTCTTTATTCTCCCAAAAGGCTGTAAAGGCTGACTTGGCACTATGGTGTCGATATTTACTGCTGGGTTGTGGGTTTATGAGTGTGTATGCATCTACTGGTCCTGGTCCCAAGACATGAAATGACATTTCTATGCCACAATTTACTCCCCCATTGAAGTTTTACTTGTGATCTGCAGATATGATCGCATTCACTTAAATTTTATTTTTCGGTTGATTAGATACCACAAATTCTTTGTAATTGTAAAAGTTCTTGATACCTTGGTGGGCAATACATGTACAAATTTCCTATAAATTTATTTATTTGGTTGTGGCTTAGCAGATTAGCATTTATTGTATAGTGGTTCCTAGAACTTTCAATATCCTTATTTATACAATCAGTTGTATCTACAGAAGTTGCCACCTCTAGTATGACTATCCCTTTTGAGTGCTGAATTTGCAGTGTCTGTAGATATGTATCAACTGTTTCCTTCCCTTATGAAGTTGCTCCTGGTATGCTATTCATTGATACCTTTATTTAATTTTGCTCGACTGAGTAGTAGTTTGATGCAAGTGTTTACTATTAGTCAAGTATCTAAAAACTCGTTAATGATTACAGAATACAGAGTAAAGAAATTGTTTGGGCCAATGTTGATGCTATATAATTGGCAATGTGGTTGTCTTAGAAAGATATGTTGCATTCATCCTGGGACATTCTAGAAAACATTTCTGCATAAATTCTGCGAAAGGGACTGTAATAGCTTACTAGGATTGCGCAACTGATTATTTCTTTTAACATTTTTTTTTTCACAAGAACTTCTAAAAAAAATTAAAAATTAAATATATCAGAAATTAGTTGAATGTTCATATCTTGTGATCCGTTTTATGCACCCTTCATACATGTATCTGAGATTTATATTGATCTTTCACACTTCACTAGGCAATTGGGTATAGTATTCCTTTATATATATTTTTATGCATAAACAGCAACCTAGTTTTCATAACATTGATGCTTGAGTCATAGAATGTTGTTTACCCATGGAAATTTTCCACGCCCAAATAATGTAATTATTTTTTGGAATAAGATCTGCTGATAATCTTTCAAGTTCATTGCTAAGGTCTAATCAATAATTTTATCTTTAAGCATCAGTAAGTGGTTGCTAAATGCACATATCACATTCCAGTAGTTGTTGGTTCAGGAATGAGGTAAATATGTGATCATGCCATATACCATTTTAAATCCTGTACGTTTTGGTCTTATAGTACTAGTTTCCTTTAAATGTTACTTTATTTTTTCTTCCATACAGGGATCTGCTCAAAGAACGGCGACCATTAGATGTCTAGCAATATTACGTACATAGAAGGAAGAGCAAATTTTTGTAATTTAACTTCTCATAGACAAAATCACTTTGACACGGTTCTGCCACCATTAGATGATGAATGGTGCTGTGAGCTTGTTGGCTTGTATAGAGGGCACAAGTTTCTATTTTAAGAAAAATCGTTGATCTTATTATGCACCTAAGCATTTCAATAGAAGCTAATTTATCTCTTCTATATTCTATGATTGTTCGAACTTCAAAGTATTAGGATTTGTGCGGATCGTGGATTGCAAACACTTGGCCCGTGCTAAATTTCACGTAACCGACTTGGTGAAAATCATTAATTTATATATGGGTAAATCCGTAAATGTTCTGCTAGTTATCTCTATCTACGAGTTTGATTGATCTGATGGGCGTTCGAAATCTGAATTTACTCAAAATGATTTCTGGATGTTTGATGGAAATGGAAACTTTGAAAGGGATGCGTGTCTCATCAATGTGCTATCTTCTTTACTTGAAAGTTTATATAAATGTGTCGATGCCGACACAGTTAAACCTGTTTATCAACTGCATGGCAGGTAAGTCAAATTGCTCGCGAGTTATTTCAGGAGAAAATGGAAGTCCTATTTTAGGCTTAGAATATCTAAAGGAACTTCTTAACACGACTTTCGAATAAAAGTATATGATTTTAGTATCCTCATTCTTTGCATATGCACGGATTTTAATTGTATGCTAGCCCCAAGTTATGTATCTACTGAGATTTGACTGTGAAAGTGATACATAAACTGACAATTCCATTTAGAATTTATTGGCATAATTTATTTTTTTTATTTGAAAGACACATTTTATTACATTTTGCATCAGTAGTTAAATTTGTACATTTACTCGTGGTTCTTTCTGCTGTGCAACTATTGTGTTCTTCTTTTAGCCTTTGTTTGAGATTGCTTAATGGAAAAGCTTATAAGGTGAATACTTCTTCCTATGTTCCATCATAACATCTGACATATTCTTGTCATATGTATACAGGACAGCGATACGTCAACGTTTTAACTGAGTGAGATCAAGTTCTGACAGAAGGCATGGGGCATAGACACATGACGAATCAGTTTATGATATCGGGGCATGGCCAACATGATAATAATCAATCTCCTGTGGAATGGCCTTGCATTCCTATGGGTAACTTATCTTATTCACCTAAATTTAATATTCATATTGTAAGGAGTCTTGGAGTAAATCTCAATGTTTATATAGTAGATACAATCTTTGCTGATTTTTTTTTTCTGGTATGTTGTAGAAGTGGCAAAATGGACAGAATGGGTAATGGTCAAACATGTAGTTTTGGGTACGAATTGAGGGTGCTGAGTGTGTCAAATATGGTTACAGAATTTGTTTATCTTTATAATAATCTAGTTTATTTTGAATAAAATGATCCAAAGGGTTTTGCACATTAAAAATACGCTTAGGGTAACTTTTAACCTGGCTGACCCATGTTTTAATGACTCCCTCTTTTAATTTTACTCATTTGACATGAAACATATCCAGAACCGACTATATGTAGATAGGTCAAATTGGCCACCTCTAGCTGCTTAGTTTTCTGAAGGCCTCAAGATTTATGAAGCATATATTACATAGGCGTTATGTGGGTACTACCAGATTGTAAACTATTTTTGTTCTAATCACCTTCAAAAGCTTTTTGCTCCTTTTCTACATGCATAAGCCTGGAAAATATATCTTCAAATGTTGACCAATGGATTAGTTGATGTCCATTTGTTTTCACATCTTTAGTTTGTTTTAGTTTGTTATCATGGACATTTTGCAGGGAGGGCTGCTGGAATGGATAATGGCCCTTTCGTCGCTCCAATGGATCATATGTTAAGAAGTGGAGTACATCATAATTCTCATTGGGATTTAGGAGGCAGATCAAACGAGCATCATTCACCATACGTTAATATGGAAGTACACCGACCACCTCCACCTCCACATCCACCTTTTCCATGGCCTGCTATTGATCCCTATACACATTCATCTGCGCATGGAAACGCATCTTTGGCACCAATGGGTCCTGTTGGCCACATTCATTCTAGTCATCATAGTGTTTCAGGTATAGGTGACATTACATCTGCCAGTAGAGGATCATTTAAAAGGAAGAACCCTGGTATATCTGAATTTGGTCACGTAGGCAGCTCGAGCAGCTTTTATGGTCCAGGGAATTCATCTAGTTCTCAGATGCTAATTGAAAAACCTCCTGTAGATCATATCAGTTTTCCCCCCTATAATAGGGGATCTAGTCTATTAATCGATGGTCAAGATTCAACAAGGAGAGTTAGAAGCAGATCTAGACTTGAGTTGGAACCTTGCATGACACGAAATCATGTGCCAAGTTACGCTTCTCATTATTACCAACCAGCAGCACACCCTGCAAGCTACTCCGCTCCTATCCATCACCCTTTCAATCTAAGTGCTGATGTAGCGAGCAGAGAGTGGAATTATGCTCCTTATGCTTCTTCCTCTCATGGAAGGACCTCACCTCCAGGTAAAAAATGTTACTTTTCCCGTATTACTAATAGAGGTGGAAAATGGCGGGTGGGATCACTAGTCAAAACGATAAATACTTGAATGAACAGTTCAAGACGGAACACTCTTTCCCCCTATAACTATTGTCAAATATGATAGTTATATTATTTCAGTACTCATATTAGTTCTCTGAATAATTTTATTTTAGAGGTTTTATGCATTAAAAATACAGTTCCTGTTACTTTCAACCTGAACTTTTCTTTTTGCTGTTTGACCCATTAGAAATAAAGCATAATCTGAATCGACCCCTTTTAAGTAAAGGGTTGATATTTCCAACTATGATTTTTAACAAAGAATTAGTTGTATCGTTACTTTTGGCCTTGTTATCACAAGATAATCTCGTATAATCTTGTAAAATTGCAGCTAAATATGCTAACTTGTCATTATATAGATAAATTTTGGGTTTTCCCATTATTGGAGTTTCTTATTGAATCCTATGAAAATACAGATATTAATGGCCTGAGATATGAAACAAGTCAGAGTTATGCTGAAGGGACTCAAGCGAGTTCTGTTGACATCAATGGTTGCCACCGCGAATCATTTCTCAGAAGAAATTCTGTTTCTTCCTTTCAACATCCTCAAGTTTCCCATCCTAATGGACACGTTTTCCAATCTGGAGTATCTCCTTTGTACTGGAATGCTCCTCCAAGTTACAGTAATTTCATGCATGGTGGTACTTCATCTACAAACGAGCTAGAGTTTCCTTTTGGGAGTTTTTCTTCTGGATATCAAACGCATACCTCAGCTGGAGGATGGGACAATGGTTACAGGAACAGAAGGCCAAGGATAGCTGTTGATGTTACGGATTCCCTAAATAGATTGAACCATGGGGTGAGTACTTTCTTTTGATATCTGATATTTGATATTTATAACCTAAAGTTTATGCCATTTTAAAGTTCTTGATAATATTATCTACAACATTAAAGCTAATTGTCAAATTTCTTTTAATAAATACTTATAACACTTGAATTTTTCTCGCAGACCATGACTGCTGATCATTTTCTAGATGTGATGCTAGACGTTGACAGCATGAGCTACGAGGTTTGATTGCCACTCATTTACACCAGTTACCTCCATTTTTTATTTTCTGAGTTCCGTCTTACATCTTGTCACATATATTACCATATTACATCATAATTTCCTATTTCTTATCATCATATCATATACGTACTAATTTTGGCCCATCTATTAGTAAATGATCGATTCAGGTTATTTTTCGTTTACTTTAATCGGTCAAAGGGTGAAAGTAAAAAAAAGGTTGCCTAAAAGGGAACAGGTCAAACAGGTCGAATTGGACAATGTATTTTTAATACATCAAACTTGCAATATCATTTATTCAGAAAGTAGTAGATTAGTTTATAAAATTAGTAATTTTTGTTATCGTGTTTGTATGACTTTATATATAAAAAGTAAAAAGGGTAACCCGACCTGTAAAAAATTATTAGCCTTTTTGACCCGGTACTCAACCTACCCATTATGCCACCTTTGACATAAGGAAAGTAAAAGAGGTTTAAATTTTCAACGGTGTAAAAACGTGTGGTATTTTGCTTTTCTTTTTGTTGTCCTTTCATGGTTTTCCCTGAGCTGGATTTTTATTATTATTTTGGCAGGAACTGCTTGCTCTTGAAGAAAGGATTGGGGATGTGAACACTGGTTTGTCCGAGGATGGGATGTCCAAGTGCTTAAGGGAACACATGTACTGTTCTCGATACCAAAATCACGAGGAAGCCAGTTGTCCTATATGCCTCGTAAGCTATACACTCCCTCTTTTTCTTACTTTATCATATTACCATGCAAAACCTTTTGGGTGGTGGCCTCATTATAGATCTGTGTTGCACGTGGAGGTGGCAAATTTCGGATTCATTTACCTGTGAATGGATTTATATGGGCTGTATTTTCTTTCAAACGGGTCCAATCAGAAAATTTAGCTGTAAAAGAAATGGGTTGAACGGGTTTGAAGTAGGGCAGGTCTATTTTAAATGCATACCTTAAATCCTTTTTTTCATAGATTTAAACTACTATTGCATTGAGATTGTTTTTTTTAAAACATAATGAATAGATTATTATTGACCTGTTAGAGATAAAACATAACCTGGGTCGACTATCTATAAGTAAATGGGTCGAAATTGCAGCTAATTTTCGTTCTTTGATGTCTTGTGAAAACAATTTATTGCCTCTACAAATCATTGTTCAAACTTAACCGAGATTTCTGACGTTTATAAGTTTATAATGTTAACAGGAAGAGTACAAGAATGGTGAAAAGGTTGGAAGACTGAAGAAATGTGGGCATGAATATCATGTGGATTGTATTAAGAAGTGGCTGCCAATGAAGAAAGTATGCCCAATCTGCAAATCTGAATGCTCAAGTCAATAACTGATTTTAACGTAATGACTTCTTTTGTTTTGTAAATATGAACGTGAACTCGTGCATATATGGAATTAATTTCCGAAAGTCATCTCATTGCTTCACCTTTCTGAATATATTCGATACAAGTTTTTTTTTATGATAGTTGCATGAATAGTCTAATCCATCCCGAAGATCTAGATGATATCACCGACCCAGTTTTGTCATTAGATATGACTTGCGGTTATCGGGAAATAGAAAAACACTTGTTTGGTTATTCCCTGAGTTGTCTCACTATGTGTACTTGTGTTCATGGTCTTAATTTTGTAACAGTTATCGGAACTGTGTTGCCGTGATTGTTTTTTTTTTGTCAATTTTGAGAGTCCGAGAAAACTAGAATGTTTTGCCGTACAGGATCTGACATTAATTCAACAAATTTTCATTTTTATTCAAAATTATAGGGAAAAAAATATCATAGATAGTGGGAATCGAAGTTGTAATATAATAACTACTTTTATAGATAATATTGAATCATAACTATATAAAAATGAAACCTTTAAAAATATAAAAATTATGAATTAAAATAAAAATATGTTAAACCAATGTCTTTTATCAAAAATTTATTTATCACATGATCTTCTTCCATCACATATAATATTGTAGATGTTCCATTGTATGAAACGTATTCTTTTTGTATGCCATAAGTCACGACATTTTATATAAAATTGTTGTGTTTGATATATTTTACTAATAAGCAACCGGTTATCTTATAAAACTAGCGGATGTAACAATTTATATATCGTAAGATATCTACTTACAAGGAGTTACCGCTAAGACAAGATGCATCCAATGAAAGTATGAAACAGAACATAACATACTTGAGCTTTCTAATTACAAGATTAATGACAAGAACTAAACATCATTTCCACTCTTCCTTTATTACCTTATATCTTACCAAATGTCTTCTAAATTTACTTTTCAGTAAAAAGTTGATTTTAGCATTACAAATTGACGAGAGTAGAAAGTAAAAACAAAATATTTTGTAAATTTACTTTTCAGTAAAGCTGGTGTCTTCTCTCATGCCACCATCTCCACCTGCAAAGATATAAAAAAGTCATTTCCTTGAGGTAAAATGGATAAAATTACTTTGTGTTAAAATAACATATATACATACCAATAGAAATCCCATCTAGGTCGAACTTTGGACATCCGGTTTTCGCCATGCGGATAATCGGTCTCGGCCCTTCTCGTGTTTCTAAGCGCACAACAACCGATACAATATATGCCTATTAGAAGTAGTGTCATAATGACGTTGAGAACTGAGAGTTTTCGCCAATCCCTTCTCACATCTTCTAATACCCCGGCTTTGCACGAGTCACACTCGTAGCATAATATGCTTGGATCGTTGTTCCATTTGTAGCAATCTACGTCTTGAGCCATCGTACCCATCTCGTAGCTGCATGCACTTGGCGGTTTACAACATCCTGACTGTTCAAAGTATATATCAAAATATAAATGATTTACATATCATAATACTCATTTGGAATTAAACCGAACCATCGTTTAAAAGATTAATAGAAAATAAAGAGTTTTGATAACCACGTCCATAAATGAAAATAAAAGCGAAAAACTCAAACCTGAATAGGAGACATATCTTTAGTCAAATAGTCAACAGGAGACCACATAACAATATCCCTACATGTCTTTGACCCCAAAAGACAACTCCTTATGGTTAACCAATACTTTGGATCTTCAACTCTTTTCCTTAGCCATGGCGAATAATCCTCCAAATGATACTCGTTGTATAACCTTCCCGAAACTCCCATTCCACCACCCGCTCCTGTCACGATGAACCCAAAAATCGTGAGAGCAAGCAACGCTGCAATCAGGAACAACATGGCCACTAGGTACACCCATAGTGCCCAGGCTAAGTGAGAACACGCACCAATGAACCCCACCAACGATACGATCAGGATTACGAATCCAATGACTAGAAGTGGTGTTTGGAGGAAGCTTTCGCAAGTTGCGCTGTTTCTTTCTATCCATAAGGCTCCACCGATTATCGGGATTGATGCTATGAGTGTGAATAGGTTTAATAGTCCTATAACTGTGTTGCTAAACCTTGACATGTTTGGTTTTCTTAGTTTGCTTGCTAACTCTCTTTCTTTTTTTCTAAAATGGAGGCATCATTTTTGTTTTGGTTGTAAAAAGGATGAGAGACTCAAAGTTATATACATACTTTGGTTTATTACTTTTTCGCATGCAACATGAATTTTATGAAAGATAAGTTTACAAATGACCTTTTTGAACAAATTTTTTATTTTTATTTTTAGTATTATTTTTATTTTTGTTTAACTATTTTGAAGAAAATAAAAATATATAAGTGGGTTTCAGATTTCGGTGTAATTATTGAAATGTATTTTCAGTGTTATGTGATGTTGACTTAACAAAAAAATTTTGGGTGTTTGCGAATGCGGAAATGAGAATGGAAATGATAGAAAGTATTTGGCTTAACTTTAGTTATGTAGTTTTAAGTTGGGAATGAAACCTATAATACATGTTTTTTATCAAATAGAAAAGAAAACCTTAGTCTTTAATTAAAGGGTGATTGATATGGAACTAAAATAGTGCATGAAATCTTATTATAAAGTCTATATATAATGAAGCGTGAATGAATGAAATTGGTATGAATTTATATTCTGTGAATTAGTGGTTTTGAAAGGGTTACAGAAAAAGATAGACAGAAAAAGGTAAATAATGGGGTGTGATCTGAATTTTAATATTCCATTTTATCTTCTAAAGATTTTAGGAAATTTAATATTCTTATTCTATGTGTCCAAATCTTCATGTTTCACGTTAGGAGTGTATATTATATCAAAATGAATGTGAACTTGATTCTTGATGGAGGTCACAAGTTCGAAATTTTTAGGTATACAACCTAAATTTTTTGGTGTGCTCATGGAAAGGATTTAAAACGAGTTATAGAAATATATTTGTTTGATCATATCCATCTGAGTCAAAGATTTACGCTACGATGAAGGTGGTCATATATGGTAGGTATGTTACCCATAAATTATGCTATGGCCTCCAACCTTTATATATACCAAGTTAAGATGCCTATGTTACATCACCATGCATCCCCTAGTCCTCAACACAAGGCATAAACCCAAAGGGTATAAGTTCAAAGTTTAATACATCAAGGAAAGAATATATTGATAGTCAAGTTGATGATGGAAGTTATAATATTATTCTTTATTTCCCATAGGTCGAATTTTTGCTTCTTCATTAAGCATTTGGTATATATATAAAAACCAAATACCCATTTTACTTAATTTATCAAAAAAAAAAATTAAAAAAAATCCAATAAGCGACTAGGTATATTTCCCAACCCCTCATGGTGATAGTATAGCGAGGTTTTGTTAGCACATTAATGACTACTTTTTTTTAGTTTACGAACTTTTTTCAACAATCCGATACGAATTTCACATCCGTCTGATTAGTAACAACTAACAACTTTCACATTAAACTTGTGTTTACCGGTTCTGAACGGTCATGCAAATACCTTATTTTAAGACGAACCGGTGAATTTAACTTGTAGCTTACTCGAATAAACATGTCACAATGTGATAAAATGTTCTCATAATTTAAAAAAATCAAGAAGTTGGTAGATTATGGAAGTACATAACTATGGAATATTATATGTATGTGTGCGTGTCCTCCTCTTTATCTTGTTTAATATGCTTTTGGGCACCACTAGTTTTGCTTTTAGTGAGAATCAAAATATTCATTTTGATTAACTATTTTTTAAATTTTATTTATATGATTTTCAGAAAAAGTGCATGTTAATTTCATCCTAAGTTCCTAACCATTGAATTAATATATATATATATATATATATATATATATATATATATATATATATATATATATATATATATATATATATATATATATATATATATATATATATATATATATTAAAAGTGATTAAATATTTTTGATAATAATTTAGAAATATTGACTTCGGATAACAACCTAATAAATCAATCATAGTACATTAGTTGATTTAAAAGAAAATCGAATATGATTCCTGATGTTTTGATAATGTGAAATATGTCACATTATTGGGTCCTCCTATTTGACCCCTTATTAATCTAAATAGCCTCTAATTATGATTTTATTGGTAAGCCTTATTCACATTGGTCAATTGTAACACCTTTTCTATATAAAGTAAAAAGCAGTAAATGAGAGACATGTAATCACTTGTACACTATGCATTACAAGTTGTACCAATATTTTGAAAAAACAGTAAATTATCTCTCTCTGTCCCTCTTCACCATTTTTCTAGACTGTAAGCTCATTGCTGAAAAGGCTAAGAATCAATATTAGCAAAGCTAGCTTTTTTTGGGACTGCATTAATTAATTTTATCATCATCAAACACAATAACTAGAGGTGGTTGACTTGGTGACCCGTCAGCTGCATGGACTTGAGGTTGTGGTGTCTTGAACAACATGTCTTTCCGGTGGTGGTGGTGGTGGTGGTGACGATTGTTGGCCGGATGCCGGTGACAAATGAGTGAGAATTAAAATGACCCATATGAAAAAAAATTGGAATCTTGGATAAAAAACATCACTTGTTCTTTTTCTTTCTCTTGTTGTTGTTGATGATGTTTGAATAAAGAGTTAATTACATAATTGGTCCTGTGTTAATTTAACGGGTCCAGTCCCTGGGTCGAAAATCGTTCGGGTCCGGTCCCTGGGTCATATGTTTGGTTACACGTTTGGTCTCTTTGTCACTTGAAATGAATAAAATACCCTTAATAAATAAATAAACAAATAAAAAAACCTACAAAACTCTTTCCTTATAACCCGGGTCCCACTTGTTCATAAAATTCAAAGACAAATTTGAGTTTTTTTTTTATCATCTGCCCCAATTTCATCAAACCAAAACTAAAAATCACCATTTTCAGAATAACCTTGCTCAATGTGACCATTTTCTGAATAAAAAAAACCTGCAAAAAAATGGTCAAACGAATCTTCATCGTTTTTACACGAAACTAAAACAGAATGAAGGACCATTTCTATAATTAAAAAATTCTTCTTTTTGTTTTTCTCTCTTAAGTGACTGCAGATTTTTCCTTTTCACCAACCACCACTTCCATCAAAACACAAATTCTCGACTTTAATCAAAATCCAAAATGGAACCATACCAAACACTCCTAAAAGAAGCAAAAATTCAAATAAACAACACACCTTCAAATCAATTACCCAAAATACATAGATCTGGTTAGATGGTTCGACATCCATTATACAAAATACCTCCAATAAATATGAGTTTCTTCGCCGGCAGCCGCCACAGCCACGAGCTCCGCCGCCAAGCAAATTATGGGTTTGATTTTTGGGGTTTCTTTTTAGTTTATTTTGGATTTCGATTTGAAATTTTGTATGTTGGTTTATATAGATTTTGATTTCTATTGTACCATTTTGGATATTGATTTTATACTGCAGATTAAGGATCGATTTTTGATTTTTTATGGGTGCTAAATAGCGTTGGTCGGAATTGCTTCAATGGGTGGCAGTGGGGAGGAAATCGTGGCCGGAAAAAAAAAGGAAAGAGTTTTATCTTTGAATTTTATGAACAAGTGGGACCCAGATTATAAGGAAGATTATAAGGAAAGAGTTTTGTAGGTTTTTTTGTTTGTTTATTTATTTATTAAGGGTATTTTAGTCATTTCAAGTGACAGAGGGACCAAACGTGTAACCAAACATATGACCCAGGGACTGGACCCGAACGATTTTCGACCCAGGGACTGAACCCGTTAAATTGGAACAAACACAGGGACCAATTATGTAATTAACTCTTGAATAAAAAACATCACTTGTTCTTTTTCTTTCTCTTGTTGTTGGTGTGATAAATAAAAATAAAATATAAATAAAAAAGATTGCTAATGATTACTATCTAAATGAGCTATAATTATGATTTTGAAAATAAGTTTTAATTACCTATCATTACCTAATTATTTGGGCTAGAAAGACAAAAAATGAAATTATTATATAATGATTAGAGTTATTTAACGAAAGTTTAATAGGTAATTATTAAGAGGTCAATTTAGAATATGAATGGGGTCTAAATAGATCAACCCCACATTATTTGATACATATCAAACACTCAAACCCATAAAAAGGAGAGGTTCGAGCTATTATATCAACACAAAAAATCCAGGTTTGTTCCCAAAAAAAAATGTCCTTGTTCTTTGAAACGTTTGATTTATTTTGGTCTCAAATTTACACAAAAATTGATAAATATGAATTGGTTAAGCTTTAAATTTCTATGGAATTAATGATTTGTGAATCATAAGAAAGTATATATAAGAGATTTAACAAAAATCTAAGTTGCATTTAGTTGACGGAAAACTTTTCTACAAATGTTTTTATCTCTATAATTAAGAGAGACTGAAAGGTGTTTACCGTGTTGTCATTCTAAAAGCAGATGGAAATACAATAACAGTTTCAAATACGAAAGATATATATATTTTTTGGAAAAAAAAAAATTTAAAAACAATAAAAGTAAGATTTTAAGTAGTGGAGAGTTTTTATTTCAATATAAAGGTTTTTTTATTTTAAATAAAATTTTTGAATCAATTTTATGTTTTTTATGTTTATATTGATTTTTTTTTTTCTATAAAATTGTCTAGTTTTCTATAAATAAACATGTCCTAAACTTTTTTAAGTCGGTTATCAGTGTAGCCACTAATATATTATTTGGTTGGTGTTTAGATAGTGAGACTAGCAATAATACAATTGATGATGAAATTATATTCCAACACTTAAGGATCATCGAATATGTCTTTAAACCTCGTCCATGTACTTCTACAAAAAGACAACTATATATATACAAACGTAAATAAAAGAAAGAAACTATGTTGATCATATAAAAAACATCGCATACTAAATTCGGGGTGTAAATTTTAGAATCAGTTCATTAGGAATCAAAATTGACGAAACAACCTACTACCAATCGAGCCACAAATAAATTATAACAACCCGAGGTTAATAAAAGTAAAGAAAATCAACATGTAAGTAACTCAACCGGCAATATGATATCAAAACCGAAGAGAAAAAATGAAAATCGAGAAACAATATGATATATGACATCGTAAGTTAACCAGTCCCAAAGAAAGTCCATTTGCGGTTTCAATTACTTTTTAAAATTATACTCTCAGAAAAGAATATCGTATGCCCAAAAATTATATCAAAACAAAAGAAAAGAATAATCGTATACCCAAAAATTATATCAAAACCAACTTTTGATTGTTCAATTAATGACATGGATTTATCATAAGTTATTAGCTAGTTTTGACAACTTCTGAGTTAAAACATGTATATTAAAAAAAAAAAGATGATTAATTTGCTAATTGAGATGAAAAAGAACTTAATTATCGGTTAACCTAGTTTTCGACTTAAGTTTCACTTCAAGAAAGTATTAAACCGGTCATTTAGGTTAACCTATCGAATAAGTGAATGATCAAACATCTATGATATCACGTTGGTCTTTCAAAGAAATCGTTTGAATGAAACCATAATACACGCTAATCAGTTTATACGCATATGTGTCACGACAAATGTTACATCAAATAAGCAAATAAAAACAAGAATTTTAAATAAAATTTAATGAGCAGAAGATGGCAAGGTTTTGCTCTTCAAGAAATGAGCAAATACGGTAAGAGCAAGTCGTGGGCGATCCATTGGAACCTCATGACCGGCTCCTTTCACTGTCAAATATGTCAATCCCTCGTATTTTTGGCTCCATCCACCAACCTATGGTTTACATAGTTTTCAACCCGTTTAGAATAAACACTAATTATTCAAAAATTCTTATCAAATACGTTAAGCATAATCTGAATAACAAGAACAAAATTAAAGAAGTGTATACAAATAATTGAAATTGTCATTTAAAGCATAATGTAAATAATAAGTATATAACATGTTAAGTTTGTATACCTTTTCCTTATCATACCAAGCATGCCAGTCAATTAGAGTTTTCAATTTCAAAGCTTTGATAGAGTAACGAGTACCCGTCAATGGCAATACAGCGTCCGTGTCTCCGCTGTTTATTATTCGTTGTTTCAAAACCACACAAAGATCATTAGAACAGTTCTATATAAACCAACCCCTATGGATGAATTCTAAAAAACAATTGCTATAACACAAAAATGATGGTAATTAATTTACCTAAATACCCATATGCGAATACCCGCCTTGATGAGTTCCTTGAAAATTGGAAGCATTGTCGTGGGTGAATCCGTCCAACTTCCCCTAACGATGTCACTGTAATTCAAAAACGAAAGTAGCTAGTTTAAACAAATATTATACGCTAAATCAGCAACTTGTATGTTCCTTAATGATTCAGTCAGTTATTCATTTTAAAAATCACCTGCACGTGATCCAAGAATAAGGTAATCGCGTAACGTTAGCATGAAGAGCCTTTTGTACATCAGGGCGATTCATGTACAATTTTGTATACTTTATAATGCAATTATCGCTCCCTCGAAACATCCATGGCTAAAACCGAAAGATAGAATCTAAATTAAATGAGAATGAATCTAAAAGAGAATTGGTAACTTGTATTGCAAGTAAGTCTTACCAAAGGTAGTGTGGTGCCCAATTCATGACAAGGAGGGTCATAAATACCATAAAAATTGATGTCGCCGAATTCAGAGTAAGCTCGTAGCAAGTATTTGTAACAATCTCCACTTGGGAACAAGAATGAGTCGTAAGGGCATGATTCGTTTAATATCTGGTAAGTGGTGTCTGATATCAAGCCGTGGTTCCACCAAAACTCAAATGTCCCAACGTTGTCATAGTAATCATCGAGTAATGGATTTCCCAACTGATTGAAAAGCGCTTAAAATTAAAATGATATTTTAGCTAGCATGTATATTCTTGATGATTTTAAATGTATGACTTGCGTACCAAGAAACCTTTGAAGTTGATTTCGGGATTCTTGACACCTCTGTTTGATCTCACTATGAGTTGAGATAATTGAGGAACATAGTGACCTGAAATCGAAAGAAATGTAATGAAAAAAGGGCTAATTGATTAAATACCGACATATAAGTATGTGTGTATTTGTGATACTGACCGGCGTAACTTTCCCCTGCTATGTAAAATGGCCTATGTTTATATTGTGGGAATCTCAGAAGCCAATTAACAAGAAATGCATAGGCGTCTTTTGCTGCAAGTTTCAAATTTCGCAATTTATTTAATCTAAGATACATCATAAATAACGTGTTTGTGAGTGAAATGCACATTTCACGTAGGTAGGGGGGGAACCTGTTCTTTCATCGCCGGTTATTTGGTCGAAGGAAGTGTTTGTGTACGAAAAACCAACTCCAGCCGGTGAATCGATGAAAAGCATATTGGCCTCTACATTAGAATGATAATTAGTTTACAATACCACAAGAAGATTAAGTTGGTTTTAGTGAAAACTCTTTGTTGTTGCAAAAAAGAGAGAAAAATTATTGAAAGAAAGAATCAAGAGAAATTGCCTTTGTTCCAAGCATATCGACTTAAAGAAAGTGTTTTCCCATCGGGACCTACTCGAAAGGGCCCAACTTCCTCAAACGCTCCATAGGCGATCGAGGAACATCCTGGCCCACCATTGAGCCAAAGTACTAGAGGTTTTGACGACGCAGGGCCATTACTAGCCTCGATCAACCAATAGAAAAGAGCTCGTCCTTGCTTCTTATCAACTGTAACATATCCTGAATACTGATTAAACGAGACATTTTTTGGTTGTCCTGGCAAATTTTTGATCTTGTCATTGAGGCGTTGGTATCGATGTTGGTTAGCCTCCGTAGCCGCGGAGGTGGTGTAGGGAAGGGTGATGAAGGCTAATACAACAATGAGAGAACAAATGTGGCCTTTCATCACTTCTCAGAAACCTAGACTTTGCATGTTTAAGATCTTGCAAAATATATGTTGAATTGAAGTATCATTAGAGTGTAGCCTAAGGAAAAACACGAGAAAGTTTGCTTTAACATAAATTTAACATTTTAATTAATATAGATAATCTTATAGTTATGTGGGACACTCGTTTACGTACATCATATTATGTGAATATATATATATGATATGATCAATACATGTAATATATTGTCCTACATCGCCCATTGATATAAGAAATGTTCGGAGTATAAAAGTATTAGTTGACCTTAACTAGTGGACATGTTTTGAATTAATGTTTTAAATTCATGAAATGTATCGACACTAAATCGGATAATATTTGCTAGAATGGTGCCGATACATTTCATGAATTTAATGTTGAGCCAATACCATCAATTCAAACACATGTCCACTAGTTAAGGTCAACTTATACTTTTATATTCCGAACATTTCTTCTATCACCACCGAGCGAATCGTTTGCAACGCCAATAACATCAATTCAAAACATTTCTACTTTGATTCTTAAATGAATCCTAGAAAGGATCATAACAGAATACTTTATCGTCATTAAGTTATTATCGAGCAACGTATCCTCCTACATTTTATTTCATTTCTCCGTGTGTCATAATCCTATGATAAAAAGGATGATAAAACACAAAAGCTAGGAACAAATATCATTTTCGGTCGTCACCATATCAAGCAAATCCCGCAAACTCAATTGTAGAATTAACATTATGAAGAAAAATATAAAATGTAGCAATAAATAATGGATCTCGAGAATACAAAAGTTTAGGCTCATGATCCCATCTTCTTTGACCATATTTATATTTATGTTGTGTGAACACTTATTTAATATACTTCGAACTTTCTTGGCCACTTCTCTTATAATACCGATTATCAAATCAAATAAAAAATAAATTTTGATAATAAGCGTGAAAATTTATTTTTAGTCATATATTTATAATATATAAATCTTTAATCTTTAATAAATAAAAGAGTGATGGCAAAATAAGGTGTTTTAGATAGGTTAACTTCTTTGATGTCCCGTTAGATCATATTGATGATGCCATCTAAGATTACTTTTATTTTATACTTTTTTACAATACATAATTACATTCTCTCTTTCATTCCATTTCTACTAAAATAAAAAACATAATTATTATTTATTTATAAAATCGTTCAATTTGGACTATGATTTACCTTATTATTATTCTAAAATCTCGTAATACAAAATATCAAAACATGTGTTTAAAAGTAAATGTGTTATATGTTATTATAATTATAAACAACACGTGTATAAACGTAAAAATATATATGTAGTATACGTATAACATTATTTTCTCATAATAAATTAAAATCTACATAAACATAAAATTTACGATTCAATTTTTATTTTTTTCGCGCTATCGCGGGACAATAATCTAATTCAGACATATATAATTAAAATTCAATCTTGGATTAAAATAGTGGATATCAATTAAAAGGTTAATTTTGGTGGAGTAATTCTAATTTTATGGTTTTTTGAACTCAACTTAACATTCGACTAAGGACTAGGTTTCAGACAATATTTCAATATCTCAGCGCAACAGACCAAAAACTGAGCTCAGATTCAAACCCATGATCATTTTCAACCAAAGTCCTCATTTACTGGATCACCTGAACAATTACATACGATGAATATGTCCTTAAAATAGTGGATATAGATTACTTATGCATCAAAATTATACAACTTAGAGTTATAGATGATTATAAGTTTTGGTGAACAACTTCACTCACTCGCTAATATTCGGGGCGGCGAGTGAACGAAGTCAATGAGTGAATTCAATGTCCAAACATATCCAACCCATATTGGACCACCGAACAAGTTCATTTACTCACCATCCGCTCTTGACTCCGACTAATTTTGATATCGCCATAATAATATCTAAAACAAGTGAGCACTTAATCGTTTCAGTTTCGATTACACCAAAATATTCAACACATTTTTTCATATGTCACTACTCATAATTAGAAATATTGGATCGATGGTTAATTTATACCGGTTCTTTTGACAAGTGACGACCATTGAACTGGTCGGATAATTGGTTCACCAGTTCAACCGGCTGGACCATTTTACCAAATCAGGATATACCGTAATTAAGTTACAATAGCAAATTTGTCACTAACATGTGAGGTTGTAAAATGATTAGTATTATGTATCTAGACATGGGTAGTGTTGGAATCTTGTCGATATAATTTCAGTTTATACGTGCATTTAGTTGTTCCGCATCGACCCAAGTATGTTTTACTAAACAATCTCTCGTTTACATATTAATGATTTTGTCCCATTACTGATTCCCGGTTTTCTTGCTGGTTCGACTATGACCCACTTAATTTTGATCGAGTCGCTGCAAACGATTCGCTCGGTGGTGTTTAAAACGGGCAGGCCCCGGTTCCTTGTCGATGCAGGTCAGGTCTCAAATAACACTAGTAGACATATCAATGTATTTTTAAAAAATAATTCAACATATTAGCTGTTACTTATTTGTTAGTTTATTTGTTTTATAATCATAGATTTATTTACAAGTATCGACCACCGTCAAAAATAACAAGTTGGCCATGTTAATATTCTTGTTAACTCGTATAATACACTTTTTAAAAAACTTAGAATATAATTAACTTATGTCAACTGTTTAGTAAGCCTTAATTTTCAAGTAATTTATTATCTTGAGTGTTAGTTTATGGTTTATATGAACCTTAATCATTTGATCTCTTGATAATGAGATAATCAGAAGTCGAATATGTTTCATCAAACATAAAAGATTAACTATTCCGACTTCCAATCACAAAGATTAACGAATTACAAATTTTACATCGAAAGAGTAAAACCGGGGTAACAAAATCTAGATTACGCATGCAAATGCGTAATTAGTTAAATAAAAATGAAATAATTTGATTCCAGATTACGTTTAAGCAAAGTACAAAAATGTCAAAGTCAATGATTGGAAAATTGAGGGAACAAAGCAATATTAAAGATGCTATAATACACCTACAACAAGTATTGACTTCTTAATCTCATATGACTTTGTTTTGATCATTTCGTTCGTTACATATTCAAAGAAACAGATTTGCCATTAATGCGTCGCAGTCACACCCTCCGAACAATTTAGATGTTTCATATCGTCTCTCTATTTTGTGTGTTTCCTCATTCACTTATTTCTTGACTTAAGAAGACGGGTGGTAGCGGTGCCGTTATACTAAACACCTGCAAACAATAGAGTCTGTAAAGTAAATTTTCATTTTCCTTGATAATGGTTTCGGGTATGAATATCAACCATGGTCGCGTCATAAGTAACGTATAATAAATTGGTTGCTTGGAAGTGTCAAATACGATGGTTTAAAATGCTAAAAACCTATAATGTCGTAAGATTATGAGCTTAACTAGTAAGCGGAAACCCGATCATAGAAAACATGATATCGGAGTAGACGTAACAATTCAAGTAGATTTGTAGGAATACCTCATTTGTCATTGGGTGACAAAGAATTAATTGATGAGCATGCAAGTAGTATCCACAATCTCCAGGAACGGGATTTGCAGGCCTGTGATACCCTCTGTAAAAAATAAAATAAACACAATATTTTCTTGAATCACATACGGATTCCTAACCCTTGAGAAGAAACAATAAAACTTAATAAACAAACTTCGGAGAAAGTGTGTTACCCATCTTCCGCAAATGTCTCATCCACTGTTTCTGGAGCACATAATTGTGGTTTTCCACCACTAACATAGAGTGGATCACCTACCAAAAAGAAATGTAAAGAACCATCAGCTGCACAGCATATTTTCTCTCTCGACAGTTGATACCAAAATTTTCCCATCAATGTAAAAAACCCCTCTAATAAGTACTTCCACATCCTTGTATGAGTAATTCTTAAAAAAAGGGACATAGAAACAAACTAAAGACGTAATAATGTGTCATGTTTAAAACGTCTACCTATCAAAGGATGTCCAATGAACGAAAGATGAATTCGGATTTGGTGAGGCCTACCAGATTGAATCTCCACCTACTCACAGTGCCAAAATATAGAAATTAGCATCAAACAGTGATAATTCACATCCAATTACAGTTTAAAGAAACAAACACATAGCACACAACTCTAGATCTCTCACCCCACCTGAACTACTGTGCAGTTATTCTGTACATCTCTCTTCAGGACATGAACTTTGCTTAATGCTGGTTTCCCTGTACAGAAACAGATATAACAAAGAACAATAATGAGTCGTTATGAATAACTACGGAAGATAAAATTCAGGGAAGTGATCATTTTTACTGAACGCTTAAAAAAGTGAGAAACCTGTAGGAGAAGCAACATATAATCCATTAGCAACACCGGGATATTTCAACGTTCCAATTGGCTGATCAATGATAACCTGTAACATGATTCATTTATGTTAAAATAATAAGTATGATTCAAGGCAAATGGTAAAAATTAGGGGTGGCAAAATGGACGGGTCGGGTCAGGTTGAGTAATGGGTCAATTCGGGTTCGGGTCAATTCGGGTCATGGGTCAAATGGGTCAATTTAGAAAATGGGTCAAATGGGTCACGGGTCAAACGGGTTGGAAAGGGTCGGGTCGGGTTGACCCGCTTCTTTTTTCATTTTTTTGTTTTTTAAAAATACATTTTTACTTTCATTATAATATAATATGATAATACCACAAAAATCGTTACATTTAGAATTTAAATTATTATTTTAAACTTTAAATTCTTTACTTTAATTTAATATAATATAATAAATTATAAATTAACTTTTCTTTATATATATATACAACAAAATGCGTGGACCAAATTTTTCACCTAAAAGTAAAACTTGTCAGCATCAATTATCAATCCCTGTTATCTTACTGTACATCTTTCTTTCTCAAAAAAGCTTCAATGAAATCCATTAATGGTGATTCCGATTTTATTTGTTTTTTATTTTTTTTGGTTTAAATTTTGTTTGGTTGTGGTTTCTATTCTCTCTCTGTAGCTTTGATTTTTATTTTCTTTTATATTTTTGTGTTTGAAAAAAGTGGTAGAGTGGTGATCAATGAAAACAAATTTACATGGTAAACAACCTATTCAACCCTTTTCTTGACCCGTACAACCCTGTCTCTAATTTTTCGAATTTGTGTATTGACCCGTTGGACCCGCTGGAGACTAAATTGCTGACCCAGATCAACCCGAAAAAGGAAAATTATCACCCATTTGACCCGAGTTAATATAGTGCAGGTCATGTTTGCCAGGCCTAGTAAAAATGGATATTTACGATAAAAACAATGATAAACGGGACAATTTATGCATACAATGGAAAATTAATTACCTCATCCTTGTTTATTATTCCACATGCTAGTGCCATGTATATCTTTGACATTTTGCTGACTTTATTGATCTCATTGTCACTTTTTCTGCCACGAAGAGATTCTATTAGTAAGCTCGGAATTGATCACAAAGAAAGTATCACCAAACACACAAAATAATCAATAATTTTTTTAAGAAAATCCGTTCTTTCCTAACCTATTAGCCACAACTGCTGATGTTTTGTCAGCAAAGAGAGCTGCAAGCCGAGTTTTTGCAAGCTTTGTCTTGGCACAAAGTAAAATCCCTGTCACGGAGAATAATCAAACGACGAATGAATGTTTTCAGTTCAGTTAACATTGAACAAATGTTACCTGATGTGCCTCGCCCAAGCCGATGAACTGGAACAGGACATAATTCTTGATTCTTTATACGCCATTGTAGCTGTGTAAGAACAGTTCGCTGCTGAAATAGTCCCCCGGGTAAAACTTGTAGACCAGATGGTTTATTTAAAGCAATCTGGTCACAGTAAAACAACAGCTAAGGGACGACACTTAAATAACATTAATTAACATAATTAACTAAAACGTCATGCGGAGTATCGTTCAAATACCAAATGATCATCTTCAAATAAAACCTCTATCAAATGTGGCGCATACTGTTCTTTCCAAGGCCGTCTATGATATACTAGTTCAGTACCAGTCCTAAGAACCAAAAACAGTTTCAATAAATAACGAATCATTTACGATACATAAAATAAAATAATATCGGCACCGACTATTAGGATCACCTGATAACAGTGTCTGGATCAACACTAACAACACCATTGACTGTTATCTGCAAGCAACAATAGTAATCACTCCTAGAAACATTCTACTCGTTGATACTCGATTAAGAGTGAAACCGATTTCAAAATACAAACCTGACCGTTTTCGATCCGCTGCAACCAACTGTTCCATGTTTAGTACTAACATGTGGTAATGTTGTAAATTAGATAACAAATTAACTTAAATATATGTTTTATTGGTTATTTAATACGACATGGCAATTAAAATGGGACGGAGGAAGTGTTACCCTAATAAAGGAGCTGAAGTTTGATGCTTGAGAGAATAAAACTTGATTAATGTTAAGCCTGCATAATTAATATTTCAAATTTAAACCTAATTTTACTTGTTTTGATATAGATAATTGATATGTTTACCGGAATCAGGTGATCGGACGACGTCACGATAAGTAAGGCCGTCGTTGAACTCCGGCCAAGGCTCACCAAAAGTTGCCGCCGGAGCCATTATTATGTCTTAAACTTTAAACAGTAAGGTTTTGTTTTAGCCTAGGGAGGGGCGAGCTTTTCTTAACTATGCTTGACCATTTCCGAACTCTTTTTTTTTACCTTTTTTTTTTTAAAGGCTGGTTCGGGGATGACATTCAATCGGGCAATATGTAACCATGAATCTGACAAATCGATTTGACAAAGAGGAAACTCTTAAACGATACTCAAATCTGATACCTCTCCTTTATTAAAAAACCTTTTATTCAGACAGAATAACCTTTTATTTTCGAACTCTTTCACTAGTGCCACAAAGATATTAATCTAAAAAATTTGAACCTCTCGATGATTAAGCCAACTTAATGATAATTAAATACAAACTATGTTTATGTAGAAATAAGCTAAAGAGTTAATTACATGGTTCGTCCCTATGGTTTGCACCATTTTCACCCGTCATCCCTATTACTTTTTTATTACACCACTGGTACCTAAGTTTGAAATTTGTTGCCTCCAGAGTCCCTAAAATGGATGTGACGTTAAATGTGCCGTTAAGTCTTATCATGTGAGAAACATGTGAGGGCAAATTTGTCTTTTTACCACCATCTTCCCCATTTCCCTCCCCAAATTTCTAAAAACCCTAATATTCACAAAAACCTTGATTTTTCCAATCCCAATTTCAAAACAATTCAATTAAAACAAAGCTATTGAATTCCAACCCTTTTGAGAATGCGTCAGTCAGGTTATTGTTATAAAACCATCTCAGAGGTTATTGTCATTTGATTATATTTTTCTTTTTTTGTTTTATAATTTTTTTTTAGATGGCACCACGGATTGCTCAGATCCGTCTTGTGAGTTCAGATCCTCAAGTTTACGCACCATGTGATGACTCATTTGCTTAGTTGATGCTTTGCTGGCTGACAAATCGAAACTGTTAGAACATCACCCAACAATTTGTATGGAAATCGGCTCTGGTAGCGGCTATGTTATCACTAGTCTTGCACTTATACTCGGATCTGAATCCAAAAACGCCCATTATTTTGCAACTGATATAAATCCACATGTAGAAAAAGTGACCCGTGACACACTTGAAGCTCATGGGGTCCACGCAGAGGTATTAAACACAAACATTGCTTCAGGGATTGAGAAAAGAATGGCAGGAATGGTGGATTTAATGGTCATTAACCCAACTTACGTGCCAACACCTGAAGAGGAGGTTGGTAGTTCTGGGATTGCATCGGCTTGAGCTAGATGAGTAATTCCAGGTTATTGGGCTAGATGAGTAATTCCATAGACACCAAAACTGAAGCCTCATATGCATCAAAATTCCTGATAATTCGCACAACGAAATCAGTCTCAAAGGCAATAACCTGATTGTTTTAGGATTTGGGGATTTTTTGGGATGAATCTGGGTTTAATTTGTAATTGAATCTGGGTTTAATGAAAGAGAAAGGTAAAATGACGAAATTACCCATCACGTGTGACACACGTGAGGTCATTTAACGGCACCTTTAACGGCACATCCATTTTAGGGACTCTGGAGGCAACAAATTTCAAACTTAGGTACCAGTGGTGTAATAAAAAAGTAATAGGGATGACGGGTGAAAATGGTGCAAACCATAGGGACGAACCATGTAATTAACTCTAAGCTAAAACAAATGTTTTTAAAAAGTTTGCTTTTTTTCTTGGAAAACAAAACCATTATTTGCACAAACAAATAACATAAGAAAAAAACACTTTATAAATACAACTAAGTAGATATGTTAATGTATTTATTAGATGGTTTGGTAATTATATTTTACCCGTATTAACGATATACCATTAACCGTATTATATCTCTATTCCTATATAAAGTACATTAGCATTTTCAATTTTAAGTTTAGATTTTAAGGATATAAAATCTTTACCATTGATTTGAAGTAATCCATTCAATCTTTATCATCCATTTTTTTACACAATAGTTATAATTCCATTAAAAATGATGAATGATCTTTTTAATAATGCTTAAATATTCTTAATAATGCTTAATATCATTTCAAAATATAACAATTTTTTCATTTAAAATAATAATCAAAATGAAACTTATATCATTAAATAATTAAATAATGTATAGAATAATATTTTGAATGAGATGAAATTTTTACATGGATAAATGTTATACCCAACAAAAGTGAAAAACATACACTTTATTAAGATTACTTTTTTTAAACAAATCACAAATTAATTGAAATTTATAAAATAAGATTAAGACGCAGACTATGTCGTATTTGACGGATTATTGGGAACCTAATCAAACACTACGTTTCCATTTCCTAAATCTAAAACAACAAGATAAAGTTCAATGCTGACAACGTCAATCCCGTACGTTTATTTAGTACCCTGTCGCGTAGCGCGCGTACGCTACTAGTTAAATTTGCATAGATTTTTCTTGAATATGACTTTAGTCCATAACGATTTGGTTAATAAGTTATCTCAATACCGTTAGACCAAAGATCTTTGCGGAATAGTAATATTGTAAATAAACGAATCTTCATTTTATTTTACATTAAAGGGTGAAACTTGCTTTCATTTTTATTTAACAAGGTTTGAATTGCCCGTGTGTTGCACCGGGATCAATTCAAATCGACTATTTCAAATGACATTAACTAAAGTTGTGCAAAAAAACTTCTCAATAAGTCTCAAACTTGAGACTTATATGTGCAAAGCAAAGAGTTCTACGGGCTCACTAACTCCAATTTGTTAATAAAATTCCACTATTAGTAATCTCATCTTATCTCACTACTTCAATAAAGTGGTACAATATTGTTAATTTTCTGTCATTTGTCATAGCTCTTTAATTGACAAGTGTCATGTCTTTAATTTCATTAATTTAAATTTATTAACGAGAAGTGAGATGGGATGAGATAAAAATGAGGAGATTAGCAATTACCAATGTTGTTTACAAGAAGATATTACAAAATTTATAAAAAGAAACTAACAACAAACAAAATACCTTTTATCTAAAGAGGTTTTTATTGTTCATATTCATGTTCCATTACTAAACCGCATTTTGATGTTATCTTTTAATATTATTGTTAATTTTTTTATAAAAGCTCGTGCAAGACACGGGTCATTAATCTAGTATAATATACAACAGTTAAGCATTGTTCATTAGCTTATTAGTTCATAAATTGATACTAAGATCAATTCAAATCGACTATCTCAAATGACATTACCGACTGTACCAACTCCAATTTGTTAATAAAATTCCACTATCAGTAATATAATATACAACATTTAAGCACTCTTCATTAGCTTATTAGCTCATAAATTGATAATAAGAGATAATTAAGGAAACTTAGCTTCGTTTTTTTTTAACAAGACTCCATCCAAATTAAGTGTTTTCGACATTATTTTGTATTGTCTCAAAATAATTGTCCACTATCAATTTTAACCAATTTATACATTTCCAAAGTAAACATTTATTTTTAGACGGAACAAGTATTAAATTAACATGTAGCATTATGTGGTGTAAATCAATCAGATCTTTTGTAATTTTAGAAACAGTTCAAATCTAAGCGAACACAAATAAATTGCAACTGTTATCGTTCAAAAAGTCGTTCATTTAGCTTACATACATACAACTCAAAATCGACACAACAACAATAAACATGATCATTTCGACCAATTCCCGCATCCAAAATGCATTCTCAACTATAATAGTCAGTTTATACAACAATGAAACAAATGTCTGATATCAACAAAAGCTCAAACAACAGGTCCAGCGACCCGCAAAACTGCAGATTCCCACTCGACCTTCTCGCTACAATGTGCACCAGTAACCCCTATCTTTTTAGACCCATTAACAATTGCTTTTAAACGATACCGTTCAGCTCTTGACCCAATCACCTGACCCAAAATGGAAGCTGCGATAGTAAAAGCCATGGCGGATTTAGGCATCAAAACGGACTTTCTTAGCATTGCTATAAATGGAACGGCTGCATGAACCGCTGCAAACCAAGAAGGTGAGAATTTTTCAGTATGTTCTCTCCATATTCCTAATGGGACATTAGCTGCCATTCCCATGACACCAATCACGAGAACTTTTGCAGGAAGTGGTTGGGGTCTGAGGTTCTTTGCAAAGGCGGTTTTGGCTAGAGCCGCTCTAGCCGCCACTATGACTGGCGGACATTTGTAGTTTATTCCTGATGGGAGTTTAAACGCTTTGGATATAATTGGTAGGACATTTGTGACTGATCTGAAGGATTTCGCTATGGGACATTTCCCATTTTGTAGCCACTCTTCACTCATTGCTTCGTGATTAGAGTCTCGTTTCTGTTAAATCATAAGAAAACTAGTTAGGTCGATGAAAATTGCAATATTATGATTTTCGGGAAGTTTTCAGTTTAAAATGACTTATGTACCTGTGAAGACTCTTTCTTAGACGGTTTATGTTTACGTTGTTGATTCTTGAACATGTCATTAAATGCATCAAAACCAAAGGCACCACCAAAACCCGAGAGGCTGATGGTAGCCGCCTTTGCAGCTAAAGGGTGGAACTGTTGTGAAGCTGGTTCGGACGTCATCTTCTGAGGACACTGTGATGATGGCTCATAAAGCGGAACTACTCCATTTTGTCCATGGAAGACTCTAAATGCCGTATCAAAATTTGGACCGTCCTCAAATATAGGACCTTTGGTTCCTCGTACCTAAAGCATAAGAAAAAAAAACATAAGCATAGTTTCTAAAATGCACACATTATTAAAACTAGCTAATAGACCGAACATAAGTACCGAAGGTAACTTACTGGCAATGGGATAGCCACGGATGAAGAAAACGAGAAATTTGTTGGTTCGTTAATGTTACGCAAAAATGGGCAACTAACAATGTTATGTTGTGATGTTGTCGATTCCTCGGCCGAGTGTTTACATAAAAAGTTCATTGTGTGTGTTTACCACAAGTTTATTGATGATCTGCAAATAGGAAAACAGATATTAATAAATATCTTGTAGGAAACTTACAAAATTTCATATGATAAGATAACGAAAGCATAAAGTGCAAAAAGGATCTACAATCACACATATACCAAATTGATCCAGATATCCCATAGATATTTTTCGAACAAGAAGAATATCTAAAAATATCACTTCCTCTAGTATGAAAAGGTACATAAATTACTTTTGTAATAAACAACAAGTCATATACTTATATAAGTGAGTATTTCTTTTTCTTTTTTTTCATAAAATAAACCAAAACTTAGTTATATACAAATTCTTAAAACAAGACGTCTGAAGAATTTTAACTCATTATCTCTAAAGCAATGGGCTACTCACGTACAACGCAATAAACGTTTTGATTATAAAACTTTATATTAAAAAAGCCAAAAAATAACGAAATTTAACGAAACTATATGATCAATATATACAAATCATACATACCTTAAGTGATGGAGATAAATGAGAGTAATGAGTTTATTAATATTGGAAAAATTAAAGAATCAAAATATGATATTTGAGACGAATATATATAAACGTAGGAAGGGGTTATGGTTTACCAACTCTTGAAGACCAAAACCGTGTTCCACACACGTACTTATTATTTGACTTTGACAAACCAAAATAATTGAAATTAGTCAAAGCTTGGGGGCTATTAATATAGTGTGTTTATTTTGATACTTTGGTTAAATAAAAAGAAAGACCCATTCTTGTTGCCGCCTTCCTTTGACTACAACTATATATAGCCACAAGTGGATTTTATTTTTTCCTTCCAAGATTCAAACTTGGATTTCCAGGAATTTATTTTAAGACCAAACTTTTAATCACTACGACACCACCCTTGTGGTTCTAGTATTTATAAATTTAACTATTTAGGAGAAGTTATTTCAAAAATAATCATGAAATTTGTGAAAGTTTTTCGCGTTACTTTTGTTTTATTTGGCGTGAGAGTAATGTGAATTATGTCACGTCGTCGTATCATGTATTAATGTCAAATGACATGTTTAAATTTTATCACGTTCTCGTCTTTTTTGAATGTGTCATACATTAGGTTTTTGACTCGAATTTATTTTTCACTATAATATGTACAAGTTTAAAAATATATTACGAATTTGATAATTATTTTGATGACATTCTCTAGATTTAATTTCGGTCCAGAGCAAATATAAATATTTTTGTGAGTCATTGTCTACTTTTTGTTCTGTGTTAAAGTATTTTAGTGTTTATTTTTTATGCATTATTATTGTTTAGTTTTTCTAGAAGCATATATTTTACTTTTTAATAACATGATAAATGTTTTTCCTACCTCACAAAAATTATTCAATTCAAATCAACATGTTTTTTTCTTTTAGTTTTTAAATAGTTGTTTTTTATAACCACTACATTTTTTTTTTTTTTTATAATAAAAGTTGAGTCACATAGTTTAGTTAGATCTTTATAATAAAAATGACAGACAAACAAACAACAAGTTGTATCGCAACTCCCAAAACTAATCTTACTAAAAATGAAGTTATAAAACTTTTACAATATGCTTTACGAATTGTACCATTAACATACTACTATATCTTCTAACCACTCAATTCTTTACTAATTAAAAGTCCGTGTAACAATAATAATGTATTAATGTCTTGCTAATCATAATCATTAGGCATTAGTCTATGGTAAAACATACCATTAATAAAATTAATATTTAATTAACACAAATACTCAATTAATCAATGAACTCGGACCCTTTAAGCTTTAATCAAGTAAAAGATTAGAAGATGTAAACAATACTAAGAACTATGAACAGAATATGACCTTACATTTGAGCTTTAAAATCGAAAACAAATAGCTCGATGTAAGGAGGTGTTTAAAGCTAACACTGTGCAACATTGTTGATTCGTAAACTGACCGTCAATAAACTGAAGTAGTAGTAGTATTAACCGGTTTTGAGCCTTTTGTTCAACCATGGGTGTTTCTTGTTCAATCTTGTTTCCGGTTTGTTAATCGTTTGTAAGCTAAACCTGGTTTTTCAAATCCTTGCCATTTTGAACCCAAAACATTGTGCAAAACTAACTAAAAAAGTAACTAAGAAGTCTAACCATTGTACTTGTCTTTTTGTTGCAAACCAAACCATCGATCTTGTTAACATGTACATTCCTGTTTTGTTACTCGTTCGAAAGCTAAACATGGTTTTTTTAATCTTGAAATTTTAGTCTCAAAGTAGCAATATCCTAGATGTGCCAATAGACCATCAACTGTGCACTAACCATCATTCTAATAAAAAAAAGCGGGAAGGTATCTTTTGTCCCAAAAAATTATTCTTTTCATACTTTTCTACGAATGATATTCAACAAAAAGCCAAATCACTCGATGGAAATCTTTAACCTTGTAAAGCGTCACTTAAATACTCTTCAGTTAAATGGAGGGGAGAACAAACGAATGTGGACTTTACGTCTGCCTCGTAAATTAGCTACTTGGATGCTGGCTCATGTTCCTCTGTAGATTTCTTGTATTCCGGCTTCAACTCGTAAGTGCCTTGGTTTGATCCTTTGTTGTTGTAGATGCAAAGATCTTTAAGCAAATCTTTCAGGAATTGCTGAAAAAAACATATTTTCATGATTAATCATCAATTCTTCATAATGAGATTTGCATAGTATTTTTAAGAATTCAAATTAATCTTATACGAATGATGTCGAAACAATTAGTCTTTTAATAGCTGGATCATCTTGAAAACAGAAAAGAAAGAAGTGAACATACTTCAGGTTGGTCTGTTTCGGAAATAAGATTCTTTAAGGTCCAGTTAGATTGTCTCTCGAAAAGTTTAAACATAATGTCTTCCATCTCTCCACGATCCCTTCGAGTTCTTTTTGTGTCTGATCCTTTAACCACAGCTTTCTTTCTTTCCTGTAAGATGGAAATGCACTAACATTTTCAATTGTTGCCTCTAGAGTTACCAAGTTCGACATATTTTATGAATGGGTCAAACAGGTTAAATACCGTCCAAAGTTTTCTTTTATGCATACAACCTCCTATAAATTTATTCAAAAATCAACTTAATTTATATCAGAATTAACACATTTCTTATTGAAAAATTGGACAAAAAAGTGTTTACGGGTCAACCCACACCAACAACCGCAAGAGTTTTTTGAAGAAAGTTTGGAAACAAAGAAAAATAAATAAAGGTAATCCGAAACTCTAATTCACATAATAATAAGATAAAATAAGAGTAAAATTACAGATTGTGAGGGGGTCCTTAAGGCCATCAACCCTGGCATCGGCCTCATATGTGCTCCATTATCATTGTCAATAACCTAAACAAGACGAAAATTATCTATAATTACAAGAAATTTAAAGTTATTAATATATGTTTAAAGAAAGCAAAGAAACCTGTATCTGTCGAGTTTTAGTCATATACTTGTTTGTTCGTTCACGACAGAGTTTTCCGTATTCCTCCATGTTTTCGCTATGAGGTTTCATGTCAAATTTATTATATATTTTCCCTTCGACAGAAAGCTTTCCTGAAGTAAACGATTGTTAAATTACCAACCACATATAATATTTAGCATCGTATTCACAAAGTTGAATAATGGTTATATTCACTCACCTTGCTTGGTCTCGGAAAATATAGACATTGGAATGAAATCTGTTGACATGTCCATAGAGTAATATTTCGGGACCCTCCCAGATTCAGCTCCAAGCAACTCCATAGTAAACTGATAACAAAACGTAGGAATTACATAACTGGAAACAAAAATGAAGATAATTATAGACGGAAATAAGAAAGATACTTTATATGATAAAAGGGGTCGAAAAAAACTTATATGATAAAAAGTGGAATGGTTACATAATATATTTTACGTTTATCCAAACATACTCGTTTTATGTTTTTTCTTCTCTTTTAATTTTTTATTTTTCTTTATCGTGTTGGGGTGGCTTCTAATGTTAAGCATCTCCCCTTCCTTTTCGCTTTCTTCTTTGCACTTTTGCTTTCGTTTATTTCTCTCTTTTTCATTTTTTTCATTTCTCAACTGCCATTCCTTTCCGGTATCAAATCATGGCAGAATGGTGCATATTCATAATGTTAGACCTCATAGTCCGGAACTCCAACCCATTTGATCAACACGGCTTCTCAGACCGTATGCAGAAAAAAGTAGAATAGAAAAAAAAGGAAACATGATACGAAAAGGAAAAAAAAGAAATATTCTTTTGTGCTTTTTATGAGCATCTTCTATCTTGAAACCATTCCACAAAACAGACGAAATCCGTTCACTTTCTGCTCCATTTTCCTTCAATTATCAACTTCCATTAACCAAACAAGTTATCGAGAGACGGTGTGAGATTTACTACTTAATTTATACATTCATAATCATTCTTCAATCACTCTCAATGCACCTTATTTCACACGTAGCATTCATATATAAAAGTCAAAATCGAATATATTATCGAAAATCAATCAAACCCTAAGTTTACTCACATTTTCAAACAGAGCAAATCACAAACGAGATTTAAGAAAACGGAATAGTAGTGCATGTAGTATACCAAAATTTGTCGGTTTTACTATTGTGTGTATCCAACTCTCGGTTTCTCATGAATGATGAAACCATTAACCTAAAACCGGATTTTTGCTAACGTGTAGGTAAGTTATTGGAATTTTCTAAAATAAAAGATGGTCCAGATTTTGTTACACTTTCATAGACTATAATATAATACCTGAGTAGATGAGAAATCGTTGTTTGGAAGGAGTGGATCAACGGAGACGATAACTTTAGCTCCAACAGGACCGGAAGAAGGATCCATATGAGGCTGTAATTGTTGTTGTTGCATAAGCGAACGAGACACAATTGGTGGACATTTCATGAGCCAAACGTGTCTCTCCGATCTGACCGTCTCCAATGACGTTTGTCCACCTCCGTTGTTCGTCTTCGCCCCTGTGCCGGTGGCATCTTCCATTTCTGTAACGGCTTTTTGGGAGGGAAACCAGGAGGTCGTTAAAACTTGAGACTCAGAATGAATGGCTTTTTTATATATACTCAAAGTGCATTTATAGTCCCTAGAGAATGAAAAATACATATTTTAGTCCTTGTTTTTATTATTTTGTTTCACTTTAGTCGTTTTGTATTACGACATTTGTCATCTACATCGAGAACCATTTTTGCATAAATGTCCGAAACACATGATTTGTAGTCACTAGTTCAAATACACCACACATCCATAATGCATATTGTTTTTGAACGGCCTTGATGAAAAAGGTTTAATACACGGGTGGCCTCCCTAATTTGAATCATCCAAAACAGCTACAGAATCCTAGCAATTAACAAAGTTAACCTAATCAGGTAACCGGGTAATCACCTTTGGATTTATATCAATATAACCCTTTGGACGGTAAATGAATGCTATTGTGCACGAAAGCAGCCAAAGAAAACCATAAGCCAATGAGAGGGTAAGGAGATATGTACAAAATACTATTAAGATTTACAGAGCTGTTGAAAGAGCAGAAATTCGAAGATTATCTTCGATTACAAAAAGGATGAATCTGTACCTACCCTATAGTCTATTTGTAAATTACAACCACTATTCTCTAGAAACTACAACTTGGCTTAGTTACATTGGACCATACAGGAAGAATACGATGGACCAACTTCAAGGATTAAGCCACTAGGGACCTGAAAGAGAATGTCATACATAAAACTTAGTCCAACCAGCACAAGCACTAATCTATAGAAAATACGATGCAAACTTTAAAAGAAGTCAATAGTTTTAAAGTCAACCAAAGAATTAATCCAAAAAACCAGGATGCACCATAAAAGAAATCAATAGTTTACAGGTTTAATCATACAGAAAATTGAACATTTATAACAATATATTTCGCAAGCCTTATGATCACACATTTATCACCTTTTAGTCGCCTGATACATCTTTTGTTACAAGATGCTTCCTTACGGTCCTTGGCTTGCGGGGAATTGTGAAAGAATCACCTAACCGTTTGCTATTATTTGTCTGACTAGACTCGGTTTCCCCACTAGGACGCGATGAAGAAGCTGCAAGATAACATTAAAACTTATAAATGCATTTTCATTTTAACTATTATTTACACTGAAACACCACAACACCCTAAAAAACTAATAGTACATTAAAATTAAGACGTAATAAAAGGAAAACGAGCAGTTGATATTCTGCAAGGAACAAGGATAAGTGCTAAATAATACATATAAAATTGATGGGCATGAGCTGAAATAAAGATTAGAAGTGGCTATTTTGATTCATTAACTTATAAATTAGTTGATTCGGGTAATTTTTTTCCTTAACGGGTCAAGTAGTCAAACAGATCAAACCAGTCGAAAGTTACCCAAAGGGTATTTTTAATGCATACAACCTCCGCAATGACTTATTTGAAAAAATTGGATGATTATTGTAATAATATAGATTTTCTGATCACATTTTACGCCTTAATTAATTTATTAAATATACTTAAAACAAACGTCAACTTGACCCGAAACATTTTACACCGTATTGAACAATTACCATTTTTGACTCGTTACCCAACCCACCCACTTTGTCACAACTTACATAGACGACCTACCAGGTAGAAATACAGCATCTCCCAAGTGTGTGTCAGGAAGTTCAGAATCAGCAGCGAGTGAGCCAATACTACCATTGAGTGGGGCAGGTAAGGAGACTCCTGTTGCAGAAACCATATCATCGTTTTCATCTTCTGAATCACTAAGAACGATAACATTTGGCTCTCCTAATGATGAGGAAGAACTTCTGTTGGTGATTCCAGATGTCTGGTTATAGTTGTATGGTGTACAATCCATCATATCATCTTTGTTTGCAGTGTTATTAACACTTTCAAACTCATCATCTTTCATATCTTCAGATGAACTACTGCTCATTGATATTATTTCTTTTTGGTCGTCCGTATTATACTCTTTTAATAGATTTCCATGAGGTAGACCATTTGAAACCTGATTCCCATTTCCATTTGATAAGTGGTGTTCACTTTTTACAGCTGAAGTTTCCATATTAGAATCAAGTTTAGCACACAATGATCCATCCGAAAGGTGCCATCTTTCAAGATCCATAAATGGACGCATGATTTTTACACGCCATGCCCCATCGGATTTCACTTCAATCTCAGTTACATCTTCATCACAAGTTTGCATCTTTCATGGTCATAAACAAACAATCAGGTGCTTTCTAAATTAAAATTTAAGACGAAAAGAATATGAACAAAGGAACAGGGATGAAAAATTACCATCTTCACAATACGATTTAAATAGGGATCAATAATTATGTCCTCCAAAGAATAGTTCTTTAGGCAAATAGGACACTGCCACTGCAGGTAAGAAAAAATAACATTTCTTGTAAGCAAAGTACGTACTAAAAAGTATTGCTATTGAATAAAAGAGGTAACCAACCAACAATATTTTAGGCTAAAAAAACTCATCGAAGTTTCAAAGATTATGTTATGAAGTAACTAACTTCCAAAAATATTAGCTTAAGGTAATCTGACTAGGTAACCACTCAAAATGATGATGTGGCAGTTGACATGCCGGTAACTTTTGACTATATTGGTGTTTATCTATTATAGCAGTGCCGTGGCACCCAAAAGCCGTTATTTCAGGTAAATATCTTAATAAAATCTTTTAAAGCGTTGCTGGTTTTTCTAGCATAACTGAAATTAGATCACCGCTTTATACCCCTATTTATGTAACGAGCGCATAAAAGTAAGTTTTAAAAGTAAACCAGAAACGTTAAGTATGGTAAGAACTTGCCTTTCTAGATCGTTGGTTAATTTGAACAAGAGTATGGAGATCAAAACACCCAAGGTGAATGCATCCTTTAAATCTAGCAGCAGTTTTCATTCTACACCCGCTCATCTGCCATTTATATCAAGAAAAAGCAGAAACATTATATAACTACCACACATTTAACTTCTCACTATTTGTGACTACACATTCAAAGTTAAAAAAGACTTACAGGACAACGAAGATTAATTGTGACATTATCTGCAATAACTTCCAAATCGCTATCACTATCATCATCATTAGCAGCCGCCATACCACCACCGATGCAACGACAAACTCGAGCAACAGCTTCGCTAAAGGATTCACCTTCTTTTTCACCAGGAATCATATTGATAACCTGGCAAGGAAATGGAAAGCAGGGAACTGAGATGTGAGAGAAAGATACTAAGTTAAGAGATCACGTTATAATTATAAAAATAAATAAAGTTACCTGCTGAACGGTTCTTTGCTGCACTAGTCTGACACCCAGGCAAAAAGGTCGAGTATCAGTACCAGATAAAGAGATAGTATTATATCCCTCTACCAGAAACACCAATAACTGGAAGAAAAAAAAGATTAATACTACAACGCCAAGTGTTCTCATGTGATTGATTCTTTAGCAGAGGTCTAATTCAGATATTAATGTAAGGCAGAAATGAAAGCAGATATAAAGTGTCGAAATAAATAAATAAAACTCACTGATGGACCATCGTCACGACCATTGGCTCCAAGCATCTTTGATCCAGGTCTACTGATCGTCTTAACAGGAATGCCTGGAGAATTAATAACGTCTTAAAAAGGAAAGTCGATAAATAAAAATTGAGTACCGATTCTTAATCCACCATCACATTATTTATAAAATACTGCTAAGGCATAAGTGTTCTAGAGGTGCCTTATATTGCATTTTGGGTGTCAATAATGTAGCCATGACAAAAAGATGCAACACTTTGATAGGACACGACCCGAAAAATACAAAGAAACTGAACATTTAATAGCCAACTCTCCCAGGCAGTTGCGGATCCAAAAATACTTTCACCGGGGGCAACAGTTGATACAATCAGTGTTTCACACCAACCTAATCCGACTGGTTTTGCGTCGTACGTAATTTAATACTGATCCTATTACTATCTGCGGTTCAGTTTCCATACTTATAATTTTGGTTAATAATTAAACGCTTTTATATATGGTAAAGTTTATATTTTAAGAAACCAATACATAAGAATTCCTGTAAGTAAAACTGTAGTCAACTTCCCCATGCTTATCCCATATGGAGGTGCTTTTTTATATAAAGGAGTGGTACTTGTATCTCATTGATTATTAAAGTAAGTTCCTTAATTAAATAAGTAACCTACTAACTTGTCACTAGCCTAAAGCAAGGGGTATAATTTAGATTTGCGTAGTCTCTTCATAATTGGTTGGGGCCCTGCTAGGTACTGTCTACTTTCGAGAAGAAAACTAACTATCGCAATGACGCTCAATAAAATATTTGTGAAACTCTCTCAAATCAAGCATATATTATCCATAAGCCCTATTTATAATTTTTCTAACTAGAATCTATATTCTTCAAATTAAGAAGCCTATTTCGTATCTAACAAGTAACATATATCTAATATATAACTTACCAATAAATATCTACCCAAATCCTTATATAGCCTCCCAACACGTTTTTCCAAATTTAAGCCTCCCAAACCGTTTTTCCAAATTTACAAGTAAAAATGTAAAAAGAAATATTGAATAATTTTCTCATTCAGATATTTACTAAAAGAATAGAATAGTTTAAAGTAAATAAGAGTAAATTAAAAATTTGTAAACGATGACACAACCTTCAACTTCAACTGGGCACTAAACGATTGTATTAATTTACTAAATTAACTCGATAAAACTTAGATCTGCATTCAAATGTTGACCTAACAATATCATAAATGAAAGATGTGGATGTACAAAATGCATGCCATATAGGTTAAAAACGGATGTAATCTAGTTGCAAAATATAGTTTTTACAAGTTGAATCAAAAGGGATGCTCTCTAACATACCATTGACCTTAAGATCAGGATATTGGGGCCATTGCATCCTGTATTGAACACTATCATTGAGAAGAATGCAATATGCATGTACATCGTATCCTCCCTTCTCCAGAAGATGTACATCTGCTCTAGTAATTTGGAAGCCTGTTTCCACATTCTGTACTGGCTGTGAACTAAAAAAAATATGGGATCAAAATAGAACGTTTCAAAAAAATACAAGAAAGTAAAACATGCAAGTCCTAGAAACTATCATGTATTATGTATTGAAATGTTAAATCCCAACAGAAAATCTTATAAAAGGCTATAGTCACTTTACTTATTCGACCAAATTAAATATACTATACCACGAATTATGTTATAAACATTTAATTACCGACTGCTTTACGTTGCATGGATAGTTGAGAGATAATGAAGACGAAAACAAATCAACTTACTCATCATTACTTGAGACGGTCAGCTTTACAGGATATAAAGGGTGTGCCAAAGTCTTCCAAAATCTGACCAGATAAATTTGAACAATAAAAACTACATCAACTGGTCCACCTTAACATAAAAAGGAAAGAAATAAAGAATCTGCTGATGTAGCACATATTTAGAGTTTCCTTAACCGGAAAATTGCTAAAATTGCTAAAAAACATCACACGGTTCAAATACGAGGGCCACGTACGGGTCACACCGGTCGATTCGACAAACTTCACAATATAGCTGAGGGGAAGCAGGTGGAGCTCCCTCAGTAGAATCCACTGGGATAATAATACAGTGAATGTGTTGCAGAACATGACACTGCGGATCTGCACACTGAACAGAAACGATATCGACATAAACAAAATTTTCATGATATCTTATAACAAGTGCTAATCAGCGAGGTATAAACAGGAAAGTTCAGAAATATTGAAAAAATTCATTTATTGGAAACAGAATAAATATGTAACTATGTAAGTTCACATCAAACATATGGAAAATGAACATTTATGACTAGCAAATAGCTTGTTGCCAAATAGTCATGACTATGAAGAGATCCTATATGAAGGGCTAATTGCTTAAAAAGGTTGCCAACTTTGGTCATTTTTCTATTATAAGTAACCAAATATTAGGCCAGAATAAACCATCCAAGTTTCAAAATTTTCAATTTAGGGTAATCTATATCTCTGACCCAGTTTCCCGGTCAAAATGATGGTGAAACAGCTTATGTGTCAGTAACTTTTACCATGTGGACTTTTCTTCTGACGTGGTAAAGAATAAACTATAATGAATGTACTAGAACTATATTCTTGAATGCAACATCATAAAAATAGATATGAATATCATCCACTCCCATATATCAATACATACCAGGTGTTTTGGAGGAGAAAACAAATGAATACTGTTCAAGTTTACTCATTTGAGCTACAAGTCTACAGCTATGCAATTTGCTACTACTTGCATGGTTAAGCAAAACAATACGATCAAAAGAGCTCAAATTTGTTTGCATAAGAAAACTGAGACTAGAAGCCTGTGGACGCAGGAAAAGGCAGTAAAAAAAAAACCTGAATCGTGGGCGCTGTTTTTGCTGTACTGCCACATGGACAGCGAATTTTCTGATCCACGATTTCCTCTTTAGGAATGATGCTGCTACTCTCAGAGGCACTGACTCCACCAGATACTTGATCATTTACCCCTGGCATTTTACTGAAATAATAACAAATATAAATAGTGACAAGAACAAAACCAAAGTGACTGGATCGTGCATTTTAGGAGAACACGAGATTTTGGGAGCAAGATATATTGGACAGAACATAAAAAGGTACATGCAAATGATATTATACTTATTCGATGGTAATTTCATTTTTAATTAAATCATAGGTTATACAAAAAGTCAGAAACCATGATTGACCTGTTGTGTCCATCTGAAGATAAGTAAAACTAACCTGTAAGTTTCATTAATTTTCTTTGCCACCTCTTCCTTTAGAATTACTTTATTCTTTTGTGAAACATGGTTATTTGATCCTATAAACAAAAATTAGAAGGAACCGAATTCAGAACCGAAAAAAACCTAAAATATAAAACGTAACAAGTAATCAACTCAATTAACGCACGAAAACGATGGATCTGAAATAATGGATTCCTAAAAGGTAAAAAGATAATTTATTACAAGATTCTGGCCTCAAAAGATAATGTGCCAATGCCCTACCTTCTTCATCAGAAAGCAAAGCCAGTATCCTCTCCATAAGTTCCTACACAGAAAAGGATACACAATTAAGTAAACTTATCATACACTAAAAATGTGAGTGGAGATGTCATTAATATAAAATGAAGAAAAAGATAAAGCTGGGACTCCGAGTCTGTGAAGAGTAAAGATATAAGCCGATTACAAAAAAAAAAAAAAAAACGCTGATATAGATTATAATTTATAAAGTGAAAAAGCAAGTGAATATGGAGAGCATATTAACTAAACCAATATACCGAGGTTGTGCTAAAAATAGTAGTTAGTGGTTAAATTTATATCATTGAACACATTCATAAATTTGACTTTAAATTACAAACCCAAAATAAAGATGTAACTTTCAGGCAATCTTTTGTGTCTGTCTGGGCAATAGCGTGAAATATAAACACCCTAGAAAGGTCAAATGAATTAGCATATCCTTTACAAGTATAATCGGCAATACCAAAACTAGCAGAACCTACCCGGAAGTGGAATTGCTAAGAGGATAGTGACGTTTCTCATTGAATAGAACTTCAATGCTTTATCACGAATTTCTTTATCGACAACAAAAAATGCACATAAACTCGAGCAGATATGGTAAAATGTACAGTCAAGCACATATGACAGGGATATATTAGTGAAACGAGTAGGTGCATTAGATAAATTACACAGCCGTACAGCTCATACCAAATAATAATACGCAACTAATCATTTAGAATATAATATATATAAAAAATATAATGGCTAGAAAAGGAAAATACCAATATCCCTAATCAGGAGGGTCATATTAATGCAACAATGAATATACCTGCTTCCTCCCAGTCTTTGCAAGACCTAAACCGCCGAGGACAGCCTTAAGCTCTGGAAGTCTAAAACGTGACATCTTTTTCTGAAATATAAAAACATGGTTACTAGTGTAATGGTTGTATACATAACCACATAAAAGATAGATCGTGTACCAAAAAAGTAATCAGCAAGGGGAAAATGTTGCAAAAAGATAGGGAAAGTCGATCATATAGAACAATCCGGGAAATTCCAATAAACAATAGTAGTAAAGCAAAAATATTAGAATAATAAGAGAAAGCATGTTATGCAAATAGTCCGCATACATATGATTACTTCATGTATTTGAAAGACAGGCTTTTTTGCTAGTCCTAGAATATAGACAAGTATTGTTAGTGCCCCAATTCCAAGTAGATTATATGAATTTTAATAATTCATGAAAAATAATGATACCGGTGTAATATATTCTGAACTAAATACTCTCTCCGCAACAAAAAAAATATGCATAAAAAAAAGAGAAACAAAAATGTCGACACTATGTCCTAAACTATGTCCTTGAATTTACATTATTACGATATACTTGTCAACTAATTGATCTTTATTGGGAGTAACAAGGGAGGAAAATAATGCTCGACATTCACATCTATTGCAAAACGACTCTTTTTATTGAGTCGAAATCCGTACATTTTCTTTTTAAATTTGAACTATATAAGGATATATATAATATTTGCGTGCAAAAACAACGACTTGCAAATTCAGAAAACGGCATAAAGCATCCCTAGAAGCAGATTCGGTCCTGTGTTGACTTACATATTATGAGCTCACGTTTGAGATTATTAACTTCCCTCGCATTCCATATCTAGGGTCCCGTAACGGACCATTTTAGCCAAAAGTTTCCAATTAAACCCTACCAATACTAATCTATTCAACTAATCGTCACATGGCAGTAGATTTAAAACGATAACTTTTCTCTAGATTTTTCTTTCTACGTGTCTCTTCATCTGAATGTGAACTACATTTGAAAAATCGAAGAGTTCTTTCTATATATCGCGTGAAACTAAACAAAAAATCATACTACATTCATCAATAGGTGTACTCTCTAATACATGCACACACACCAGAGACAGAGCATTAAAACAATATTGAACTTATCCAACGACTTATACCGCAAAGCAATGCAAGCAAAATGTATTTTGCCTTTAATACCCCACAGATTATATACAGATATGAATATATGATTCTAATTTAAAAAAAAAATACCTAATAACACAATTTTAACAAACCTAATCGCTCCAATTCATTAAAAATCCAATCAAAACACGATTAACTCAACAATCAACAACAATTAAAATCAAAATTAAGCTCCAATTACACTAATCACAACATAATCACCACAAAAAACAATCGATTACCTTGCATTCAGGCACCAAATCATCCATATCAAAATGCAGATGAATCAAAAACCTATAATTGAAATAGAGATGATTAAAATTAAACAGAATTAGGGATCGTGAATAGTGTATGTTGTTTTAGGGGTTTACTGTGGGTGTGTAGTGTGTGTAATTGAGATTGGGATTGTAGTAATTAGAATGACCGGTGGGGGACTCGGGGGCGTTACGGCAGCTTGGGGACCGGACGTCAAACCAGGGTTTTCGGAGTGAGATTTTTTTGTTTAGTTTGGGTTGGTGGTTTTTATAGTGTCAGTAGTATATCAGGTTCATCTAACCTATGAGAAATGATCGATACGTTTAATTAGTACGGACTATGAATTTAGCGAAAAATGATTGACATGTTTAATTTTAGCGAAAAGTGATTGACATGTTTAATTAGTTCGGATATGGAAAGCATATGAAAAGAAAATGTTAGTCCATGTGATGCATTTCATGTTTTTATTTGATGTATTAAAAATATATATATATTTTTTCTTTTAAATGTATGTATAAAAGTCAACTATTTTTATTTTTGAAGTTTTTCTATTATATGTATATAATGCATATTATAATACGCATTAAATCACTTGAAAATTTTATTATATTAAATAAATATTAAATGTAACTTTTATTTTAAATAAAAATTTTAAGTGTAACTAATTGTTTAATTAATACGTTATACTACATTCGTCCCATATTTATTGTCCACTTTTGACTTTTTAAGTCTTTCACTTGTAACTTTGACCTTTAATAACTTTTTTTGTGTTATATAATATTTGATGCAAATTATATGATTTGATTCGGTTTTAAATATATTTTTCAATGATATAATTTTCATCAACAAGTTTTTAAAACGAAAAAAGTTATTTGAGATCAAAGTTGAAAAGCAAAGACCGAAAAAGTCAAAACTGGACAATAAATATGGGACGGAGGGAGTAATATTTATGCATGTATATTTTAGAAAAACTATTTATTTTTATTTTTTATGTATTGGATTATCTTTTAGAACTAATAATTTGATTTCTTTATCACTTTTTCAAATTTTAATAAGTTAGACATGTCAGTCATTGTTTTAGAAAATTTTAATGTAATTTTTGTTCCAAAATTTAAAAATAGTTTATCTATTTAACGTTTTAAAAAAAAAAATCATTTCAAAAGTTATATGTTATTGAAGTAAAGATAGAACGGATACATAACACTTATTTATGGTATGTTTGATTGAACTTATTAGAAGAGGTTATTGCGTTATAACGACAATCTATAAGCTAATAAGTCAGCTTATTGCATTTACATGATGTAATAAGCTCTTAATCCGTCACTTCACATGTGTTGTTATGATAGTAATAGTTTTAGTTTTCATATGCAAAGAATACAAAAACACTCCTTAGGACAAATATACCATGTTTGATTGATAGATGAATCTGATTAATTGCTTTTCAGTTTGTAGATTTAAAGAGTTTACAATATAAAATAGTTGTATTTTACTTTTGAAGATAGCATAAGATAAGGGACCAATTATGAATATTGATAAAACATACAAACAGCAAAAAATGAAAAACAAAATCTAATTGGGGGGCATTCCGAGAATTGAACTCGGGACCTCTCGCACCCTAAGCGAGAATCATACCACTAGACCAAATGCCCAATTTGTTTCTAAATTTACAAATTATAAGTTTATTTATTATTTTATGTTTTTATAGATAAAATTATACATGTGATTTTCTTATGATATTTTGTTTAAGGGGCTTGTAGATGTACTCTTGGGCTGCTTCTATGTTAAGTCACTTATTATTGATATCTCTGGATAAGTCCGATTCTTTGTTGTGATTGATCTTGGTTTTTCTTTCCTCGGGTCTTAAGTTGTCAAAACATTTGTAGGTTCTATAGTTGTCGTGTATGTGTAAGATGTTTGTCTTGTAGATATAGTGGGGGGGGGGGGGGGGGGTGTCTTTATATAGACGCATTCGATGGAAGAATGAAAAGTTAATTATAAATTAATGAAATACTTTGTACTCTTTACTACATTATTCTTCACTAAGGCCCATGTTTTTTGGGCTCATTCCTAACCTGGTTTAGTATGCATTTTTGCTCCAAAACTAAGGGGTTGTTTGTTTGTATCTAAAAACCTCTTATTAGCTCTTTAGTTTATTTGCACAATGTTTATGTTCCATAAATATGTAAGATAAAATTGATTTTGTGAACCTTTTGATCAATTAAACCTCAATTATGGTTCATGTTTGGTTTGTTTATTGACTTGTTGTCATACAATGTTGGATTTTGACTATTTGGAGTGACTTGTATAACAATATTATTCAAAGTTGTTTAGTATTATTGGTTTTTAACCATGAACTGCGAATGTTTTCATTAAATATGGAACAAAAGTAACAACTTGAAGTATGAAAAAACATACTTTCAGAGTTTTTACGTGTTTACAAAAATGAGCATATAAATTTGAGTCAGATTCAGAGTTTTTGACCACCTTTTCTTATTTTGAGGTGTTATTCGGATTCTGAAGTAAAACCTCTTATAAAACAAACAACACCTTAGTGATCACACACGAAAATGTGCATACGAATCGACGTAACTATATATATATATATTCAGTTAGTATTTTATTATAATAAAAGTTTTGGCCCATCTCAAATTGGTCCGTTTAATATGTTTTATATGGCCTTGCTCCACAAATAAATTTGCACCTAAGTACCAAATTTGCATCAAGCCCAATATTTAATTAAATGGATATCATTTTTGGCCCATCCCAAATGATATCATTATTTTTAGAGTTAATTATATAATTGGTCCCTGTGTTTGTTCCAATTTAACGAGTTCAGTCTCTGGGTCACAAATCGTTCGGGTCCAGTCCATGGGGCATATGTTTGGCTATAAAAATAGTCTCTTTGTCACTTAAAATGACTAAAATACCCTTAATAAATAAACTTCAAAATACTCATCTTCTTCCTCAAATCATTATTCCCAAAATCAAACCTAAATAATCAAATCAAAACCCCAATTCTTTGATATTATCATCGCTCTATTACTCCATTGTTGATATTACCACGAATACGAGATTCATCATCATCAACCTTTATTTAAGAGATCTGTGTTTTTTCCCTGGCAAATGCTGAAACTCTCCGAATTCGGAATCGTTTTTGGAGTCTTCGTTATGAGTTCTGATTAACTATAGGAGCAAGGGACGACGCGTGCATATATCTGAGCCATGTGGCAAGAAATCACGACCAACTAGGGCTTCTAAAAAACTCGATTTCCGCTGCTTTGGCTGCCAACGACTGCGACTAACGGTAACTCTAATTCGGAATCGTGAGTGCCGATTTTGGAAAGGACTTCACGGAGTTTGTTAACGACTGGGATAACCGTGGAGCCTAATGGCGTTGGTGATGTTATGTTTATTTGAAGAGATCTGTGTTTTTTCTTTTTAAGAAAAATAAAGGTTGATGATGATGAATCTCCTATGTATTCATGGTAATATCAACAATGGAGTAAGGCAGTGATGGTAATATCAAAGAAATGGGAATTTGCTTTGATATGAATTTAGGTTATTGAAAGATTTCATTTGATTTATTTAGGTTTGATTTTGGAAATAATGAGTTGAGGAAGAAGATGAGTAAACTAATATTTGTTTCTTAAGCGTATTTTAGTCATTTTAAGTGACAAATGGATTATTTTTGTAGCCAAACATATGCCCCAGGGACTGGACCCGAACGATTTGTGACCCAGGGACTGAACTCATTAAATTGGAACAAACATAAGGACCAATTATGTAATTAACTCTTCTTTTTAATTATCTTTTCTCTTTTGAAAATCATTAATTTTGGGGGTCTCTCGCATTTAATATTTTAATAAAGAGTAAATTGTAAATTTTATCCTTTCTTAGTTCGTCAATTTCATTCCTCAATTCCCTTTAATTAGATTGGAAAAATTGTACAAAAATATAAAAATACTTTTACTAAAATGTTATTTTATGTAGTAGATCTTAGAAATTATCTTCAAATGTAACAAACTTTTCGTTCGTTCTTATTGAATATTACAGTTAATCTGCAAGATATTAATGAAATGAATGTGTTAACTAAAAGGATTAATAAACTAATAATACGACAATTACTAACGTATTACGTACCCTTAAAACAGCAGGTATATAGAAGGATCCATTGACCGAGTTCACAGTTTGATCATCTTTTTTCACACATACGTCGTTGTTTCATAAATTCTATCAATTTGTAAATATTACTTCAACTTGGAAAGGTATAAGCAGATTTTAACAATATCTTCCACAAACCACATAATCAGTTTCAAAACGAATATCCAAACACCGTCTAAAGCATTAACATTCCTCATAATAGTAAATACATACAGATGCAATTCTAAATTAATGCAACAATCAGATTCCTACAAATAAATAAAATCTACCAATATCATTCGATTATATCTTATATCGATCATACCTTTCAACAGAGGTATACAAACCGATAAGCTGAACACCTAAAGGATCACTGCAGACACAAACAAAGAAAACGACACAGAGACGTCAACAAAGCACGACAACACATGCAAAAGAAAGAAAAAAAATTGAAGTGAGCAGTAAGAACCTGGAAGCAACGAACGCAAAATTGAAACAGTTTCGATTGAGAAAGTCCTGTGGTGGAATAAAAAAAAAAAAACGATGACAGTAATAGACAGCTTCATAACTATAATTTAAACCACACATTTATTTGGAATGAAAAAAACCAACATAAATTACAAAAAATCGAAATCAATAAAATGAAATTGATCGATTAAGCAACATAAATTATAAAAATCGGAATGAATAACATGAAATTGATCGATGATTATTACTTCTGGCGGCGACGGCAGCCTACCTGTTACAACATAAAATAAGTAGTTCGTTACTATCGGTAGCTTTCGTTCATTTCCGCGGATACTACAAACGATCTAAATCAATAATTACACGCTAAACAATAAATTAAACACGACTAAACGGTTGTAAATTGAAATCTAGATTGATACAATTGACTATCATTTAACATAAATTGAAATTTGAGGCTTGATAAATAGGATTGATTAACACCGATTTGAATTACAGTTACACAAACGGAATAATTAGACTGAGATTATAGTGACTGAAAAAATGAGAGTAGATCGGTGGCGAGATTATACCTTGATAATCGCCGATGAAAAGTAGTCGCCGTAGGAAAATGAATGTGTGTGTGTAATAGGGAAAACATATCATATTCCTAACAGACTTCAACTAAATTCACGGAGGACACGTAGTCTACAGGTGTAATCAAAGAAGACAGGTGGACGATCCAGAAACAAACCCAAACCCAGCAGACTTCAACTAAATTCATGGAGGACACGTAGTTGACAGGTGTAATCAAAGAAGACACGTGGACGATCCAGAAACAAACCCAAACCCAACCAGATTAATACCCAACCCGACCCAAACCCGACCCGGGCACGAAATCATAGGCAAAGACGGGATTTGAATAGAAGAGTAATATAATAATTTGTGATTTTCTTTTCATAGATATAGTTTAACTCATGTTAGTCGTCCTATTTTGACATATCTTTCGACACTTTAGCGCAATAATTGATAATATCGAAAATATATTGGTTCTAAGAATTAATTAAAGATAAAAGAGATTAATTTTTTTTAGCATAAAATATGTATAACGTATGTAACATCCAACAATGAAAGGGATTATAAATCAACGCAATCTAAAAACTTAACAAGTTTCAAGTTAATTTTTAAATACAAATCTTAACGGGATCAAAAGTTTATCAAAAGATAATTTTTTTATATTTTTAGCCCGTCCTATTGGTAAATTCTGACTACGACACTACATACGATAACTATATAACTTTGGATATCAACATTGTTATAACATTATGGTATTTTACCGTTTGGTGTCTATGAACGTCTCATTAAAAATAAAGAATGCAAAGTTCGATTTCTATTGAACACATTTTATCGTCTTAAAATATCATTACCCAAAAAAATGATTATCATGGTAAAGTCTACTATTAGAGAGGTATATCTCAACAGATCTCATGCTATTTTATTTATAAACGTGTTTTTATAAAATCTAAAACAAATGTTATTTCTTATCATATAAAATGTATGATTTATGTATAGTATATATATATATATATATATACTAGTTAATAAAAAACATTATTAGCAAAAGTCAAGCATTGTTTTGGCTATATTTGGTTGAAGGGACAGCTTGGCCCCAGTTTCATTCTCAGCCGCCAACATTTAACACATTATTATTTTCCGTATATTTTATGTTTACAAATTAAATACTCCCATTTCTATTTCTATAAATAATAATTTAAAATTATAAATTTTCTTTGTACACTAATTTTATTAAATTTTCTAGTTTGTCATGCTATTACTTATTCTGATCTAATCAGTTTATAATGTATTAATGTTCAAATTTGTTGTCTTATACCTTTCTTCAAATTTGTTGACAAATAATTATACTGTTTTACATAAAAACATTCATTAAATTAAAATAAATTGATTATCAAATTTTTCTATAGATTAAGTTAGAAGTTGTAACTGGAAAATAAAATACATTTTGTTATTTTGAGTTGAAAATTGTTCTATTATCGAATTTAAGAGAGTTTAAAGAGTTTTAATAAAGATGATTGCTTGTAAATAAAATTAAGCCTAGATTTATGAAATTATCACATAATTATTGAATCAAACTATGAAAATGAAATAACTTAATATTTTGTTGATTAATGTAAATGAACTAGATTTTTGTCCCCTATGTGTTGTAAAATGGTAAAAAGTTTTGGTAAGAAGTAGAAAAAAGTAAAAGAACTAAAATGCATGTATACTTTATAGTTTATACAATTGAATGCCCAAAATAAAAAAACAAATAAAGAAATAACTAAATAATGTAATTAGAAAAGAAAAATGAAATCGAAATAAACACGTATCTAATTTATGTAATGGCGTAATCCAAATGGTAAAGGTAAAATAAAATTTTGAAAAATAAAATGTATAATCTAAATATAAAAAATTTAAATTAAAAATTAACAATTAACCCAAATGAATAAGTATTCACCTTATTAATAAAAGAATAAAAAGAAATAAAATAAAAATAAAAATAAAAATAAATATATAACAAAATCAAGATCTAAAACGAAATAGAAACAAGAAAAAAAAAAATACCTAGAACATACGAGCTAGCTGTTTGGAGCAGACAAGTAGAATGCTTTAATATTAATTAAAGCGGAAATGTATTATTTAATTAATTGGTATTTGTTATCTATACATAATGTATAATTTTATTGACATTTGTCCGTTTTTATTACTAATATAGAACCTGCGCAATGCAGCGACGATGAAAATTAATGTTCGTTAAAATTTTATTAGTGAAATGGTTTATGATATTTTCTCATTCATCGCGTAATCTATTTTTTGTCTGTAATAGTTCTTGGTTCGGCCTTTCCGCCCTTGGAAAGAATTATGTAAGAAAGTTTTATGGTTCGAAGATTCGGGTCATAAAACAAATTAAATGTTAATCTCAATTCTCGTCTCCTCTCAATTTTCGTAATAAACATAAAACGCGTACATGTAATAGTTTCTACTTAAGTTATTCGGACTCTAAAAATAGTTATATATTGTTATTTCTAATAGTTTCAAGTTCTATTCTTATAGACATAAAAGATAAATATATCTTATTTAGGTCGTACGAAAAATTAAGTTTGTTTCGGTTCATTTGACTTATTAAGCCTCTTTAGGGCATTAAATTAAATCATGTTTTTCATAAAAACTCAATTTCGTATTTAGATTTTTAGCTACATGTTTAAATTATTTTATACTTGTGTCAAGTTTAATGTACCGATAATTTATAGTTCACATATATGTAGATTATTTTTATCGTCGGTCTCGATTATCATATCAGATCATGAGCTCAAATGTCATAAAGTCGATAATTTCTTGCTAATGATAACCCAATTTTTTTTTTAACTTTGCAACATTTTTATTTGATTGGTTCTTCAATTTTATAGAATAAATTAACTTTTAAAACTTCCAACAAAAGTTTTTAAAATCAGTTGAAATAATTTAAATTTTACAAATAATATTATTGACATTTTATTTTGGTTTAATCTTTGTATTGATTGTGTAATTGTTCAAAATAAAAACTTTCAAAGAATAATAAAAGATGGATAATATTTTAATATAAAATAATAAAATATTAAATATTAAAAGTTTTAAAATTAAATAGTTGAAAAAATATGAAATCATTTATAATTTTGTATAATAATATATATGACAAATGATAGTCAGGAAACAATGGTTTATTGTCCTTATGTAATTATAAACGTTTAAAATAAGCACGAGATAAGAACAAAGGGTGTAACATTATTTATTTTCACATATATAAAGTCTCTATCAGACTACTACTAATCACGATCTAACAAATTAATAGGTGTAAATCTATAACCTATAAGCATTCATTAGCCAATCAGGTTCTGCCTGGTTGGTAAGGGGTTTTCCCGGTGAAGGAGAGGTCTCGAGTTCGAGCCAAAAAAAAAAAAAAAAAAAAAAATAAGCATTCATTAATGGAAATTGATGTATTATATTTTAAAACAACGCTTTGTCACACCCAATTACTACATGTTTAAAATGGTGGTGTGTAGTTGGAAGTTGAGAAATTGTGAACTATTTATAAAAAGAGTAATTTACATAAAATGTTTATATGCTTTATTGAAAGTTAAATATTTTGTTCATTTATTTAATTTTATTTATTATTATTTGTCACTTTTAACTAATTACACAATGCATCTAAAAATGGATTCTCATTTAAATTTAGAAAAAAAAAACCGAAATTAGTTTTTCTATATGAACAAATGATGTAATTTTTTTGAAACTTAGTTATAAAAGTGTATATTAAAATTTGAGATAAAACATAAGAATCATTTATATAATTTATTCTTATAAGAAAACAATATTTACTTTTTTTTAGTAGAGAAGCATGAAATGGTTATGAAAAACCCACCCGACGGGTTTGGAAAAACCTCTACAAGGTGGTTTTCATATCATATTTAAAGAAACCTTTACCCTCAATCCAAACATCCTCTATCAATCCCATTGTCGTTTCCTCCAACTCTAAACCCCTAAACAACCCTTGAGTTGGTTTCTTGTTCATGTTGATGATATAACAAATCCGAGTTACAATTTCGTCAGTTATGCTACGATCAAATCCTTTTTAAGCTACCGGAGAAAGCCACATGCTTATTCGTACTAAATTAACGTTTTCTAAATTATTATCAACAATCACTACTAAAAAGTAAAGAGATATGGCAACATGTCTCCTTTACTCTACGTGTGACATTAGAAATACATGCTTGTTGCATCTAAATAATCGATCTTTATTAATGAAATATTCAAGTTCCTCGTATGTAACCGAGTTTTATTATTAATTAAGACCGGTTACATTGTCGTAATCAATCTTTGTTCACTTATTACATATCCCCAACTACGTATTGTAATATGTAGAAAAATCATAAACTTGTTTAAGAGTTCTCCCCTTCCATTTTCTTTTATTATCTACGTCATTACCACATGTAACTAAGGGGGTGTTTGATATCACCACGGACCAAAGACTCGGACTCAGACCACGGACCCGGTCCGTGGTCCGCGTGTTTGATAAACCAAGGTTGTCACGGACTCGGTCCGTACCACGGACCCATATCAAAGATTGAGTCTTTAATAAAAAAGTGAAGACTCATTTTTTCATTCAAAAAACCCAACTCTACCCTTCAAACCTCAATTTTTATATGTTAACATGATATATAAAGGAACCAAAATTGATCTTATTTTGTCATTTGTTCTTGATTACGGGTACTTGCGGGCACTCTTTGTAGGAGTTAATATAATTACAGGTAACATGGGCCTAATTCTTTTGTTTGAAGTTTAACTGACAATTTTTGATTATGGTTCCTATATCACATATAGTTAAAGCTGACAACCACCACCACCGCCGCCCATTCTACCATTGTCGATTAATTCTACCACTCACATTGAAGATGAAACTTCCTCGACTTATCTACCACCGTCATCGAAGTTGGAGATTCCTCCACCACCAACACAACCGCTTACCACTCCATGTAACTTCACCACCATCTTTTACTATCACCATACCAAGATTTACCGTTATCTAATCTATTCATAAGTTTTTTTTTTCTCTTGTCATATTTACAAATCATTTTACCCAAGAATCTAATCATATTTTCAGTCTATCTTTAAGTTAATTTATTTGGATATATTAATCAAATTTGTATTGTTTTAGTGTTTTATTTATTCTTACAATTTGACCAACTATAAAAAGGATTTCAATTTGTAATTTTTAGTCGTGTGTCTAACAAGGATAGTTCGGCCATACTCAAAATAGCTAAAAAAAATTTAACTCTTTGTCATTAGTATATTTCTTTTTAAAATCTAAAACTTTATAGTGTATGTTATGGTTAGTAATTTTCAATTTTGTGTGATATCTAGTGTTATGCTAATTAATATGGTCGTCTTTTAAAATATTATGGTCATAGTGTTTTTAAAGTGAAAAAAGATCGATTTGAGAAAACTAAAAACATGTGACATAAAACATTTTAAAAGATAGGTGTACTTAGTTTACCATAATTATTAGGGAAAATTGGGCGATAATTTAACGAACTTTACGTAAATTCTCAACTATATGCCATTAACTTTAAAACTTTTCCTATAACGTAACAAATTTTTATCCTCTTAACATTATATATAAAAATTAATTTACTATATCATAAAGTATCAAAATATAATAATTTGTGATTGTATTTTTTTTTTTTTTTCAGAAATACATATCATATATTTGATTTAACTCATGATGGTCATGTTATTTTTTTTTTTTTCTGACATTTAGTTACAATAATTGATATTTGATAGTATCGAAAACATATTTGTCGTTACAAATTAATTGAATATAAAAAGTCGTTATTTTTTTCACATCACAAATCAATGCATGTGACACATAATTATAAAAATATAACAAATAAGTTGAATATTAAAACTATCGAGAAAAATACGTTAAAATAATATTTTTAAAATTAACTCTATACATTGACATTTCATGCATAATTCGTTATAATTTTATGTGATTTTGTCTAATCATTATTCATATTAATGTTCGATTAATTTGATAATTTAGATAATTAATCCTCACTAAAAAATATGTCTTAATTTGCAAGTACTGATATACATTAAGAAAACATGCATATCTTGATACCAGATAAATAATTCCTATAAAAGCATGAATAAAAAGTATTTCTTTCTTCTCATATGATTAATATCAAACAACCAAAGTGTGAACTTTAGAATCCTATAGATCTTGGAAATCAACTTTAAGTTGTGGGTGGGAAAGACAATCCCATGATCGATCCTTTCCTTTTTATTTTATTTAATAAAGTCACACCACTAATTAAGTAGCCATATAAAAACAAAAATGATCCACTAATATGATCAAATATAATTTAATAAATTTGAAAGTAAAGCCAACCTTCCTTTAATATATATAATACATGCATATGTAACTATATATAGACATATAACCACCATTGACAAGGTTCAAAATTGTAAACAAAACTCTCAATCTATCTCCTTTAAAGCTTTCAAAACCATGGCTACTAAATATGATGAATCAAATCTTGTCAAACCATTATTAGGATACCAAAACCCTAATTCCACCATGCAAGATAACCTTGATATTGAGTTCGAAGAAACTATGTCTCTTTGTGATCTTCCTATGTATGGAAATGATACTAATTGTAGTACTACGGATTCCGAAGACTACATGAAGTGCGACGAAAGCTTTGAGTTCTTTTGTGAAGAATGGTTGAGAAATGATAAGGATTCAAATTTTTTTCCAAACAAAGATATAATTTTCTGTGGAAATTTGATTCCTCCCAAACAACCTATTTCAAGAAACACCCAAGATTCCAAGAAAACTAATCATGGAGAAAACGAAGTTGATTTAGATTCTAGTTCGGGCAGGAAGATTGAATTCGCTAAGTTAATGTCGATGAACAAGGGGAGAAATCAAGGTAGCGGGAAAGAAACGAAAAGGGTGTTTCCAACCTCGACATCATTGAAATCAAGGTGGTATTATTATGGGTTTGGGTTGGCTAGAATTCCGGCAGAGATGGACTTGAGTGCCATTAAAAGCAGACAAAACCGACACCGGAAAAACCTTTCCAGTGGTGGACAAGGAGGCAGTGGGAAGGAGGAGAGTGATGGTTTGTGGTATGGAAAAAAGTTGGGCAGATTGATTAGAGATTTGAGTTGTGATGGTCAAACCCAAGCCAACTCAATGGTGAAGGCTTCACTTGTTTATCTTCCTAGGGTTTGAAAATAATTTCATGCTGATTTTTTTATTTTTTTGATGTACAAGTATGTGTGTAATTACTGAAATTCAAGATGCATTTGGATAGATTTTAGATCAAAAAATGCCCAAGTTTTGCTGATTTGAGTTATTGGCAAAAACATTTATAAGTATTAATTTCATTTCATTTAGATCAATATCTCAACAAACTTTTTTTTCAAACTTTCATAATAACAAAATATTGGTTAGTCTAATTTTTTCAACTTTTGAAAGTATACGATGATAGATATGTCCTAAAATCAATTCTAATGTTTACAAAATCTAACATTAGCCGATTCAAGTTCGGGAATTTCTTCATTTTACAAATTTCCGATAACTTTATAATTTTAACTGGTATAAATAAATTTAAATCGGTCTGATCTTTAAAGTAATTTTAATATTTGTTTAAAAAATTTATACATTTGTAACTTGAAATATATATTCATGACTAATAATGATACTTATGCTATATAGATATCTACTAATATGTTTAAGGGAAAATTGCATAATAAAATAATGAATTTTGACTTAATTGTTATTTTGTGTAACCAACTTTGTTTTTTTCAATAAAACCATTAACTTTACATAAGTTGTCATTGCATGAAAACTCAACTTGAAATCTCGTTAGTTTTTTTTATTTAACTTATTTGTGTTTTTATTTCATAGTTAGGTGTCACATATGTTATGTTATCGTCATTTACATTGATTTAGGGGGGCGAAAGTTAATAACTCTTTCATATTTAATGAATGTCTAATGACAAATACGTTTTGTATCATTAATTATTGAGACCAAATGTCAAAAAAATTACAAAATAACACGATAAATATATGTTATATCTCATATATGATATTTCTTTGAAAGAATTTACATAATTATTATATTTCAATATTTAACAAGATTTGAAGTTAATTTTTACATACAATGATAACGTATCTAATGTTGATGGTTTTTTTTGAAAAAAAACAAAGTTGGTTACAGACAATGACAATTGAGTCAAAATTCGTTATTTTTCTGTGTAATTTTCACCATATTTAATACATTGATTGATATAAAGTAGTGTATTTAAAAGGTCAAGATCATATATCATTTTAGTCATTTATTAATTATAGTGTTAAATTAATAATGTATAGTTTAAAGTTGGAAACCAACAACTATTCCTACATAATTTTAAAATAAGTTTGGGTTTATTTTATTATTCAATATTTAAATATATATATTTATTTATTTATCCACAATTTGCAAACTATATGTATTGTTAATTTGTTATTTGTTATAGTGGGCAAGTAATGGAAGGAAAATGAGAAGAAGGTAAACAAAATAATAAATTCAAAGACTAAAAAGTTGAAATCAAAATTATAAACCGTTGAAATAGGAAATTGTCATTCAACTTAAAGGTTTGGTTTTAGTTGCAACGAACTTAAACTACTTAATTCATCTCATATCAATATTAGTTAATCTAATGATTGGGACACTATCAATTATCAAATATTGATCGCTTACCCTTACATTATGCTTCGTTCTTTATAACCTTGATATTTATTTCTCTTCGACTAGGTTATATGATTTGAATTTATTGTTTCTCACTATATAAAAATATAGATGATTTGTAACAAGAACCGATGAAACCTCGGGATCTCTAGTTTCACTAGTTGACAATATATGGTCCTTTTGATTGATTTTAAGCCTAACTCTATAGGGTTTTCGAAAAAGGACACATTTTGAATTTATTTTGATTTAATAAAAGAATGTCTATGGTAATAAATCAGTAGACAAATTGTATATGCAACTAACAACATAAATGTTGAGGAAATACATCATTGAACCACACTCAGTTTTGTAAAAGCATAATGTGCGCATGAACCACACTCAGTTTTGTATGAGACCAATTCAAGATTCATAGGTTTAACAACACCGACGAAATCAACCGGTTTACGTTTCTGAATTCTAATAAAGACAACATATTGTGTGCCTGACCACTTAGTCGATTAAAATTGAAAAACATATTTTATAATTTCCAATGTTAATGGTGTAAAAAGGAAAAGTTAATCGGCATGCAGTCGAATAATATTAGTCACTTTATAAAAGTGGAACACAATACTTTTTATCTTAATTAGGTACATTCATATGAAAATACAGAATAAACAAAAAGATTTTGTTTAATAAAAGTATTGCTCACTTAAAAAAGCCATTTTATTGTCAAATTATTGTCATATTAGCGATGTTACTAAAGAACGTGATTGATCTAGCTTTGAAACTTTATTATTTACTTTGCAAATTATATTAATCGCTCACAATCTTCGAAAAGTTATCAATAAAAGACTTCGACAAATGTTTCTAGCTAACTCGATTCATGTAAGTACGTAACCAAATAATTTATATTGATATGAAATTCAGGCAAAAGAAAGAAGGTTGATACCATTAATACACCGGTTAATATCTTTTTAATTCTTTGTTAAAAGATCATCTTACTTCATTTATGACGACTTTCAACCATTGAATAAGAGTTATCAATGATCACATATCACGTTATAGGAGTATTTAACAAAGTATATAACTTACATAGTTACATATATGTATATTTGCCAAATACATATTGATTGTATTAGGGTATATCTTTGATCTTTCCAAGCCGAAAATGTAAGAACTTCAAAAGTAAATTATATTGTGCAATAAGTTTTATATGTTATCTAAAATAATAAAAATCCATCTCTCTTATAAACGATGGAAAAGTGAAAAGATTTCGTAGTTTATTTTTGGCCTATTGCTTCTAATTTATTTTCATAAACCCTCTTTTTCCGTCTTGTGTTTATAGATTATGAGCAACAAAGTAAATCAAATTAAATAAGTTTATGCAAAATAAGTCGAATTAAATAAGTTTATAAATCAATAGCAAGCTAACACGGCCACCTTGTCAACTTCCCTCAAATAAATTATTCAAGAGGGGATATAGCTTCAAAAGTAACTCGAATACTCGATGGTGACTGAAACTTGAAACGATTTATGTATTAAAGAATACATCGATTTGTCTTAAAATTTTCAAAATTAAGCTCCGTTATATGACCTATGCTTCAAGTATTTTAATGGATTTCGACAAGTGGTAATGAATAGAGAAGGAAGAAGACATGTTTAAACTTAAATTATTTGGTTGATCATGTTACATAATCTACGTCATATTCGTATAAACAGTTTATTAAAAAGTCAAAACCAATGTGTTAAATGCATCTAACTTAAATATATTGATAATTATTTTATTTGATGATTGACTTCTCTATCATTATATAATATTTATTTTCTCGTGTGTCTAGAATAATTGTATCTCTAGTATAAGTAAATCAACAAAGATAATGTATGGTTTTAAAAAGACAAAGGGGCTGTTTGATAGCTGCAGACTGAGTTGGTGCAGACTGAGTTGGAGCATAGACTGAGTTGGAGCTCAGAATGAGTTAAGTGCTGACTGAGTTTGTTGTGTTTGATTATGCCTCGGACTGGCTATGCTGACTGGAAGAAATGACTATTTTACCCTTATGTTTATTTTTATATTGAATGTCTTACAAAATCCAAATTAACCAAAAATCCAAATGTCTTACAAAATCCAAATTAAACAAATCCAAATGTCTTACAACTTCAAATTAAAAAAAATCCAAATTAAAAAAATCCAAAGAAAACCTAACAATGATTGCGTACAATTAAGTTTTATTAGAGCATCATATTTTTTTATTATTATTTCTCAGACATTTAATCAAACATATAATGGTCATTGACCAAACAACCGAGTTACTATAATAACTAGATTATTGTCCCGCGATAGTGCGAACAAAGATAAAGTTTGACTCGTAAATTTTTATTTATGTAGATTTCAAGTTATTATGAGAAGACAATGTTATATGTATAATAACATAAATACGTTTACGTTTATACCTATGTTGCTTATAGTTAAAATAATATATACACTTTTACGTTTATATACATGTTTTGATATTTTTATGAGGAGATTTTAGAATAATAATATGGTAAATCATAGTCTAAATTGAGCGATTTATAAGTAAATTAAACTTATGTTTTTTTATTTCAGTGGAGATGTAAATGAAAGAGAAAATGTAATTATGTATTGTAAGAGGGTGTAAAATAGAAATAGTTTTTTGATGACATCATCAATCTGATCTAACGGCTGAAATCAAAGAAGATAACCTATCTAAGGGACCTTACTTCGCCATGTGGCATTTAAGGCCCCTCTTTTATTATATATTAAAGATTGTCACAAAAGGTATCCAAGTTAGAAACACCATTAACAAACAAGACAACTCACTAACAAGATAGTAGGAACCATAATCAAAATTCTCATTTAAACTTCAAACAAAAGATTTAGGCACATGTTACCTGTAATTATATTAACTCCTACAAAGAGTGCCCGCAAGTACCCGGAATCAAGAACAAAGGACAAAATAAGATCAATTTTGGTTCCTTTCTATATCACCTCAACATACAAAAAATGAGATTTGAAGGGTAGGGTTGGGTTTTTTGAATGAAAAAATGAGTCTTCACTTTTTTTATTAAAGACTCAATCTTTGATATGGGTCCGTGGTACGGACCGAGTCCGTGACAACCTTGGTTTATCAAACACGCAGACCACGGACCGGGTCCGAGTCTAATAAGACTTGAATGTACAATTTAAGTAACCAGTTTTAGAGATTTATGATGGACATAAAATTAGTCGAAGGTAGGATATGTTTTTGATGACTATATCGTTGAAACTTCAATTGAAGCTCGATTTGTTTGAATCATGTAATAACGACGAAATATATGTGTCATCTAATAATGATTATTAAGAAAGATAAGGTAGTCAACTATATGGGAATATGTCTAGCTTCCATGTTCAAGTTTATGTAACTATCGGCTAAATTTAAGTTTTCTCTAATCTTGTATGATTCGTAGTTATCAAACTTTTATGTTAATTATGCTATCTGTAATCTTTAATCTTTAATATATAATAAAAGAGAGGCTTTAAATGCCACATGACGAAGTAAGGTCTTTTGGATGAGTTATATACTTTGATTGCAACCGTTAGATGAGATTGATGATGTCATCAAATATTTTTTTCATTTTACACTCTCTTATAATACATAATTGCATTATCTCTTCAGTTTTACCATTATTACATAAAAAACATTTCTCTTATTGGACTATGATTTAAGTTCTTATTATTATTCTAAATTCCTTTTATACAAAATATTAATATATGTGTATAAAAATAAATGTATATATGTTGTTATATCTATAAACAACATGTGTATAACACATAAATGTATATTTGTTATTATACGGGTAATATTGTATTCTCATAATAATTTAAAATACGTGCTCATAAACATAAAGTTTACGATTCAAATTTTTATTTATACTTACCTGCGTTATTACGGGACAAGAATCTAGTTGATAATATTAAAAGATGAAAGGCTTTGGTAAGTAGATAAAACTACTAATCCAATATGAAAACTCGTACATCATGTGACAATAAAAGTCTGGCCACAAGCAACATAAAACAGTTTAAGACTTCAAATAAGTACAAATTATAAATTTAAGATTTTTGCTTCTAACATCTTTCTTTTACTTTAAAAAGAAAAATACCACCTGCATTACAAATATATTACGAATGTTGTTATGTATATATTTATTTAATAAAAACAGTCAACATAACTGTTGTTATCATTATCCATTAACTATGCATATCTTAACATTAGTTAAACAACTTGGTTTTAACATAATTGAAATGATTAGACATCGGTTTTGTATAACATGGATTAAATAAAAAATGATACAGTGTTTATATAATTATATGTTATGGATTAAGGATGAAAAATGATGTGTTTAGGCCCAGCCCAAAATATATTTCTTCCTACCCTATGTTTTGCTCACAAACTCACAAACATTTTAAAACAAAGCAAAAACCAGGGCCCAAAACATAAATATATATTGCTCCATAATAAAGATAATGTTTGGACCTAGGGATAACAATCGGATCACGAGACCGGGGATTACATTCCCCGTCCTCTATTTGTTTTGTCCTTATATACTACTTATGAGCTCGTCCTTGTTTAAAATTACGACTCCTCGACTCCTCGTCCTTATTCGTTTGTTTATAAAAAACGAAGTATAATTAGTTTAGACAGAAAAGAAAAAGGTAAAGGGACCATAACTATCCATTGATCATAAATGAAGGGAACTTTTTTGTAATTTATATGAAAAAAACCCGCCAAATAAAAAAAGTTTAATATGATCCTCAACTGCCAATTACCCAAAATCTCTCTCTGCCTCTAATAATCTCTCCCATTTCTTTCAACAATTTTTCAAAAAGATTCCAACTTTATATTCCCTGTTGCAGGTTTATAATTCCCTTTTAATCTCTCTCAATTTCATGTTATTTTTTACATTTTTTATTCGATTGGGATATCGGGTTTTTAATCGAGTAATTTGTTGTTTTTGATGTTGTTGTTGTAAAGATGAATTGAGGAGCTAATGGGAAAGAAGGGGGGTTGGTTTTCTGCAGTTCGGAAAGCGTTTGTTTCGAGTAGTAATAATAATAATAACAATAATAATAATGATTCCAAAGATAAGAAAGATAAGGTATTTTTGAATTTTTGATTTTTTTTAATGCATAGAAGGTGTTTGATGAAATGCCGATGTGGTTTTTTAAGTTTATTTGTTTGGTTTTATAGAAACCCCAGAAAACAGTCTCGAAGAAATCATGGTTTGGAAAGCAAAAGAATGTTGAAGGAGATTCTTCGTTACCAGAATCTGCGTTTGCCACCCCTGCAAATCGTTCTCCTCCACCTGAAACGGAGGATGATCTAAAGTTTGCTGAACCCGATGCTGGAACTAGTGAAACGAGGAATCCTGTAGAATTAGAAAATGAACCAAGTAAGGCTGCAGAACCGGAAAATGAACCGAGTAAGGCTACAGAACCGGAAAATGAACCAAGCAAACCTAATGAATCAGAGAGTGAGCCGAGCAAAACTGTAAAACCAGAGAATGAGCCGAGTAAACCTGTAAAACCAGAGATTGAGCAGAAGAAACCTGCAAAACCAGAGAATGAGCCGAGCAAACCGGGGATAACCATGGCGTATGCTACTGCAAGGGCAGCAGTAGCGGCAGCAGCTTTTAGACGTTTCCTGGGTAAATCCAAGGAAGAAGTTGCTGCTATTAAGGTTCAGACAGCTTTTCGGCGCTTCTTGGTAATGTTATCTATGTAATCTCCATTTTAAACGCTTTGATTGTTGCATTGCAAATGCATTAATTCAAAGCTTCTGGTTTTGTTGCTTAAAGGCAAGAAGAAAGTTACGATCTTTGAAAGGGCTCGTGAGGCTGAAAGTATTGGTTCAAAGCCAATCGGTCAAACGACAAGCAGTAACGACCTTAAGATGTATGCAGACTCTGGCTCGTGTGCAGTCTCAGGTTCGAGCCAGAAGGATTAGAATGTCTGAAGAAAACCAGGCTCTACAACGACAGCTTATGCAGAAACGCGAGAGAGAGCTCGACAACATGAGATCCTATGTAAGTTTTAAACTGACACCAAATTACATGCCTGGTGGCTGATGCTCGTAGAATATAATTCAAGAAATGTATCGTTTGTTTTGTTTATATGTTCTTGTTGAATTTAAAATATATTGTTTTTAATGTTCAATTAGTTGGGAGGCGAATGGGATAACACTCGTAGATCGAGAGAGCAAGTAGTAGCGAGCATACAAAACAAAGAAGAGGCTACTGCACGAAGAGAACGCGCCCTCGCTTATGCACAGGCTCAACAGGTAAAACTTGTTATATTTTCTATTTTTCTTAGATGAATCGAATATAAATTTTCTTCTGAACAATTTGTGTTTATACGAACAGCAAATGTGGAGGAACCAAACGAAGTCTTCAAATCCAACGTTCATGGATCCAAACAATCCACACTGGGGCTGGAGTTGGTTAGACCGATGGATGGCTGCCCGGCCATGGGAATCCCAAACCCAAACACCAATTGATAGCGAGCAACCGTCTGTAAAAGGGCTCACTCGTTCATCATCTGTTGGAGATATGAACAACATGTCACCTTCCATGACATCATCACCACGGTCACCAGCTGTATCCAGTAGACGGCTAGCACCATCAAGCCCGAGAAGCATAAATGACCCTACACCGTCCCCAAGAAACCGAAGACACAGCATTGCAAGTTCATCATCATTCCGTGACGACTCTTTGAATCGTGTTTCATCACCGCGTGTTTCATCTCCTCGGGTTTCTTCGCCCCGTGTTAATTCACCACGGTCCACTAAGACCAAGTCCATGATTCCAACCCCGACTCAAGGTCTGAGTCCAAGTCGTAGCCCTAGCCCAAGCCCGTTAGGGTCAGCAAAGAAAGGAACATCGGAAAAGAAACCGTCAGTGGGGACGGTTAAGAAACGGCTGTCGTTATCGGGTGCAGCTTCCACCGCTGCTGCTGGTCGTAGGTTATCCGGATCATCTAAGGTTGGTTTTGGTTCTCGTTAACGAAAGTCAAAAAGTTTTACGGTTTAACGGATCCACAATATTAAGTGAACCAAGAAAATCCATTCAAGATTTGTCTAGCGCGCTGCTCGATTTTTTCGAGTTGATCTTAATCACAGTGTACATGTATTCAATTGTATATGTAAGAAGTTTGTAATATATAGTTTGCATGTAACAATGTCCTTTTACATTTATCAAACATGATGGTGATATAGTAGGCAATTTACACTATCCAAATTTTGTCGCAATATAAAATATAGTTATCTTATCCGCAAAAAATATTCTTTACTACGCGATTGTGTTGTTGCTTAATAGCTAACTAAATGTTTGATGAGAAATAACTTGAAAACAAAACCTAAACAAAATCAAATGTCGATATGTCCGAGTGGTTAAGGAGACAGACTTGAAATCTGTTGGGCTTCGCCCGCGCAGGTTCGAACCCTGCTGTCGACGTTTTTTTTTTTTGCCTAAACTAAGATAATTTTTCATTTTTCACCCCTCATGTTTAAAAGTCGTCTTAAATCAACCCATCAACTTTCCAATTCCTTTCTTGACTTGTTTTCTCTTAATTCAGTAGTATGATCTTCTTCAACAATGTACTCTATTTTTAGAGTATGTAAAAGTAGTTTTTGAAATGTTAATACTCTAAAAAAAACAACTCATCTCCAACCATATACTCTAAAATACAAACTTCAATGTCTTTACAAACTTTTAAATTAAGTTTTATGTATATCATAAAGCATTTAGAAGATTAAAATAGTAATAAACATAGTGATACTCTATATCTGGAGTATCACAATTCAATACTCTAAAATCTTCTTTGAACATAGAGTATGAGTGAATATGATTTTTGTAATTGATACTCTTAGAGAAAATTGGTGTTTTATTTGGAGATGGTCTAATCCCATAAAAAGTTTAAGATTCCATCGGCCCAACAACAGCCCAAAATTTATCAATGTTTCATAATTTTATAAAACTATTTCTAACTTGACAAGTTTTTGAGTCAATTACATGTGTCTAATTGAGGCGAATTTAAAACTTGACAAACTCTTACAAAAAAATATATTGGCCCTTCAGGTGTTGTCCTCGTGATAATTTGAAATTGAATAATTTTTTTTATCAAAAGTGAGATATATCAAGTTCGCATCTCACCAGCAACAACCTTGTTGGGGATATTTCACCAATCACGCATTGCTTGAGCATGTACCCGCCTACGATGACGTGTCTACTCACAGTGGTCAGTGGTTGTCATCCAATAAAAAGAAAATTTTTATAAGAGGTCTAACGCTCGATTCTAACTATATGATTTTTAGTTGTAGACGTGTACCGACACATAATAAGAAGTTAAAAACAAAACCCACATTTATGTTGATTGTATCTTGATCTACAACATTTGCTTTGATTCAATACATCAAAAATATTACTCCTAATTATTATTATTTTTCCCACATTCAAAGTTTAATGTGGAATCAACTTTTACTCCGTTAATTGACTTCGCACGAAAGGAACAACAACACTTTATCTATTTTTATGTCATATCAACTCGTAGATGAAAACCGTTATCAAGATCCTTCTATAATCATAAAAACCCCGTAAGTTTGAACACAAATCCTAGAATCAAAGACTTTTGTGGAGTACAACCAAAATATGAGCGTGTTGTCGGATAAATTTGAAATTCTAGTGATTTCAGATCAATTGTCACTTAGATTGTTCTATTTGGAGCCTTCTAATAATAGTAAAATTCTTTGTATGGGCACCGATGAACGAGTTTAAAAAGGTTTCTTTATTTAGAAAGTGTTAGTGATCAATAATTTTTATCGATTCGATGTGAACAAAATCTTTAATCCTATAATAAGTCGACTAAATGCAACTAATTAGAGTATACGACCTTTAAATAGAAAATGTAGTTTCAAGTAAGAAACCAAGAATAATGTCAATGGGTAAAGACTGCAGAAAACAAATTGATTTATTAGAAACTTTGGTCCACTAATATTCTTTCACTTTTCATTATGTTCCCATTACCCACTAAAACAATTTTGGTGTTTGATAATTGATATGCTAATTAAAAGCTCATAAATCTAATTATTTTATAGATTAAAGGCTCTAATCTTTCATATAACAAGTGTCTTTATTTTTTCATATTAGAGATGAGAGTCACGCTCGAAATTTAGGATGTCATGTGATGTGCGAAGAGAATGGTAAAGAACATATTGTCAAATGCGGAGAAAGTTGTATTTGACTAATTTTTTTATGACGAAAGTATTTGGTCGTTTTACACAATTATTTTTCATAATCTCACAAAAAATATATCATCTGTGTATAAAAAATCAAGCATTTTAATTGAAAATAATGAGTTTGATATGTTAGTCGATATTTGTAAACCTTTGAATGTTAATAACTTTTTTTTTATTAAATTTGTAACTAAGAAACTCATTTTTGTAACTTAAAAAATAGATATATTTTATAGGGTTTTGCTAAACATATATGTTACGGGGACGGGTTTTATAATGTAACAAAATCAAAGCATGCGAAATTGCGACTAATGTTGCAATGAAAAAAAACAAAACAAGATTAACGTAACCTTAAGGACTATGTCCGCTACAGATTGTGTTTCTTCAAACAACAACATTACAACACTTTATGGTTCGAGTTACCATTGTGATCAATTTATAAGGTAATCAGCCTATAACATATTAAAAATGTGTCTATTAGCTCTAAATCTTGTAATTAATTTCTATAATAGCATATATATATTAGTTTTGTGTAGAAGGAATGTTTTATATAATGGACTTAAAAGTTAACAATTTTATTTACTTAATTAGGTCTGCATTAAGTCCCAAAAAGTCACTTTAATTTTTTAATTAGACCAAAGTCAACAAGACAACAACTGAGTGCATCAATAAACAAATAATATAAAATTAATATAATTAATAACAATTATATCATTTTAACCAAAATCAAATGCCACCCACGTACAAGATTGTATATTTGTAGTTATTTTGTGAATTTACTCATACTATCAAGGTAAAAAGGATGAAAAGGACATGATTAAAAAACAAATCTATTGAGATCAATTTCTTGTGAGATTAAGGGCAAACCGCACAAATCATTATTAGTCGTTTTCGGTTTAGGTATTATCGATATCATCATCTCAATTTCGTATTGAGATGTCCAATCTCAACATAATTGACAACAATGAGATAAATCACTACAATGCCATTAGTATGATCAAAAGTCAGACCTGAGTTTTCAAATGTGTTTGGCGAAAACTAAAAAATGCGCCACTAAAATACATTATATACATATTTATATATAACCGAAAATAAACATTGTTATCATAATTTATGTAATAAAACTCGAGATTAAGGTAATATGAATATAACATAAAAAATGTGTCCTAAATTTTTTCTAGGCAATTCACTGTCACCAATATTGCATGTTATAGGACCCAGTCCTGATCATACTTTTTATAGAATAACGTCGAAGTTAATTTCGGTTTAAGTGTTATTGAAAGTAGCACTAAAACGTTTTCAAACCACATTAAAGTTAACAAAAATGTATGATCATAACATGTTCCTTAGTTTATAATAAAGTTACATAAATAATTGTATGAATATTAAAGTCAAGATTGTATTCAAGGTAAGTACTCTCATAGCCGAATCCAGAATTTCATATCAGACGAGTCTTAGAAGGCTGTAATATATTACTTTGGTTCGGCTAAAAAATTTCTATATAAATTACACTAATTGGAGAGTGCCTAATACCCTCCGGTCCTCTCTTATCTCCGCCATCGACTACTCTATTTGTTAATATCAAAATTTCCTTTACAAATAATTTAACCAAAAAGAAGTAAGGGTCATGCACATGATGTAGACGCGGTTTCCATTTTGTAGTACAATCAAGTTGTTGCGAACCTTTTGGATCCACTGAGTTAGGTTACGGGTCAGATCTACACAATTGGTTTCCACATGTTTTTTCACTTTTCCCCGCAGGAGATAAAGTGGCATACTTTTTTAACAAAACATTATAAATTGAAATATATATCTATAATGTTGATGAGTGTCTAGTCGAAATCATTGAATCGACTTTAGATTGAATGACTACATATCTAACATATGAGTGAAAATCCGACATATGACTTAAGCAAGAGGCATTTCAAAAGTCCAGATTGCGGTATGACAATTACTTATTCGGATACTCACTGGCCTTGCCGATACAAAACTATGTAGGTCCTTAACATTTTGGGGGTTATAAAATGAATAAGCAGGACTAATTCAGGTTGGGTCGGGTCATTAATACGAAAACAACAAAATTCGTAATGATATATGAAACTAATAAATGTGTACGCGAACCATTCAATTTTTCCACATGTCTTGTCTGTGGTCTCACTTTTTAATCTTTGCTTTTGATTTAACATCGAATGTTGTAGATCCACTACTCCAGACTCACTCATTCTCTTCGTCTAACAAACGAAAACTGTCCTTTTCTTTTCGCTCAGGTTCGCTTAAAAGCTTGTAGTGTTGGTAGGATTATTTAGGTTTGTATTTTGTGAGATATACGTCTATGATTTCCCATGCTTATGATTTTCGAGTTTAACTGTAGAAATTTTACTCTTTCTGAACTTTAACTTTTATTCTCTGTTATTACTATAGTATAATCATTATATCTAACAAAAAGTATGTGATTTTACCATGACAAAATGGAAAGTAAACAAATGATCATTCCTTATAAGAACCTAATTGTTGGAAATAAACTGTTGAAAATAAACTAAACATGGTTACTACTGCAAATATATTACTGCTTGGTTACTACTGCAACTATACCTGGTTACTCCTGTAAGAGCTCGTTACTACTGCCCGTAAAGCATTACTACTGCATGAAGATTTTGAAGAAAAAGATAATTTAAAATGGATTTGTAATTATCTTTTCCTTAGTTGTAGTTGTTTTGCAATTGTAATTGTTTAGTCGTTTCATAGAAAAGCTAGGTTTAACCTCAAGGTCTATAAATACAAAGATCTTTTTATTAAGAAAAACACGTGTATTGATCATTCATTCTACGATTAATGCATTGAGTCTTGTTGGTGATATTCGTTATTGTTTTTACTGTTATACATATAAAATATTCGTTTAATCACTAAACTTGTAATATCAAAGTATATTAATCTGTTGCTAAACTTCTTTGATAGATCTTGATCTATACGTTCAAAGTGTGGTTGTATTTACATAAACCTTATCGATCCCGACGCTACCATTTATATAACGACCATAACCATAATGATCTTCACTCATTATTCACTCATCTTGAAAAGAATATTCGACGTATAACAATTTTGTGTACAATTTGAAAAATGATATAAACCCCTTGTCATATTAAATATTATTAATCGTTATTCATAGAGTGTTAAACCGTAAACTTAATGAACCAAAATCCACATATCGAGTTGGAGCTTATCATTTAGTACTACCCGAAAATTAAAGGGGTGAAATCGTGAAAGTTCGAATTGGATAAGAAAACTCTAACCATGAAAATAATCATAAAGATTAAAAAAAAAAAATTAAAAAAAAATAAACATAGAGTGTGAGAGTGAGATCCGACTTTGGGAGATCTGTCGCACATAAATTAAGATCCGACTTTGGCAAATCTTTCTTAATTAAACATATGTTTTTTTTTGTTTTTTTTTTCTTAGAGATCTGAACTCAGGTTTGTTACGGAGTGTGAGGGTGCGTCCTAAGTCTTATGCTGCGATTCCGATATGCTTTTATTCAAAATTTGATTAGGAAGTCAATGACCCTGACCTCATCAGTTAACTTCAAGTGGTTTAGGAGGTATGACCGAAACAGTAAGCTGATACGGCTAAAAACCGAATTTTAAGAAAAACAATTTTTTTTTCTTTTTTTCATTTTAGAGTTTGAAACTTAGTCAAGTTAGGCGAATCATACCTGTTCTGATACCATGGACAAAGATATAAACCCATTAACTTATTACATATTATTGATCGTTATTTATAGGATATCAAACCCTAAACCTAATGAACCCAAACCTATATATCATGTATGAGATTATCATCTAATACACTTACATCGATCATGTTGATCAATGTAGCAAGTCATTAAAATATGAGGACTTTTTCGTTTTGACATGCCAAGTTCGTAAGTGTAGATCATACCATCATCTTTCACTCTTGTCATGGCCGGATCTTATAACGTCTGTTATGGGCGACCATAATCCGAACTTGGTCGTGACTCCTGTGATAAGTATAAATTACATTTACTGATTCTGTTTATGTAACAAAAGAAATTGTACATTATGTACGTATACAAGATAATATATGAGTGCTTTTCTTATTTAACTATCATGATAATGCTAATTACATTATTTAATAGCATGTTTAATAATACGTGCACCAATTGATTAATGTCAACTCTATTGTAGTCTTTTCTTACTACTTTTTATAAATTAAATCTAACTAACCTAATAATTAATAGATTAGTTTTGTTAAGTCAATATCAAGTTTGACAAAAACCAACCAAAATGTAGAACTTATTCAAATTGATTATACTAAAAGTTAGGTCACCCGTAGGTTTTAGTTCAACATTTGCCACAAAGTAAAATAGTTGTTTTGACTTTGACAATAAGTGTATTAGGAAATATGTCAAACTTTATTTTAAATTTATGAGATATCATATCTGAAACAGTTTATCATATTTATCTAGCTTTTCAATATTTGTTGTCGTATTCGAGCATACATGACTTTTAGTCTTTTATATAGCAGCCAAGGGAGGTGCTATGTTTCATGTTTGCAAGTTTTTTTTTTTTTTTAATATATTCAATAGCGATATTTAAAATTGGATGAATATACTAAGCCTATTTAAGCCTCATAAGTATTATATATTTTTGAAATATATTAATACATTTTTAAATACTTATTTATTTACCATACATCAAGAAAATAGGATTACTTTGATCAGTGTATATGATTTTTCGATCATTTAAAGTGAAATGCTTAGCAATTGACATATAATGGATTTTATTAATCAGCTAACTTATAATTTTGTTATTCTCGTTTGGAAGATGAATCAAGCACGTACAAACTAATTTAACTTATAGTGAATCTCATATACTATATTTGATGTTTTGTTAGCTAACGTCTTGCCCGTGTCTCTTGATCATATCGTCTCTCTCTTGCTTACTAACTTTGAATCGATTAGCTCTTACATTCAAGTCCAAAGGAGATCAAGACTCTCGAGATTGGTGCTATCATCAAAGAAACTTAAGTTCTCATAAAGAGGTTGTTGCTGTTGCGGTGGTGCTGCTGCTGCTAGTGGTTGTTGTTCCATTTGCATACGAATTAGAGTTAAAATATTGGATTGTCGGCATTGCAAATTGACCATCTCTGCTTGTGCCTTGGCTAATTCTGCTTGAAGCTCACTTACTTGCTTTTGAAGATGACAAATTGTTCCAGCACAACCATAAACAGGATCTCGTAGCCTTGCATTTGCTTCGTACACCATACTGCTAACAGCGTCTGCTCTACGGAATTCTGGAAGTTCCTATAAACACATTACAACGTCAATGCCATATATAACTAGCATCACAGACACTAAGCTACAAACTACTTCTTCCATTTAACAAAAAGTTTTTGTTTTTTCTTATGGTGAAATTATACCTTTATCTTTATCGTAGTAAGTCGAAACTACAAATAAATTGAGAGTTGGGTTCATTTAGATTTTTAGTTTATTCTTGTTACATATATTTTCGCTGTTGGATAAGAGTTTTTATAACAACAACCTAATATATTTAAATAAAACTTTAAATCTTCATTATTTACTTGCATTTTATCAATAACTCACCGTGCATATTTTGAAGTTAAAAAATTATTTTATATTTTATAACTTTAATATATGTAATAATAAAACTCATATCATATAAACTTAATTAGCTTATCACACATGTATATGATATCAAGACTTCTAAAAATAGAAATAGAGAGTAGCAAATGTCAAACATGTTTTTAACTACTTCAAGAAAACTAGGTACCCAAAACTTCTGCCATTCACATTTCACAATTTAAAAGGTGATTAAATATGCAAATTGTTTTTTTGGGGCATGTAGGTCAAAACTAAGTTTATTTTTCCTTTTAAAGGAATAAATCCTTTTAATATAATTTTTAATAATTTATCATTGATAAACTGTTCAAAAAGTCGAAAAGATTCAACAACTTTTGAACAATCTACTTGTCAATATCTGGATACATAATTTTAAATTTAATTGACGAGAAAGGTGTATGTATATGTAGCGAAGTTAAAGATTCAACTCTAGCGGAGTTAAATATATATTGAATTATTGAGTGTGGATTAGTTTATTAAAAAAATTACAAATTTAGAGGGAAAAAAAAACTCAAGTATAGTTTACTGAAATTTCTATTTATCTTAATTATGTTTCACATTTGTGTGTAATTGAGGAATGTCAAATCTAAAACGGGTGTGGGGGTGTATACACCCATTTAAGACAATAATATGTTCATAAGGGAGAGGTCATAGGGGTCATAGCCACTTGTTTGGTCAAAGGAAGCGTCTTTAAGGGGTTTGAGGTGACACAAAATACTAAGTGTTAAGACCGTTTAGGCAAAATTATGACTTTTATGAGGTTCTACACTAAAACCAATTGACGACGTAGGTTTGTAGGTTGCACCCAACACTAAGTTTATAGAAGTTGACTATATTTATATGTCGTCCTTGGTCGCCTTGTGTGGTGGGTGTGTATAGAAAACACATGCCAATCGATCGCGGACAACTTATGAGTTTTGTGAGTTTGAACATTGGCACAAGTTGGCATTTGGTGACTAGTGTGTTCAATATGTGCATAGGTACAAGTCACAATCTACTTGTATGTGTTTAACTTGGATGTTTTAGCTTGTAATTAACTTTTGAAAGCAATTTTTAACAAATTTTACATGTAAGTAACTTTCAAAATTTTGGGTGTACCATAAAATATGAAACAAAATAACATGGAGTCTTTGTAACTAAAAATAAAACTTGAATAATTAATTAATTATGTTATGTAATGTAATACATGTATTTTCAAAAAAATAATAAAATAACATAAATAAAGACTAGAAAATTTATGAGTCGACATTTTCTTTGTTTTATCCTAAAATACAATTCATGATATTTACGCACTGTATGGGATCCATTCTTACTTTTAAAATTAATAGAATTGCTATAAATAGTAATATATAATTATAAACATATAATGGGAAAAAAAACAATTAATAGTTATATACTTACAGTAGAAACTTAATAATTAAGTACTCGATTGATTAATTAATAGACTCGATATATTAATAACTATCTTAATTAATAGATTTAGTTGGTTTCATGAGTATAAATTTATAGATGTATACCTATATATTATATATTATATGAAAAAATGTACCTGCAACAATTTAATAATGTTACTAGCTCCGAACACTCTATGTGCAATGGTGAACTTATATGGATCAGTGGGAGGAAAATACGGTGCCAACATGCATTTCTCGATACACCGTCTTCTAAGGATCTTGCAGGCTGCACATGGGCTAAGCACAACCGGATGAGGTGGCAAAGAATGAGATAGTACACTAGTGGGACTTAGCTGAGACCGCGGTGGCGAATGAGAGTGTGAGTAATCAGACTCTTCATTAGGTGTGGAAATGGTCATGGGTGTGGCGGCGACCGCGGTTTTTAGGCAGTTTTCCATGTTTTTAACTAGAGAAACAAAAAGGGTTTAAAGGGGTGATGGCTTTATTTTGGCTAAAGAGTGTGGTGGGAATATATATAGATGGTGGGATATATGTTAGTTTGTGATGACGTAATCATACGTTCATTGGATTCTGAAGTGACCTCAGGAGCTGTGAAACGTTTTATGCCATGTTGCGGCGATATTCATAGTCAATCTAGGGGACCCCACTTGATGAAAGACCAAATGAACGGTCGTCAAACAGATCTAGTTATGTTCACATCTTTTTGCATGAAAATGATATTATTCCTAACGTTATTTGTTGTGATAATCTTAAACACATGGACATATTCTATGTAATAATTGACATAATGAGATATGGAGGGACTAGATGTGAAAGTTGGTAATCTACAAGTCGTAGATGGACAAGATACAAAGATAAGGTAATCAAGTTGGCACAAGTATAGTAACAAATTCTTTGAAACTATTAAAGGTCATACCTTCAAAATATACATCGTCGATAATATATTGTGTACCTTATGATAACTTATGCAGAGAAACGACTAGATTCTTCTTTGTCTTTTTCATGATTCAAGCTATTGGGGTTGAAATACGGTTTCAATTTGGAAAATTAGGGTTTCAATTTGGAGAAAATGATAGATTAGGGTTTCATTTTGGTGGAAAATGATAAATGAGGTGGATATTAAATGATACATATGCTAAATACGTGGAAATTAATAAAAGTAAAAAAAAATAAAAATAAAAAACCGGTCAAAGAAATTTTCAACAGTAACCACTGAAAAATCAAAGAAATTTTGAAATTGTTTATCACATAGTGACGAATTCGAAAAATTCATGTTTACAAGTAATATCAGAAGTTTTTTATAATAACGCTATAAATGAAAATGTCCGTATGATTTATTTAACTTTTACCCCATTTTTATATGTATATATTGTAAGTATTTAAAGATACAATCACATTTTTTTTCTACTCATTTAAATATAGTATTGTTATGTTTATCCTCTATTTTTATGTCTTTTTTAAATGTAAAGTTGTATAAATTGTATAATGGGAATGCCACGTGGAAAGGATTTAGCTAGTGAGAGTAAAAACTGTCGGGGATGCCGACAATGTAACCAACCGAAGAAGCACTGATCTCGAGACACACCATAGCATCATAGCACACAGGTCCACCATTCCCAACTAACTCTACGACCTCCTCTCTTTTTCTTTTCTTTTTTCCGACCCGACCCGATCCACCCAAACCGCTATATACGGCAAATACCGTAACCTTTTTCTTTATATCTGTCTATCAATGTTACTTTTATAGGACGTTTGTCAAAAAGCATGATATTTTGCTAGACATAGTCTCCCATGTTATGTTTAATGTATTCTAAAATACATAATAATGTTGTATAGCGGTTATTCTAAATGCGTTGACGGCCAGTTATTTTTAATATACAATATATATAAAAAATAGTCATGATGTCTAATCAAGTTCATTACTTACTAATTTAAAGTTTATTCTTTCTTTTGTTCTTGAATAAACATGACCGATAATTGTTGTATGCACCCAACGACATAATTGGTTGACAAACATAACCTTATTTTACATGATCCCGTCCCTCAGCAACAAGAAGTATGTGGATGTTTTCAAGTCCCATAACCACGTAGATCACAATAAATCAACTTAATGGAGTAAAAATGTTTAGAATACACACACATTGAACGTGCGTCTGGCATAACTAGCTAAAGTTGGAGCTTGAGTTGGAGTTTGGGCTGAAGCCGAAGCTTATCGATGAAGCTGGAGTTTATATATAAAATAAAAAACTTGTTTGCTAAAGTAGTTAGAGCTTAACCTTATATATATAAAAGAAAAACATAAAAAGGTTTGAAAAAAGTTGTTTGAAAGAACTTATATTTTTAGGGGCTTATAAAACCTTATTGTTTTAATAAACCTTTCAAAAAAATTTATACCAAAAAGGCTTATCAATAAAAACATAAGCTCAAACCCATCAAAAGCCCTCGTAAACCCCTAACCAAACATACCCTAAATAATGTTAAAAACAAAAATTTATATGATTGTCATCTTTCATTATAACATAACTCAATATAATCTTAATTAAAAACTAAGTCGTAAACTTGCAATTATTATAAATCATCTCAAGTTTCTAAAGCATAATGATGGGGGCTAAAAGATTAATTACTACAAAGCAAGTTAAAAACAACTTTGGATCTTTAGCAAGATATTTGGCTTTTAAGTTTGCTGGTGTGATCATATCTCAAATGTATCATTACCTATCGGCGGTTGAAGTTTTTCTCATTCGATACTTTTTATTTTTGCCGCTTCAACAGCTTGAGACATATACTTCAATGACATGAATCGGGGAAGAGGAAAAATAAAAAAATACGACAGTTAAAAACAACATATATGATTGATTCGAGAGGGTTATTCCCGAAAAGCAAACACATAACATGTCATAGGGTCTTGAATTGACACCAAATTGGAGTTCCATCATTTGTTTTTTAATCTGTTCCATGTTCTTAATCCATCATCAAACTTCTTCTGTTTTCACCTTTTCAACTCCAATGGCCCCCCATTCTAATTACTACTAGTAAGTAGTAACTACTGCAATTATTACTCTGGACAATTCTCTAAGGGATAATTAATCTCTAAATATATTGTTTGTTGACCATAATAGTGTAACAAGTATAATTCAGTCTACTTATTTACCTATTATCGACAATACGTCTTCACCATAGTAACTTAATTGTCGGGGCGTATAGCATAAGGTGGAAGTCAAAGGTTCGAAATTTGTTTTATATCGTTTTGATACTTTTGATGCATAATTTAACTCCTCATATCGGTCGTGAGACCAGCTTGTTTATGAAATTTGTCTTGTGGAAGAAAGTAACATAAGTATTGATTGCATCTAGATTCCATTGGTTCAGACAAAGCTACATTCTTCCTGACCCCTACCTAATGCATAATTATAATTTTTTTTTTTTTTTTTTTTTTATTGAACTGCAACGTTAGTGATTCGGGACCACAGTGACATACAATTGGACAGTATGCGACCTACGAACCTTAAACCAAAGTTAGTTATCACCTAATATTCACCTAAGCAGAAACCCCAAACACCTCCACTAGGAAAAGTTAGTTATCACCTAATATTCACCTAAGCAGAAACCCAAAGACCTCCACTAGAAAGGATTCTTTGTAAATATTTTTCGTCCAATAATGTTTTTCTACCTTTTACCTATTAGTTAGTAAATTTACAGACCCGAACATATTTATCCTAACGGTATCAAGAAGCCCCAACAACCAAACATTTGCATGTGCAAGTCTCGTTGGAGACAAATATATTTAATAGGTGTTTGAATATATTTTTTTCAAAAGAAATATCAACTCCACAGGTTTTGTTTGTTCATACATGCCTCCATGTTGAACTATTTCTAAGTTGTCTAGTTGAGCCGGTTAATTTGAGTATTACTTATAACTATAACTATGATGCTCGGACTCGGTCATTGACCAACTGAACCCATATGGTTCGAGTCGACCATCACACAACTTCAACTCTTCGCAAAGAGGAAACTGACACCCGACCTGCAACGTGATATCTAATTATAGGAGACCTCTCAATTACTCTTTAATAAAGTAACACTTACTGAGATACATAACCAAATTGTCTAATGGGGGTTAACTAACGATAATTATAACCAAACATTTTAAAACTTTGATCAAAGTTGTTCATTAGCGTAAATCATTGTTCAGTGTTTATGGATGATCAAGAAAAACTCAAACATCAGTACATCAACAAAAACATGATCTGCTTAGAAAGCCAGGGTCAAATAGGTTCAACAAAGGACAAGAAACTAGTTTTTAAACTATGTTCGAGGTAAATTTCTTAAAGACCGCAGCTATTATTACAGGAGATACAGTCTATTACAACAACAATCGCATGGAAATCAGCAGACTCACATTCGAAATAGTTATACAGATACAACTCATTCTAAATTAACTAATCTACAAACAGAGTTTCGCCTAGCTAGTAGTTTATTGAAGGCAAGGAATTCTTAAATTGGTACAAATACTTGCCTTCTCATTGTAGCTTCAAAGTTGCAGGTAATCGGTACCATTTCTCCGTTTTACCTGCAACATATAATAATCCAAAATCTTCAGCGAAATATTATGTAGCTAAACTCCAAATTATTTATTAGAAAAAAGTAAGACTTTGCTTACAAGCAGAGAATAAGCCTCTCGTCAAAGATTAAATCCTTTATGGATATGATAGCACATAATGTACATTAATACTCCGGGTTCACAAGCACATCTCAAAGTAAATCTTGTTGTCATCAGCTGAAATGCAAATCAATTCATGTTAATTTACGGAAAATTTTAACAAGTTACACATTTAGTAGGGGGAAAACAGTAAAAGTTACCAGAAGCTGGCTGAATAGTAATAACTTAGCATGCTGGATCTTGACCAAATGGAAGTGGCAAAGGCTTGTACGAGATCATCGGTGTATAATTAAGCTCATAATTTACATTGATCGCACCAAAGATGTTGAATTTTCCAGCACTGCTATGAGCAACTTCCGCATCAGAACATTTTTTGAACACCACTCTTGCACGTCCACTTTGCCTATCAACCTCCGTTTCCGACTCCATTAGAGGCCCGAACCGTTTGAACATTTTATTTAGATGTATTTCTGAAGGAAAATAGATACCCTCAGTATACTTCATCAAAACTTCAGTTGCCAGATTTTGTCGCCTTCTTTCTATAAGCTCTGATTGTTCCTTTGCTTCGATTTCATGATTGCTACTGAAAAACCGCTTTTTATTCGATCTACGGGTCTGTTTCACTGGTTGTTGTTGATGTTGTTGCTCATAAGACACGAGTTGATGCTGTTGATGTTGATGTTGTTCTTCACCTCCATTTTGATTGTCTTGCAACATGTTCTCGTCAGGGTTCTGAATGATCCTATCTGTCCAATAAGAATCATTAACATCGTCAAATTCAAATTCTTCAGGATCATTTTCGTTCAATACTTTTCTCTTTCTAGCATCATTTGCAAGCTGTCTAGACTTGCTCAAAACAGCAGATCGATGACTATTAAAAAATGGGATAATGGTGTTCAAGAAACTGTATCCTTTCATTGGATCCTGAGCAGCCAAATGAAGTTGGGAAAGCAACTCACCTTCATAAGCTTGGTTTCCCAGTCGGCTGAGTCCCGGGCTCTGCATTGAAACATCGCTTCCGGCTACATGGTCAGCCAATGGTGGTCCGGTCAGTTGACTTGCTACTCTCTGAATGCATGCACCAACTTTGAAAGACGGCTTATCAGTATGCAGAGTTGGTCGTTTCTCTGAACCATCGGAAATGGAATCAAGAGCCTTTCGTTTTTTAGAACCATCTTCAGAATATATTTCATCTTCTTCCAGTAAATCTCCACATAACTGAAACTCGGCCAGCTGGCGGTACCCTTTATAACGGCCGAAAGATGATAACTGAGCTTTTACCAACGTGAGCTCCAATTTATCAACTTCACCATACGGGAACGTTGCCAGTAGTCTCATATAGTCCACAAGTTTATGTGGTTCAAACGAGCTCACACTTGCGGATTTGTCTATGCAACGTCTTTTACTTGCTTCTAGACTGATTCCTGAATTCTCTACAATTTGATACTTGATATTTTCACAGATGTTTTGTGGAATGCAGGAGCATGCAAGCCCTAATTCTACCCGTCTGGAAACCTCTTCCAAAGCACAGTGGACTGCATTACTAAAAGCTTCTGAATTTTCATGCTTTTCTACTTCAGAAAACTGTGATCGAAATGACTTTAAGTCGGTTGAATCATTCCAAGCAAAAGTTCGGTCTCCAAAATACGCGACCAAAAAACAATCTTCTTTATGATATTTCATGGCTTCCTCTGATGCATCAGAAGGATCAAATATCTGCCCTGGCCACCACGGATGGCTTCTGACTTTACCCCAGACCAAATCAGACACAGAGAACTCACCTTCAGTTTCCGGTGGTTGGAAATAACCCGATTGCTGCAATGAAGCAAATGTTTCATTCCACTGTTCAGATTCTAATGAGAAAATTGTTGGGTCCACCTTTATTTCGTCTTTCCAGCCGAGTACTTCATCGATATCCATCCCTGCATCCTCTCCTCTCTCCACGTGGCCTTCTTCATACGGAAATGCTGAGTCTGCAGGTAAAACACCATGTTCGGCATACGCCTGGGGCTCACCAATAGGTGTATCTCCGAATTCTGGTACCGCAATTTCATTGCCACTACTGACAAGGGATTGTTTATTACTTGCATCATCACCAGCTGGAGGTTCCGCCATAGAAGTTTCCGTGTCGATTTCCATCTTAACAACAGATAATTCTGGTTCTATACATGAAACTACAGGAGCAGTTGTCACTTCCTCGACTTTTATTGTTGCAAGCAAACTTTCATCTTTGTTTGTTGCGTTAACTTCAACTTTCTGGTCCGAGCTTTCACTTAGATCAGCAACTTCACCTGTTCCTGCATTAACAACCATAGTCGGTTCCACTGAAACATCTTCGGCTTCATCTTTGCCTTCTGAGCCTTTTTCCTCAACGACCTCTACATCAACTTCCTCTAACTCAAGACTAGCCACGGTCGATGACTCGGGAAGTATAGATAAATTTATGACCTCAGTTTCGTTTCCAGTTTTTTCATCCATCACATGATCTCCATCAGAAGCTTCTTGAAAAGAATCCGAAGGTTGTTCCATAATCTCTTCAGTATCTGGTTCCTCTGGTTTATCTATTACATCAATTTCTTCTTCAGCAATTTCAGTGTCTCCGCTTCTCGTATCATCGTCCGTCTTAGAATCTTCTACCTCATTTCCTTCTCCAGAATTTAAAGTATCGTCTACGACAACTTCAATAACTTCGGCTCTCTGATCCAAATTTTTTCTTTTAAATTGTATCACTGATTTTGCATTTTCGCCTTTGCCAACTTCAACAGCTCCGGCTCTCTGGTCCAAATTTTTATCTGCCCTAACTTCTATTGTTGATTGTGAGCTCTCTTCTTTACTATTTTCAACAACTTCGGCTTTCTGGTCCAAATTTGCAGCATTTTCATTAACGGCATCAGCTTCAACAGTTCCTGCATTGACTACAACATTTGATAAACTAGAATTATCTGGACAAGGTGATTTTTGATCCTCCGACACACCAACTTGAGTTTCATCTTTTCCATCCACACTCGCCTCTATACCCGCATCTTTTTCATTCGCCACAAGATCTAAATCAGCCACTTCTTGAACATGAGGCTCCGTAAACAAAGACTCCACCGCCATTTTAGAATCCTTTTCTGACTGCATACTCTCTTTACTCGTTTCGTCAACTCCAACTTGCGATTCCACGTTTTCTCCGCTTACATCAGGCTTATCATCTTCTGTTCTTTTTTTCACCACATCAGTCGACAAACCTTCATTCTTAACACCATCTTCAATTTTATCTTCAGCTACGACATGAACTTCCATAATCTTCGACGAACTTAAAACCTCAGTTTCTTTTACAATTTTTTCTACCGTCACTTCTTCACCAGTTTCTTTTACAATTTTTTCTACCGTCACTTCTTCACTAGTTACTACAGTACGTTCCACAATCTCCTCTATCACCTCCTTCTCTCCTTCCACTTCATTCCCGTCATTCAAGCGTTCTAAATCCATTTTAGTATCCTCCACCACCGCCGCATTCCCATCCTTCCGTTCATCCTCACTAGTAGCTTCTTCCATAACCTCGTCCCTCGCGCCATTAACCCCAACCTTAAGACTCAAGTCAGCCTTACCTCCACCATCCTCATCCACAACATCCACCATCACATCCTCTCCATCCTCCCCCTTCCGTTTCCCTTTCTCGACAACGTCTTCGCCACTCAACAACAACAAATCACCCTTCCCTTCCTTCATATCTCCACCACTAATCCAACTGGATCAACTAAAAAAACAACAATTAACTACTCTAAATTCTCAATTTATTAACAAATTGAAAAGTAAAAAATTACAAACCCTAATTGTGTAACAAAACTGTTCAAATCGGTAAATAAAGTAACGGTAAAAGGTAATTGAGATGGAGTAAAACATAAACCCTAAGATTAGAGATAGATTTACCTTGACGATGAACTGGATTTTTTTTAGAGAGAGAAAGTGAGGGTTTGCAGATTCGAAGAGAGAGAAAGTGAGTGAAGTGAAGTGTGTTATGTGTTTGGGCTTTTACATCCAAAAAGGGCTCATTATACTAGTGTATGAGTTCATTTCTGAGTGTCTTTCACCTTATATTAACAGGATCGGTTTTTATCTTTTGTGAGAGCATTTTGTGATAAAACCATATATTTTATCATTTGTGGGAGCTTAATCGAGTTAGAAGATTGATTTTTTTTATTGTAATTTATCCAAATTATTAGTACAATTAATCTTTCTATTATATTCATCTTCTTATTATTCATATTTCATCATACACACTGATTGCATGTGATTTTCGCTCACATACAAGTGCTGGGATTTAAAAGAAAAAGATTCAAGTTATTAGTATTGTAGACTTACATACTCAAGTTCGACAAGATCGGGATTTTACATAGGATCTTTTTCATGTTCGTAAAATCGAAAAATCATAATATCGAATTGAGATCGTAAGATCATTCTAAAATAAGTTTTTATTATACTAATATGGTCTATAATTGCTATTAAAATGTCAAAATAATCGATTACATATTATTTGAACATGATGAAACGTGTGCAATAAAATTCGTATAGATATATTTTATTTAGTTGAGTTAATATTGATTTTGATATACATTTATTCGTTGGTTGATATAAATATTTTATTTAAATTACTTTTCTAACTGTTTTAATCGACCAAACGATTTGTTTTTTAGTTTATTTTATCAAAGTTATTTTATTTATAGTTTTTTCGTGCTTTAATTCAAGAAAAGCAGGATAAGATCGTACAAATATCCTAAGATTTTAAGATCATTATCGGGATTCTACTAAGATCCTATGTTTTTATAAATCATGTGAATAATCGAATTGTTTTTGACAAATGAGATCATAGAAATCTTAAGATTAAGATCGATATATTAACAACCATTATTGAACAAACAATCTTCCTATCAAGGTTAAGGAGTCAACTGAGCATCTTCTGGATCTTATTAAGAAGTGTCTCGGACTTTGGGTAACAATATACTACTTGGGTACGTTTGAAGTTTTACATAGTTTTTATTGCTAGTAAGTTTTTAAGTTTAGAAAAATGAAGTTTAAAGAGTGTTTGGTTAGCTTATTTAAAAATGAGCTCGTGAACTTATTAAAATCTAAGGTTGTGTTTGTTCTTTTCAATAAGTGTTTCATGGGCACTTATGTCTACAAGCGCGCAAACATTTTGGAAAACAAGTGTTTATTTCGAATAAGACATAAGACAAAATAATCACTTATTTTCACTTATTTTTGAAGACTTGGAAAGTCTTCTTTTAAGAGGACATATATCTTAACTATAAAATTTCTCTATTTTTATAAAACACTTAACTTTTTTACACATCAACTTTTTTTAGAACTCATGGTTGTTTCTTAATTTCTATCCATGATGTTATGTTTCTTGATTCTAATTCTTATGATATCAACGTGTTAATTTAACCCCAATAAACCCATGAACATGTAAAACTTGTAGAAACTATATTTCTTGAATCTAAATTTTTATGATATCAACATGTAAAATTTTGTGATTATTTGTTGTTTAGTTCTATGACCTCACGAAGAATGATAAAGTTGGTCAAATGAGGCTACTAAATACTTATAAAAAACGTGTATTGATAAAATTAACAAATTTGAAGTTTCGTTATATTTGTAAATTCAACAATCTTGTATCATTTGACCCAAAAAAAACTCTCAATTATGCAATGAGACAATTTATTTTTTAACAAAATAGATAATCTTTTTTTATCAGATTTCATATTAAAGAACCACATCTTATTCTGCAGACATTGACACATACATCAGACATTTTTATGTGTGAAAAAACAAACAATACCTAAGTAAGTTTATAAACCCAATAAATAATCGGAATATTGGTTTGGATGTTTGTGACGTAGCTTCGTTTTTTTATGGTTATGTTTGAATATACTATAAATAAAAAATTAATCAAGATGCTTGTTTTAAAAAGAAAAACTTCCATCGTTTTAAATTTAAATTCGTAATATCATCATAGATATCTAATATTCAAAATTTTAATTTTAATATATAATAAAAGATGAGCCTTAAATACCACATGACAAAGTAAAGACATTTGAATGAGTTAACATATTTTATTTCAACCGTTAGATCAAATTGATGATTTTATCAAAAATTATTTTTATTTTACACCCTCTTACAATAAATAATTACATTCTCTATTTTTTTTACTTCCCATATCCACTAAAATAAAAACAAAATTCTGATTTATTCATAAAATCACTGAATTTGGATTATGATTCACCTTATTGTTATTTTTAAAATCTCCTAATAAAAATATCAAAACATGTGTATAAACGTAAAGGTGTAAAATCTTCTAATAAAAATATCAAAACAGTGTATAAACGTAAAGGTTAATGTGTTATTATAACTATAAACAACATGTGTATAAACGTAAAGGTGTAAAATCTTCTAATAAAAATATCAAAACAGTGTATAAACGTAAATGTGTTTATATATATATATATATATATATATATATATATATATATATATATATATATATATATATATATTATGTATAACATTGTTTTTTCATAATAACTTAACATCTATATAAACATAAAGTTTACGATTCAAGTTTTTATCTTTGTCCGTACTATCACGAAACAATAATCTAGTCTTAATATATAAATATATGATGACTAATGAAAGGATTTGAAAACAATTACGAATATCTTGAACTAGGTCATATAAATATAGCTCAAAGAGTCTCTCAAATAATCCGAACTGGAAAAAAAATCCTTTTCGTTTGCCTATTTTACGGTCTTAAATTGTACGGCTAGAAAAATATGGGAGAGACTTATTAAAAATTAAAAAAATAATAATCTTTAATCTTTAATATATAATAAAAGAGGGGCTTTAAATGCTACATGTCGAATTAAGGTCCATTGGATATGTTCACTTCTTTGATATCAGCCGTTAGATCAGATTGATGATGTTATCAACGATTATTTTTATTTTACACTCTCTTACAATACAAAATTATCTCCACTAAAATAAAAAATATCTCTTTTCATTATATCTCCACTAAAATAAAAAACATACTTTTAATATACTTATAGAATCGTTCAATTTGGACTGTGATTTACGTTATTATTATTCTAAAATCTGTTAATACAAAACATCAAAACCTGAAGTGCATATGTTATTATAACTATAAATATCATTATAACATTATTTTCTTATAATAACTTAAAATTTACATAAATATAAAATTTACGATTTAATTTTTATTTTTTTCCGCGTTATCGCGGGACAATAATCTAGTAAAGAGTAAATATATAACTCCCATTTGTCGCACTCTTTATTAACTCCTCCAATGAATTATTGTTTAGGAATTTTTATTTTTCAATAAACTAGCCCATTAATAGTTGGCCCATATTTTCTTTCTTTATAAACAAAGAGCCAACATGTTGAATGACCAAACATGTTTCTCGTTCCCTCAATTTTTGTCAAGAGTTTGATCGAGTTGGTAATTCGAAAGTAGAATAAATTATTACCTAATGCTAAAACTTAATGATCAAATCCCACCGGATGCAAAAAGTCGCTTTAAATCTTTATAATAAGAGCTCTATCAGACCAAAAATATAAGAAAATGAGATTGAATTAGTGGTCCACCAAAGATGGAGTCGATACTATGATACCAAAAAGTTATTAACAAATCAATTTTTGTTAATTGACTCTCTTAAATCATTGTTTAGTTTGTCAAGCCTTTTCTTTATTTGATATAACACTATAACTTTTTTACATCAGCTTTAAATTTTGATATTCGATAGTTTTTCTTTAATAAAAATCCCTTCCCAATAAACATGTATGAATTCGATTTTTAAAATTGATTTTTGCTACCTGATGTTGCTTGTTACTATTATTTGATTGTTAAAATTTATTTTTAATTGTAACAATTTAGACAATAGTATCCATTATTACAATTTGGTTTAATTTATACTACGTCAAGTAGTTTGGGTTACTAGGATCAAATTTTTTTCATAAAACCTCTTTCGGATGATCCGCGACTCAAATTTGGATGCAGTTAACTCGAACATGTTAAATTAAGATAAAAGGATGAATGAACATATCTAATTCTATGACTAATATTAGAAGAAGAAAATACAAAAATGATTAAACAAAAATAAAAAAGAAATTTAGAAAAAAAAATATAAAGAATAAATTTTTGATCTGAACAAATGACACCCTTCTTTCTCGTTATTTGTCACTTTCGGTCCCCTTTGTTCAAACCTTCTCCTTAGCTTCCCACATTTTGACCTATTCCACAGTCAAACAAACTGTTTTTGTATAAATCAGTTCTCATACTAACATAGTTTAGTTAAACGATAAAGGGTGTGTTTGGTATAAATGTACTACATGAATCATAGGTTCGTTCCTTTACGTGTTTCATACTTGGTCATCTAAGCATCACACAAATATAGGAAACTAATCTCGTAACACCAGACACCTCTAAAAATTATATGATTATTTTACCTTATGTGCATATATACAAATTTAACAACATAAGATCGAACTAGAGATAAAAATCGCTAAATAAATGTCCTATTTAAAAATGTACACAATTTTAAAAAGGTGTAATCATTACATTATGTACCAATTAAATATCATTTATATCCATTAAAACATTTTGTGATTGGTTAAAATGAAAATGGACATTTATTTTACGACAACACAAAATAATAACGTTGACTCATATTTCAAGACGAAAGGAGTATTACGTACTAGATTGAATAATAAAAAAGATAAAAAGGTATAAAAATCTAAAAACAAGATCCAATGGGTAAAAGGTTAGCATGAGCCCATTTCTGTTTATGCTTTTGACAGCTTGTACTAATTAACCATTATGATGCTGGTAACATGTGACCCTGCCATAGTCTGGTTGGCCATTATACACCATGCATATTCTATGCATCTTTTATTTAACAAAAAATAATATAAGCATTTATTTTGTTTATATATTAACAGACTAGAAAAATGATTAATTTTACCTGGAGTTGGAGTAACTTTAATGGGCTTGGAAAGAATAGCAGGAACAGATATGGGCCTAGAATAAGATTGGGCCATTGGCCCATAATGATGCATAGGGTACATTGCCAACAGTGCATTTGCACCCTGACCCGGATACAGCTGTGTGTAATGTCCTCCATTCATGTAAGCCCCACCACTCATGTATCCTAATTTCTGTAAATTACAAATATTTTAATTATTTATGACAAAATTAACAAATGTCTCTAAATAAATAGGATCGGGATATGTTTAATAAGTTAAGATATTACATAAAATGATTGTATGAGATGTTATTAAAATTGTAGCAACGGTATCAATGTTGTTCGGAGTTTGGGTCAAAGGTTCAGTTCTCGTTGTATAGTTATTTTGACCGTTTAAGAAAATTATATATAAAATCAAAACAAATCTTTAGAAAAATTGTTGGGAAGTAGTCTTGTAATGAATAACAATTTGTATTAAAATAACAATTTGTAACGGTTATAGTTATGATAAAAAAAAACATGTTTAATGTGCATTGATTGGCATAAATACAGCTGAGCTGGATCAACTTACATGATTGTAACTGGCATTAGTGGTAGCAACATACGTCGCCGGTGCATACCCGTAGTATGGCACCCGGTGAATGTATGGTGACGCTACGGCCGGAGTAGGTGGATAGTACCATTGAACATGACTTGGTGGTAGCGGTGGTGTTATAGTCCCGGTGGATCTCGGTCCCGCAGTCACATTAGGTCCTAATAATCACAAAATATCAATCAGTCACGGATACATAAAAAATAATGATATGGGATTTGTAAATAACAATAATATAACCAAACTAACAATATTATTTACAAAGTTTAGTATACCGTTTTGTTGAGGTGGAGTAGCGGGCAATGATCGTTGCTTACGTGCCCCGAGAGAAGCCAAATTGCAATTAGCACGACGGCCATTGATCACAGGAGCAGGATCCTCACAAGCCTTTTTAGCCGATTCGGGCTCATTAAACGTCACCTAATAATTAACACAACCATAAGCATACCATAGCCAAAACAATACACTTATAACAAACCAAATTTTTCATGTTACGACTAAAACATACAAATCCGTAGCCTTTGGATCGGCCTGTGGTTTTATCGGATATGATAACGGCTTCTAAGATATCGCCGTATTTCTCATAATGATCCCTTAGGGCGTCATTCGGAGTCTCCCAAGCTAATCCTCCAACAAATACTTTGGTTAATGTTGTGTCACCGAATGGTCCTACATTGTTGTTGCCCGAGTTCATCATAGTTGCTTGATATATCTTGTGTTTTTTCGACGTAAAATCAAGCGAAAACAAGGAGACTGGAATCAAGATCAAGAGTGAGGAAGATATGGTGAAGAATGAAGATATATATAAAATCCAAATATTCTGCTGGTTACTCTTTAAATATTATATTTGCATAATAATAATATAATTATTTTAATAATAGTTACCTATTAAATAAAGATACCTTTTTTTTTATGCATATAATGTTTTGTTAGGATCAGATCCGAAGTCAAAAGTAGAAGTTATTTTAGGAGATATTACTTTTTAGTGAACAAATCAAGGTGAATATTTAATTAATTAGTTTATTAGAGATATGCATTTATCATATTTACTCTAGGTATGGGAATGAAATAATTATAATTTGTTTAATAACTCTGTTGTATAACCTTCTGGAGAATTAGGTTATAAGATCTTTTAAATTGTGTACAAGTGTAGAACGTCGGGACAGTGTAGACATTTGTTCGCACATATTTTTTGTAATGTAAAAAAATAGTTATATTATTATTATTTTTGAACTTTTACTCCCATAAAATTAAAAAAATCTACACTTTCTCGTCATGTAAATAATGAAAATTTATCAACTTAGTGAACTCGCTTTAATTTGCCCCCACGTAACAAGATTTTTTACTCCGCTCCTGATTATGTATAGTTACTTTCATAATATTATATTTCGTCACAATTAACTCGTCTTTGTATTATGATGAAAACTTGTAATGGGATAATTTAAGAAATAAAAAAGTGTCCAAGTTAACAAAATCACTTATCAAAATTCTGATAATTTTTGTATGTTATATTAGATATAACCTTGATGTAATACAACCAACTATTATATTGGTTATAATCATTTACAAACATTTAATCAACATTTAAGAGTTGCAACTTTTTGTTTTAACAGGAAGACAATTAAGGTATTAACATGACATTTTGACTGAAAAACAAGTATGAGCTAATGAATTAAATAGACCTTTTGGGTTTGGGTGTGACCCCCTAGACTCGTAAGGGAGCGTTGTCCCTTAACTCCACAAACGTTAAGTCCTTTGATCTTCGTTAACAGGCAGAAATTAGATAGCTAAAACGAGTGTCTATTAGACACTTTTCTACTTGTAATAGCTTATATTGTTTTTCTTTCAGTCTCAAATAAATCATAATTATATTAATATGACTAATGCCACTAAAACACCAATATTAGTTAAGGGTGACAACATTACATGTACAAGACGACCATATTTGTCACCATCGACATCTCAATCAATAAACATTACTATTCATCATTTCTATCCTGAAAAATCGATTCATGTCTAAAAACGTGTCAAAAGACCATGTAACAAAGGAACACCAATGTGTGGGATACGGTGATGTGCAAGTACATTCCTTGCTACCAAAAGTTCAACCGTCCGCACCGTATGTACGTTGGAATATATGTATCGATACATAACATACTTGTACCAAAACCATAATGTACAAAGTTCTATAGGTTCACAACAACAAAGAATAACCAGATAAGTGTATCGGAGTATCTCTCTGAAATATCAATGTCTTAATATGGTTATTGACATTATCTACCGTGTGTAGGATTCGATAAAAAGTTATTCGATTAACAAAATTATAAAAACTGGTTTATGTTACAAAACATAATTTGATAAAAGTAAAACGTGGGTATGTTTTAATAATGTAAAAGATGGTTATATTATTAGTAGCTGGCCGAACATAAAATATGTAAAATTGGGGCAACGGAATAAACGTACGTGCTCGGTTGTCAAGTGAAGGGAATGAATGATGAGTAGATGTCATAATACGCCGGCAACTACTAATCTCACAACGTGGATCAGATTATTACACATTTATATTTATACTATTCAATACTATATATAAATATGTTTAGATAAACACTTAGCTATTGATTTGGGTTATCGAACATCTAATATTTATCTTTAATATATAATAAAAGAGAGACTTTAAATGTTATATGGTGAAGTAATGGTTTTTGGATGGGTTAACTTTTTTTATTTCAACGTTAGATTAAATTGATGATGTTATCAAATACTACTTTTATTTTACACTCTCTTACAATACATAATAACATTCTCTTTTTAATTCCTATCTCAATAAAATAAACACAAAATTCTACTTTACTTATAAAATCACTCAATTTGGACTATGATTTACCTTATTGTTATTTTAAAATCTCCTAATAAAAAATATCAAAACATGTGTATAAACGTAAAGGTGTATATGTTATTATAATTATAAACGTAAAAGTATATATGTTATTATTCGTATAACATTGTCTTTTCATAATAACTTAAAATTTACATAAACATAATGATCACAATTCAAATTTTATATATGTTCCCGCTATCGCGGGACAATAATCTAGTTGGGATATATATGCCCACTTATAAAGAGGAAATTCTCATACAAACCTCAAATCCGAGAAATCCAATTAGAATATATATTGTTTTCTTGTTATATAAATGTCAAAAGTACATTATTATTTTTACAATATGTATTATTTATAGACAATATTTGTGAAAGCAAAGTTTTAGACAATCTTATAGCATAGTATAAAATTGAGTGTACAACCTTATATGATGAAGGTTTGGAGCCCACGTGAGACAGACCAGTGGGAGTGGATGGGGGCTAATTTTAAACGTGGCCAGCTGTATGTATCATGTATGTATATCTAAGGGGTATTTTCGGTAATAAACTTTTTATTGACTTTGACCAAATACCAAGTATTAACGCAGTGACAAACGGCGTGAAATAATGTTTACCTGTGTATTTACATCTCCATTTACATGTAATTAAGCTTTTAAATGACTTTCAGAAAATTAGAAATGATAAAATAATTCTCTGGATTGTGTAAAATAAATCTTGACATATCTTATTTTGTTGTAAAACTCTAAATATTCCTATAATTTTTGAATCTCCTCTTTTTGAATGAATGTACAACCAATTATAGGATATGAAAACATGTTAATCACAATCCTATCAACTTAGACCACTCTCATTCATAACACCAAAAACCGGTTTTATGTGTGTCACGTCAGCATAACACCACCATAACATAACACCACTAAACCCTTCCAACCATAACACCAAAAACTGGGACCCACCAACTTTATTATTTTTCATTTTCTTTCATTTTCTCATATTATTTTTAATACATTATTAATATTAAAAATACATTTATAATAATACATTTTAATTAATAACATTTATTAAAATTTATATATCATAAATAACATTTATTAATAACATTTATATATCATAAATAACATTTATTAAAAAAAAAAAAGAAAAAAAAAATTGTTCTTTTTGTCTTTTCTCTCTCCTTCCCTCTTTCTTCTTCTTTTCAAAACCTAAAACCTCCATATCCATATTTAAAAATCCAAAAACCTTCAAAAACTAGATTTATATATATGTATATGTATGTATAAACCTTATGAAATTAAGTTATATATATATATATATATATATATATATGTATATGAAGAAAATGAGAAAACCAAAAAAAAAAACAAGAAACGCGGCGTTGCTGGAGCAACACCGCCGGCTAAAACGCCCCAAAACGCCGCCCCCCAGCCATAACGGCGTTTTGGGGGGTAAAACGCGCAAATAACGCTCCGGCTGGGAGAGGTCTTATAGGCTTGTGGTTGTGTTTGCCTAGACGTGTCGAAAAAACCCAAATTCGAACCAAACCGTTTGACTGGAATTGGTCCGGGTTTTCCAATACCCCGCGTGTTCAATCGGTTTGCATATATCCGTTCGAGACCGGGTATGAACCAGTTTTACCCGAACCGGGTTGAAAAACCGTGTTTTCAAACCGGTTTGAACCCGATTTCTGCAACTAGCCGTTTTTTTTTGTTGTCAAATTTTGAATTTTCTAGACCGGTTTAACCAGATATTTTACAAACATTTAATTTGGAACAAAAAGTGTTTTCAATTGCATTTGATAATGCGAGTAATAATACAAACTAAAAGTAAAATACAAACCGCCAATGAATGGTGAGTTTTATCATAGTCGATGCGTTGCACATGTTGTAAATTTGTTTGTGCAAGCCGGCTTAGGAGTCCCCGAAGTAAATAACGCCATAAGCACTTATAGACAAATGTTAGGCGATATATTTTCACACGGTAAAATTAGATAAAAGACATATATGAAAGTGGATAAGGAAACGAATTCCATTTTTTTAGTCCCTAATTGGGATGTTCCAACAAGATTTAATTCGACTTACAATAGTCTTCTATGTGGTTTGCGCCAACTAGCTACTTTAACCAATTAGCATGCCGAGTTAGAGCATAAAGGTCAGGTCACACCATTTTTGGCCAAAAAATGGGAAATAATTGAAAAATTAACCAAATTGCTCAACGTTTTTAAAACCGCAACAACTTTATTATCGTATGTTTACTATCCCACTAGTCATTTAGTCCTTAAACAAATTGATTTTATGTGTTAAAAGTTGGACGATTACGAATCAAGAGGTGAATTGTATTTTAAAATGGTAACACCCATGGAAGCAAAAATGAGAAAATGTTTTGCTCAATTGTCACATTTAATTACCGTTTTCGCCGCATTAAACTCGTGTGTGACAAAATTGGGGAGAAACATCTTATGAGTTCTATATTTACAAAATTGAATATTGTTTTAGACCCATTATATGTTGAGAACGCCATAGACGCTTTTGAAAAATCTTTTAAAGGGTTATTTGGGGTTTATTTTGCTAAATATAAAACCACATCAAATGTTGGTGAAATAAATTATTCTTTTGCGTCGACATATGAAACCTATACTAGCACGCACTCATAAGATTTTATTAGTGAGTATAAATTAGTATATGATTTTAACTACCTAAGTAATGTTTTTTTCCCAAACAAAAAAACATTTTCAACGGAAATGACAAAACAGCATTGTTATGTCAACCCACATTGTTTTATTCGTTTTTTATCTAATAAAAAATATCTTGGGTACAAAAAAACATGAGGCTCCACGTTTCACCAAAAAAATATTAGTTCATAACTAATTGAACAATAGACTCAAACTTACTGACTAATGACACCAAATATTTCATACACAAAGCCAAGGGTCTCATCAATCAATCAATCAATCAATCAAGATTAATTGTACAAATTGTTCGCTTCATGAACTAAACATTTTTTCTCATTCAAGAAGGTAGACATGGCACATTCACAAAAACGTCTCGGAGATGAATCGAATTGGAATATTCACATACGAGTGTGTAACGCTTGACTCAATTATTTATTATGATGCTTTAAGCTGGTTTTAACTCGTTAATTGAAAAATATAAAATACAACATATGTCTTAGTGTATACTTGACCTTTAATTAGCTAACCCATCCAAGTTAAAATTAAAATTTTGTACAACCTTTTTCGGGTGTTTTTATAAAATAAATATTAATTTTTTGAGTTATACTCCGTAATAAACTTGGCCTACAGAATTTTTATATATGTGTTGATATAAAACAATAAGCGTAACTGTTACCTATTTATTTTGAGTTACACATTTGTAGTTATCGATAAATAAACACTTATTGTTGAATGACAAATAAAAATGTGTTCATATAGTGCTCACGATAGTAGCTTAATGATTTTGAAAATGTAGAATAAATCGGAGGTCAATAATTTAAACTTTGTATAATACTATCATTTAGTTGTTTTGAAGGATCGGTGAAACCCAAATGGATATATTTGCTAATGGGTTATAATAATAGTAATAAAAAATGAGTTAACAATGACAAAATATTGTTTGGATTAATGAATAGTTATATTAAGAAAACTCTGTTTCTCTAATTTATATTAAAGGTTACTAGAAGGTGCTAATACTTTTCAATAATGACAAAGTTACAAACTAAGTGATAGTTAAAAAGAAACTTAATTTTTGGAATGAAGAGATTAATATATTTTTCAACAGTGTTAGTGCGAGTTAGTTGGAATAACTCGGTTTTAGCAAAATCCATTTGATTGAAAGTACACCAAACAAAACATCGATTATAAAAGTTAAATTTATACGTAATATTTTTGCTCACAACTCACAAGAAGATGTTTATGAAGAAAATGGTCGGAGTGATATTGTAGAGTTAGAAGATGGTAAATATATAAGACCACCACTATAATTAAATTAAATTGAGGGAAAAAACGAACATTATCTATAAAGGCTAAACTTTTTACCTGAAAAACGAAAAAGAAAACTTTTTTTTTCTTCTAAAAAATAACTCATGCGGTTCTACATTTCTCTCTCTCTCTATTCAACTTTATCACAAAACGAGGGAAGGCACTAAGGACCAAGCTAATGCTTACAGTCTTTTTAAGACGCGGTGAAAGATAACCATATTGACTAGTCAAACCGGTTTACTTGTTTCCTCAAATTATGTTTACTAACGGAATTTTATCTTGTGAATAATAATTTAGAAGTGATTTTATTCTTCATAAATAAGGTGTTTACTTATGTGGTTATGCAATATTGTATTTTTACAGTAATAAAATATATTTTATAAATGTTTAAATAAAATGGCTTTAGCTTTTAACTTTCAAATATTATTATAGATTTTTAAGAATTAGAAAAGAAAAAAAGTGCTTCAAAACGAGCTTGATATGGGCTTTTTCTTTATATTGGGCCGTAATCATGAAAATGCAGTCCAAGTACATGAGCCTGTTTTGTTACTGGTAGATTATTTTCTCATAAATATAGTTAAGCAAAGCCCCTTTAATCTTTCATAATTAAATAACAATCGTTAATAAACAATAAAAAAAAATACTGTGCATATTTTTAACACAAAAAATTATGTTTCGTTTATGTTAAACGAAATAATGGTGGTTTTTTAATCATGAAAACTTGACTATTTATGTTTGGCTAAATTAATTAAAATTTAAGTTTAAGCTAGAGTATGAGCTTATGATATGAAATGTAGCTTATAACTATATAAATACAAATATGTTTGGTTACGTAGTTGAGTCAGGTTTATAAGCGTAAAAAATATAAGGAGTCATAAAATAATCTATATATTAATAGATATTAAAAATGTTTTCCAACTCGTTATTATAACATCTTTGAATAGTTTAGTGTTTTAAAGTTTATACGCCTTACTTAGCCTTTCTAAAATTAACAATGAACAAAATTTATGAATTAGAATATAAGCTCAAATCCCAATAGATGCTGCATCCTTTTTCTCAAACATATCCTAAAGCCTTAAAGATATGTTTCGACAAAATTATTTTACGATCTTTTTTATTAGTGGAAAAAGGAGTTTTCACTTTGAAAGTGAATATAAGTATAAGAAAATTCTATAAACATGTTAGTTGACAACTTTACTGCCTATATCTTTTAAGGTTATTTTTGTACTATAGGAGTGACAACGAGTCGGATTTGAATCAGATACCATTAAGTTATAACTCCTTTTATTTATAAAACTAATACCAATATCCACATTCAACCCAACACCCATCGAACACCAAATATGGTTTTATCTATCGATTTTTTAGGTTTTTGGCATGTATTAGATATATCCGTTAACGTTTGTGACAAAAAATTTGGAGGTTCGGGGATAAAAAAATCTTAAACAAAACCTTTCAACCAAAAAAAATGATAAAATACACGATCCCGTATTCCAGATCTCAAATGTTTAAAATGAACAATTTCAAGATTATAACTTTATATTACATGGAATGAAACGAATTAAAATTTATATAAAAAAACAGAATATTATCATTAAAATATACTTTATATGAAAGAAGAAACTATTAATACGGGTACGGTAATCGGGTATGAAGACGGATACCAACCGATTTTTATAAACCAGATATCAAACTGACATAAAAATATATCTTTTACCCGTACCTGCTTGTCCGCCCGCATCCGAAACAACTGTCTCCCTAGTCAAACTCATTAAGTTCATATACAAGAAGTTTGAATTTTATGTTAAAAGCTCGACTCATTTGTAACAAAAGATTAAATGAGAAATGATATACAAATAAAAATTTTAAAATTTTTTACATACAAATTGAATTGTCATTTTGTGAATGATGAAAAAGAATTTGAGAGATAATGATTAATTTTATGTGATTGATCACAAATTAATAACTACCTAGTTTATATGTAATTTTTTGTAAAGTCTTTATATGTATAATATTTCTCTAAATTATAGTGGTTATTAATTTTGTTTTGATTACTTCTCCTAATAAAAATATACATTTATTACATCTAAACATGACATGATGAAGCCGAATTTTGGATAAAAACAACCCGAAAACATACATACACCTAACATATACATATACATACACCTAACATATACATATACATATACATATACATATACATATACGTATATATTATAATGACGTAGGTAAGTAAGATTAGTGACCATACATTTCGGCAACATATCACACATATTGTAAAAGCATGCAAAACCCAAACCGCCCCTTTATTTTCATTTGACCAAATTAGCAATACGTATATGCAACAAGTAGTTTACCACCCACACCTAATTTCACAACAAATAAACATTGTTTATTAGTTTCACTTTATCCTCAATGCCAAAATCATGTTTTATATTATTAAATATGTTAAACTCATATCATACTATCTTTTATCTTATTATTTAAAATCAACAACTTTTGAAACAAGTTTAAGTGTAAGACTTGAATCGTAAAAGTTAAAATATAGTTGTTTTTATGCACTTGTATCTTTATTTTATTGTTTAAATAATTATTTGATATAATTCTAGTCTATGACACACTACAAATAACTTAGCTAAACAACATTTCCTAAAGAGATTAATAAGATTATTGTGTTTGTAAACCAATATAGTTAGAAAATAGTTATTTACAAATAATAATGAAATTGATGATTAGTGTATTTTGGAATTTGATAAATCATCTAAAACACATTGAATTTGTATTTGTATTTAATAATAGTAGGAGATGCAACCATCAATAATGGATATTAATAAGATTTTGCTTGGGCGTAAATGAGTCGAGCTACTAGAGCTTAATTCGTAAAAAGCTTGATTTGTGCCGAGCTTCAGTAAGCTCGAGCTGAGTTTGAACATGGTATAAAACTCGTTTCATAAGTCGAGTTTGAGCCCGAGTTCTGTAAAACTTAAACGAGCCGAGCTCGAGCCTGGTCAAGGTCCAACTCAATTTAACTCTACTCGTTTACATCTCCTATATTATGTTAACATAGTCTGGAATATAGCCATGCACGTTTAAACGTGCATTAAATCAGTGGCGGCCCTGGGGGTGTGCTGGTCGTGCGGTCGCACGGGGCCTCCAATTTTTAGGGGCCTCCGATTTAAATTTTTTTTTTTTTTTTTTTTTTTTTGATACAAGCTTACAAATTATCTTTGTCCTGTATTTGAGTCAAAGAGAAATAAAAGTTGAGTTTTTACTTTTGTCCCACATCGGTGGAAAAAGAAAATGATTAATTGATTAGATAGCTATAAATTAACCTACATGTTTTTGAAAAAATAACACACATACTTTCAATTTCAAGTACGTATTTGATTATTATTTATGTTTAATATTTCCAAAAATATCGTATTGGATAGTTTATCTATTGTCTAAGAATACAATATATACTATTTGTTACACAGTTAGTTAGTAGATAATTGTTAACTTGTTAAGTTTTTATTTATTTTTTATATAAAGGATGCCTCCAACTAGAAAATTTGAATCGGTTTAGTAGATAATTGTTAACTTGTTAAGTTTTTTTTCACTATTTTGTGTACATAGTTGATAATGCTATTATTTCAGTGGAGCAAAGATTTGAGCAATACAAACAGTATGAAGGCATTTTTGGTTTTTTATTCACAACTGAAAAGTTGAAGTCATTGAATACTGATAAACTAAAGACAAGATGCAAAAATCTTGAAAAGAGGTTACAAAATGGTGATATCTCAGACATTGATGGTGATGGTTTATTCAACGAAATGGAATTGTTACAAAAGAATTTGCCCGTCGAACACGACACAACCAACTCAATACTTAATTTTTTGAAACTGTTAAACACTTATCCGGTTTCTTGTTTGGTATACATAATATTTTTGACTGTTCCCATTACTGTTGCATCCGCGGAAAGAAGCTTTACTAAACTAAAACTCTTAAAATCTTATTTGCGGTCGACCATGTCTCAAGAGAGATTAAATGCATTGAGTTTAATTTCAATTGAGAACGAGTTTTCTTGATAATATTGATTATGAAAGTATAATAGATGAATTTGCTTCAAAAAATGATAGAAGATTGATGTTTAGAAAATAATAATGTAACTCGTGTTTATTATAAAGAAAAGTATTTATTATAAATTTTATAGGACCTCATTTAATTTTTTGCACCAGGCCTCCGAAATGTCAGGGCCGGGCCTGCATTAAATGATGCATTACTTAGAATGCGTGAAATTTTTTCCAAATATACAAAATATTTATGCTTATTTGATTATATTAAATCATAGCTAGGAATCCAGGACGCAGCTTTTAACAAAAATCTTTCCATAAAGAGAGATAACAGAAAGAGACCGAACTTATAGGATTAAAAATTAATCGAATGTTTTAAAAGTTGTCCAATGTGTATTATATTTGAGAAAAGAAAAAATATGTTATATATTTAATACATAAGTACAAATATATTACGTTGATTATTAGATATACCAAGTAAGTCTCGTATAATTTTTCTTAAAAAAAACAATTTTGTAAACAATTTGGTGTAAACAATACCTCTGTTTATGCCTAAATAATGAACTTAGGTGTAGTATTATTTGTATTCATCATTGCTAAAAGTGGCCAACAAACAACCTCCACGTGTCAGTTAAATTTTCCTAATCTGTACAATTAACGTGTAGACTTTTTCATATTAGGCGACGTAGGTGACCACCCTCACACCATAAACACACACTATTTACACACTCTTTCTCTTCATGCAATTCTCATTCTCATTCTCATTCTCATACTCAACACAACACAACAATTCTCTGTAGCTAAACGTTTTCGATCTTCGATAAGTATGCATCGAGTAGTAGCGGAGAATGAGATGGATACTCTCGGGTTTTACGACCAACGTGGACATGCAGCGACGGCTTCTCCCTCTCTAGGAGAGTTGTTGAAGTATGTTGGAGATATCAGAAAGGAGGGTAATGGAGACGAGACACCCGCTCATCGTGTTTTGGATATGAGCGAGACGAGTAATGAGCCTAGGGCGTTACCGTTTGTTTTGAAGTTTACTAATCTTACGTATAGTGTCAAGGTAAAAAGAAAGTTTGCGATTCCGTCTTTGTTTGGGAGGGAAGAGAGGTTAGGTGGCGGTTCGGTTGGGAGCGAGCAAATGTTTACGAGGAACAAGATTTTGTTGAATGATATATCTGGTGAAGCGAGGGATGGGGAGTTGGTGGCGGTTTTGGGTGCCAGTGGCTCGGGGAAGTCTACTTTGATTGATGCTTTAGCGAATAGGATTGCCAAAGGAAGCTTGAAAGGGACGGTCACGTTGAATGGTGAGCAGTTGGAATCGCGATTGCTTAAGGTGATTTCGGCTTATGTTATGCAAGATGATTTGTTGTTTCCTATGTTAACGGTTGAGGAAACTTTAATGTTCGCGGCTGACTTTCGTCTTCCGAGAACATTTTCTAAGTCTAAAAAGAAAATGAGAGTTCAAGCCCTAATTGATCAATTAGGGCTTAGAAACGCCGCCAAAACTGTTATTGGCGACGAAGGACATAGAGGCGTTTCAGGAGGGGAACGTCGTCGTGTGTCAATAGGAATTGATATCATTCATGATCCGATAATCTTGTTCCTAGACGAACCAACTTCGGGTCTTGACTCGACTAGCGCGTATATGGTTGTTAAGGTTTTGCAACGGATTGCACAAAGTGGAAGCATTGTCATGATGTCGGTTCACCAACCGAGCTACCGTCTTCTAGGCTTACTCGACCGCCTCTTGTTTCTATCTCGAGGACAGCCAGTCTTCAACGGCTCTCCATCTGATCTTCCTTTGTTCTTCTCAGAGTTTGGACATCCGATTCCAGATAAGGAGAACCGAACAGAGTTCGCACTTGACTTGATCAGAGAACTCGAAAGCACTCCAGGAGGAACACGAAGCCTCGTTGAATTCAATAAAACCTGGCAAAATCTAAAGCAAGCTCAAAACGCCTTATCCACTGGTAACGAAACCCCTACTCATGGTTTAACACTCAAAGAAGCAATAAGTGCAAGCATTTCAAGAGGCAAGTTAGTCTCTGGAGCCGGAGCTAACAACGGGACTAACCCGACCTCTATGGTCCCAACTTTTGCCAATCCAATGTGGAAGGAAATGTTGGTGTTATCAAAACGATCTTTCACTAATTCACGACGAATGCCAGAGCTATTCGGTATCAGATTAGGCGCAGTCACAATCACTGGTTTCATCCTCGCAACAGTGTACTGGAACCTCGATAATTCACCAAGAGGCGTTCAAGAACGATTAGGATTCTTTGCATTCGCAATGTCTACAACATTCTACACTTGTGCAGACGCCCTGCCCGTTTTCCTACAAGAACGATACATTTTCATGAGAGAAACCGCTTACAATGCTTATCGTAGATCGTCCTACCTACTCTCCCACTCACTCGTCGCAATTCCTGCACTCGTTTTCCTTTCACTCGCATTCGCAGCCATCACCTTTTGGGCAGTTGGACTCGCTGGAGGCGTCTCAGGTTTCATTTTCTACTTTTTCGTCATCTTAGCATCATTCTGGGCCGGGAGCTCTTTCGTTACATTCCTTTCTGGAGTCGTCCCAGACGTCATGCTCGGATACACTATAGTAGTTGCAATTCTCGCTTACTTTCTTCTATTCAGTGGCTTCTTCATCACTCGTGATAGAATCCCCGGATACTGGATATGGTTTCACTACTTATCTCTAGTCAAATACCCATACGAAGCCGTTCTACAAAACGAATTTGACGATCCCATCAAATGCTTCATTCGTGGAACACAAATATTCGACAACAGTCCACTTTCTGTAGTAGACAACAACGTGAAAGCGAAACTATTACAAAGTATGAGCCGATCGTTAGGAGTGAACATCAGCAGCAGCACGTGCCTTACGACCGGTATCGATATATTGAAGCAGCAAGGGATCACTGATCTCAGCAAATGGGGCTGCTTGTGGGTAACAGTGGCTTGGGGGTTTTTCTTCAGGGCTCTGTTTTATTTGTGCTTATTGTGGGGAAGTAAAAATAAGAGGCACTAAAGTGTAAGAAGTTGAATCTTGGAGTACTGATTATGTAACTTTTGTATTTTGTCTATTTTCACATGAAGTTTTTTTTTTGTGTGTAATTTGTATTTTGAGTATTGTAAATTATTAATTTGAAACTATTAAGTTTTAAATAATTTGTGACAATTTTTATTGCTAGTAATTTGATTTGAACCCTTTCTTTTAAGACAAACAAGTATTAAATATATATATTTACATCTCACATTTCAAATATTCACATTTTTTTTTTGTTTACGGAATTTGAACTCATGGTCTTTAAACTGAAGACGAACTTTCATACGTAGACATATAACTAGATATCAGAATATGGTTGTATTTTAGTTTGCTTTGATGGATAACTCCTATATGATTTAAAAAAGAATAATGGTTGAACATTGGTTACCTAATTATGACAAAAATACTATTTAAGAAAAGTATTTTGGTTTGGTGTAAACATATATAATTGTGTTTATGGTATGTTATTCACCCATTTGTTATCCCTGTTTCTTGATGCAAAATGGTATTTTTGTGAAGTTCGGAGCATTGATCAACGGAAATTGTTGTTGAAAATGTATATATTCGATATAGGGTGGAGTTAAGTGTTCCTTTCATTTTTTGGACGCACTCATTTTAGTTCATAAATATGCATTCTCGAGCTTGTAATTTCTCGTCTCATGACTCGATTCAAAATATTTTGCAGAGATGTTGACTTCATTTGAAGTGTCTGCGTTTCAAAAGACATTTGGAATTTTTTTCCCTGAATGTAGATTTTGAGTTGTTGATGATTATGATATTATTTTCAGCCAATTTACTTAAAATGTCAAAAAAATCTTGTTTGTGCCAATAAATATTGTCTAGCACTTGTATAGTATTTAGTGATAGTACTTTCATCCTATTTACTTAAATGCGGGTTAAGTACGTAGAAATAAAAAAGTGAAAAAATATAATGAAAAAAGCATAGTTTAAAATGAAACCTTGCATGAAAAATTTGTATGTTATCGGTTTTCCTATGGGGCATTTATTGAACTAGTACAAATAATTAATTTTCGTTTAGATTTTTAACCACAACTTCGAGTGTTTGTTATCGAAACTCAAATAATGTTGATTTTGTAACTTGACTTTTTTTACAAGGACATGCAATAAAGTGGTCACTTTTTATCATCATCTCTTTTATGTTACACTTTTATCTTTAACAAAAACAAAGGTGATACACTACTCCTAATAAGAGAATCAGATGAAGAACAATGGTGGTGTTCATGAGTCATCATGTCAGAATCCCTCAACTTTTTTCATAAAATCACCATGAACCATTTACATAATATCCTGCTTTCAAAAAGTATATCAGATTCCCAGATATTCAATTCACCTTTTTTCCTTTTATTTGTTGTTTTTTTCTTTATGCTTTTAAACACGACGCCTCAAGGTCTATATTTAGAGCACTCCTGGTCATTGCATCGACCCAGAAAGGTTGTCACATCATCATAACACTTGCCAGCATTTTGGTTTGTCGAGCATGTCCACGAGCCAACATTACCACTCACCATTTTGATTTTTCTTTAAAACACGACGTATTCTTCATCGCATATCCTTTCAACCAACTTTAAGTACATATTCACAAATGGGTGGGAAAAATTCAAAAACAGTAACATGTGAACCGTTGCGTTTATGCAAAGAACGAAAGAAGTTTATCAAACAAGCAATTGATTCAAGGTATAATTTAGCAGCAGCACATGTTCTTTACATTCAATCACTTCAAAATATAGGAATTTCCCTACGTAAATTCGCAGAAACAGAAGTATCCCTAGAGTCGTGTTCCTCATTGCCCGAGTTAAATTACATGACATCAAGTGGGGTTGGTGTTGTAACTGTTAATGTTAATCCGTCTAATATTAGTAATAGTAATAAGGTTTATGTAGATGATGTTGAACCCCCACCACTACCACCACCGCGGCTGTCTTGGGACTACTTTAATCCGACTGATGGGAGTTTTAGATTAATGGGTTATGATAGGTTTCAAGATAAACTCAATGACACTGAGAAAGATCATGCATTAGAAGGATACGTTACGCCTTCTGAAGAGGTAAAAGAGGAGGAAACGGTGCATTGTGATGATCATTTGATTGATAGCCAAGTGAACGGCTGCGATTTGGTCTGCAAAGATGATCAAACGGAACAATGTGATTTGAAAGATGAGTGTTTGACCGAGGAAGAAACAGAGGATCATTCAGAACTAATCAGTCGTAATAACAGTAAAGATTTTATTTCTAGCATCAAAGATATTGAGGATCATTTCATTAGAGCATCAAAATCGGGGAATGAAGTTTCAAGGATGCTCGAGGCGAATAAAATCCAAGTTAGCTATGCCGATGCAAAAGGTATGTCATGTTTTGGATTTAATTCATATGTAAAATGTAAGTTTTCTTTTACCAGTTTGATCACTGTAAATAGTTTGATACGATTTAGGTAGCTCAACGGGGTCATCGCTCCTAACTTGTTTTAGAGGAGAAACCGCACTCATTTTGCATGGTAAGTTTTGTTGATTCTGTTATAATCTGTATAACATTCACAGGTTCTGAATTTTAAGATATCATGATAAGCATCTCCCTTTCTTTGGGTACAGAATTAGTGTCTAAATTTGATTTTGAAAGTCGAAGAACTTTTTGAATGAAATCAGAATTCCATTTGAATGTGTGAATATTTACGCTCTTATGCTTTTCTGTATGTAGAACCCCCTCAAACGGAGAAAGTGGTTACATGGAAGCGGTCAACGACTTTAAACTCATCATTATCACTTCCTTCACGGACACCATCAAACGAATATGATGATGAAAATAATTTCACAGAAGAGTTTTGCATGATTTCAGGAAGCCATTCTTCAACTCTTGAAAGATTGTATGCTTGGGAAAGAAAGCTCTACGATGAAGTGAAGGTACCCTCTTCGTTTTATCGAATACGTGTAACATAACAGCTGATAATAATTGGTTTGTGTTTGAATATTGTAGGCCAGTGAATGTATAAGGAAAGAGTATGATAGAAAGTGTGATGAACTTAGACACCAATTCACCAAGGATCTCAAACCTCATTTGATTGATAAAACGCGAGCCGTGACTAGAGATCTGCATTCACGTATGAAGGTAGCATTACATTCAGTTGATTCCATATCAAAACGAATTGAGAAAATAAGAGATGAAGAGTTACAACCGCAACTTGTGGAACTTATTCAAGGGTAAGCATAGTTTTGACCGGCTTATTTACAAATAGGCCGTCTTAGGCTATGTTTTATTCTTTTAGCAAGATTACGGGGTAACATTATGCCACTCGGATTATAATTATAATTTGTGCTTAAACGTTGCAGATTAATCAGGATGTGGAAGTCCATGCTAGAATGCCATCGTGCTCAATACATAAGCATCTCATCAGCTTATGATTCCAAGATCTCTAGAACAGCAAGTCACCTTGACGAGACGAAGAACCAAATTATATCTGAGCTGCAACATGAGACAGAACGCTTCGAGTCAAGTTTTTCAGACATGGTCAAAAGCTATACTTCATATGTCGAATCAATCAACAGTTGGCTCCAAAGCTGCATCGTTCTACCAAAAGAACGTGTCAAGAGCAGAAGAGTCTTTTCTCCTACACGAGCCGTGGCCCCAATGATTTTCGTTATTTATAGAGATTGGTCAAATGGACTTCGAACTCTACCTTCTCAAAAACTAAGTGATACCATTAAAGACTTTTTATCTCATATCCGTCTTGTTTGTGTGGAGGAAGTTGACAACAAAGAGATACGTTTGATTGAGAATGGAGAGCAAACGAAGAAAGATGACGTTATGGGATTGAAATTAAACATGTTTCATTCGAGTATGACTAAGGTTCTTGATCGTTTGACGAATTTTTCAGAGGATTCAGTGAAGATGTATGAAGATATTAAAGCGAAAAGTGAGATTGCTGGAAATGTTTATACAAATTATCGGGCACCAAATCGAGCTTTTAGCATATGATGTTTTTCAAATTTCTTGGTTGTTTTCTAGTTAGGATATGATTTGAACATTCAGATATGTGTATTTTTCTTACAATTAAGAATTATAACTAAGGTAATACATACTCATAAACTTTTATCGAGCAACTCGAGCTCGATCATGTTCGAGTCGAGCTTTTATCAAGCTTGAAATATAACTACAAGAGCTCGAGCTCAAGCTTTTGAAGAATAATACAAAACCCTTTGATTATTATTATCATTGATAAACCTATATATATAGGAATACATAAACCCTAATGGACCCAAACCCATATACCGGATTTGGGCTTATTATCTAATACTCCCCGGCAGTTCGAGCGGCGAAATCGCGAAAGCTCGAACTGGAGAATGAAATTACAAAAGAAAACATAATTATGAAAAGTAAAAAAAAACAAAATTAAAAGAAAAAGATAGATAAACATAGATAGTTGCTGATAAAACTCGTTGCTTGGGCGGAACGTGACGGCGCGTTAATGATGTGGTCGCTGCTTTTCCGGATGCATTTTCTTCGGAATTTAATTGCGAATCCACTGCCGCTGACGGCGTCATCTAACTCCAAACTGTTTGAGTGTTAATAGCAAAACACTAAATTTTTTTTTTCCAGATCTGAACCCGGTGATTGTTTCGGAGCGTATGGGCGCGTCTAGTGGTCTTCTTTTGCGATTCCGGTATGCTTTTTTTTCGGAATTTAATTACGAAGCCACTGGCGCCGACCTCATCATCTAACTCCAAGCGGTTTAGGAGTTATAACCGAAACAGTGACCGGTGGTGTACAAATCCGAATTTTTTTTTTTTTTTTTTTTTTTTGAGGGTTTGGAACCTAGTCAAGCTAGGCGGCTCATCCCTACGCCGATTAGGGTTTGAAGAATAATAGAGACAGGATCAGACCCGCTCTGATACCATGAAGAATAATACAAAACCCTTTGATTATTATTATCATTGATAAACCTATATATATAGGAATACATAAACCCTAATAAACCCTAATGGACCCAAACCCATATACCGGATTTGGGCTTATTATCTAATAGCTGTAGCTTTTACAGGCTCGGGTCGAGTTCGTATTAAGCTTTTCGAGCCTAATGTAATATGTATGTGTATATAGTAATTTATCTAAAACTAAAATTTGCAAATGGTATGGTTAGATTTTATTCTTTCTTTTGAATATGTAAATATGAGTTTGACTTCTAGTCTAGTTTTTTTTTTTTTGTCACTTTTATGTATATGTCAAACGAATTAGGTTATCTAATAAATCTTCACACATTTCTGGTCAATGTCAAAAATAATTTTATTCAGAATATAACTTTTCTGAGTCGAGTTTAAATTCTCGACGAACTCAAGCTCATACTCAAGCTAAAATTTTCAAGCCGAACTTGAGATCGAATCTTCTAGTTTTCACCCCTATAAATATAATCCGTACATTTATAAAAAATATTCCTCTAACCTCCTGCTATTATTGATTAATTCATAAGATACTTATAATAAATAAATAAAGTAGTATTAAAGTTATAAAAGTTAACGCTTAATTGCATCTAAAGACACATCAAGAATCTATATAAACTAAAAGGTTATGTGGCTAAAAGGGATGGTAGTGACACAATGGTGAAGCTTTAGTAAAGGTCGTAGGCCACACTAAAGTGTTTGGAATATTATGAATATATTATATAAGGGTAAGTGTATGATAATGTAAAAAATTTGTTTGATCTGTTATTGTATATATTTAACTTTTAAAATCTTTATTGTGTGTGTTTAACTTTTATTTTTTTGACGTAAACGGACCGGATTTTTGATGATGTGTCACGGGTTTAAATATAGGATATTTGTAAAAAAACATCAGGTTCTTACATCATTTGTAAAAAAATTAAAGTTGAATACACACGGTAAAAATTTTAAGAGTTGAATGCATACAATTGCAAATCGGGTAAAGTTTGTTACATTCTCATACACTTAGTCATATTCTCATACACTTAACCCTGTTACATTCTCGTATACGCGGAGAATTTTGTAGATAAAAATACAAGTATAATATATAGAAATTGAGTAAATACCGTGTGTCATTAACATTATATATAATAATATAAGTTTTGATGCTAGATATTTGTTGTTTCGTTTATATGTACGTGTTCAGCTTCACTTTTAAATTTCTTCCATACTCGTGCAATGTATAATCCGTTTATTGTTAAACAAAAAATAAATTTAAAAGGTGTCTCTTTTGTTGTATGACATCGTTAACTTTTTTCTTTTCTTACGGTTGTAGGTTATTATTTTTTCTTATAAAATATAAAAGCAAAAAACAAAAAAAATAAATAAAAAAATTGTTTTTCTTTTTATTAAAAAGTTTAATATATAAAAATATTTAAGATTTTATATGTACATGTTTTCAACTCCATTTTTAAATTCGTATATGTAGAGAACTTTATCGTGCATTGTATAATCCGTTTATTATTAAAAAAAAAAGTAAAAATTTAGAAGGTATCTCTTTTTGTATGTCATCATTAACTTTTTTTCTTACGGTTATAGGTTTTTACTTTTTCTTAGAAAAGATAAAACCGAAAAAAAAAAAATTGAAAAAAAAATCGTTTTTCTTTTTATTATAAAAGTTTATATATATTTAAGATCTAAAGTAATTGTTTCAAACTACGTCTTTTTTAAATAAATACTAAAAGTTGAAGGGTTAAATATTTATTTAAAATGAAAGGGTTAAACAAAAATAGCTAGGAATGATGTTATATGATGTCATAATCTCGATCTAATTGTTTAAAATTAATCTTGAAAAAATTTTAATAGTTCATACTTTGTCATATGTCTTTTAATGTACCTCTCTCTTTTAGTATATATTATAGAATTATATATTATAGATATCTAAAAAGTTGTAGAACAAGCATTCTACAAAGTGTGGTAAAGAACAAGGTTTGTAGAACTGACATATTCGAAGTTGGCAATGTCGATCTTTGTCAAACAAGTTAAATTTGGTGTTGCCAACGCCGGTGGTCTGTCTGTGTATCAAATCCACGCCAAGTCAAAAAATTTAATTTTAAACTACTAACACACACAACTTGGTCGTAAATATATTTAATCTATTCAGAAATTTAAGGTGTTTGTCCAGTTTGGGTTAGCTTATTTAAATAGATTTTGATAAAGAGACGAAAATTTGTAATCTCGTCTTTGAATGCCTACGAACACCAATGTCGTTTCTTGTAGGTTGGAAGGTCGGATAGTCTTGATTTTTAAAACATTTTCACAATATACGAGAGAATATTGTGGAGTATGGACATATGAGATTGGTCTTTGATATTGAGGTCGGGATTTCATGGACAAATAAGTAACAATTTTTCTCGATGGTAATTGCTAGTCTTTGTCTTTGTTTGATTGCATGCCTTTCGTTGTTATATTCAAAGTGTAGGAGGATTACTGTATGCTTCTAGTATTCTATACACGTACTACTTGAGTGATGGATTCAAATTCATCTAGGGAGTATTCCATATTCCCTTCTCGATGAATACCTGTCTAATTGGATGTTACTATAACCCCGAGCCATTATACATGCATTTCGGGAAAAAAAATCAAGAAGGGAATATGCAATACTTAAAAACGAACATCATTGATAATAAACTTATAAACAACAAAATAAGCCAAAATAAATAAGTTTATAAGACATAGACCAACAACACATACCCTCGTAATCCTATGATTAACCTAAAACAAATACACCTTAAAAAAGTTAGGCTTATAATTAATGCTCAATTTTAAAAGATATTTCAATTTTATGATAATTCTAAATTAAATAAAACAACCATATCCCATGCGATATTCGGATTAAAACCGTATATATAATTAAAGAAAAAACGCTCACTCCCCGATTAATTTGAACAGAAAAAACCACAAGTGTTTACCCAAGGAAAAGTATCGGCACATTTTAAAAAAAATATCTACCTTTGTGCAAAAAACTTAAAAACTAGTATTCAAAGGGTAGGATTTGTAAGTTGTATAAATCTATCTAGGGTTTTACTCCAGCCCCCAATTCAACAAAACGGCCATAAACCCCCAATTTCAAACTCAACCAAGGTACGTTTTTCATTTTTCTCCAAATTAATTTCATCACAAAACAATATAAACTGTTTAATTACTCTGTCAATTTGATTTACTGCAATTTGCTTGTTTTAATTGTGTAACAATTATAGGGTTTATATATAATTAGGTATTTTTTAGCTATCTTAATATCAAATTATTAGTTTGGAATTACTACTGATTGTTATTAGCTATGTTACACCTTTTTAGATTGTGTTTTTTGTTAGTTTTGTGAATTTATTTTCGATTATTAGTTATGTTGTATTTAGGATAGTAGGCCGAAGAGTATTATCATATAGATATGCAAAAATAAGTTTTTTTTTATCTTCTGTTATCGGACTTTTGGATTTTAATGTTTTACACGAAAACAGACACTATTAGACGATGAAAACGTTTAAGAATTAGAGTGAGAACAAGAAATTCACTTACATGAGTGTGCATTAGATCAACGATTTATGTTTAGTTAACGTGAAATGCTTTACTTTCTATATATCTTATTATTGTATTTTAATCAAATTTTCATTTTATTAGCGGTCATTGAATTGCCACTCACTTTTATTTTTCTTACATTATACGTATGACATATATACTAGTCTTGTTTAGACAGTCTAAGTGTTCTGCATTAAGATTTCTCCGTTTTCTAATATTTTGACACATTTCAGTGTTAAGCAAACAACTCTTTGAATCTCCTTTATCGGCGTAAATCATGGTTAGTGTTCTTACGATTCTTCATCTTAAATATTAGTTCTGCATTTAACCGATGTTGGGTTATGTGTTATCAACTTAACGTTCATTAATATTCAAGAATTTGGTTTATATTAGTGATCATTATTTTTCTTTATTGTCAAAAGCCTCAAGGAGATTATATAGAGCTTCATAGGAAGAGAAATGGGTATCGCCCGGATCACTTCGAGAGGAAGAGAAAGAAGGAAGCTCGTGAAGTTCACAAGCGATCCCATGTCGCCCAAACGGTTCTACATTCTTTTCATATAAGCTAACAATTTCTTTTGTGGTTGTTTCATTTTTCATATTTGTATTAATTTCATGCTATTATTTCAGGCGTTGGGTATCAAGGGTAAGATGTTTGCTAAGAAACGATATGCAGAAAAGGCTCTAATGAAGAAGACGTTAGTGAATTTCTCTGCGTTTATTATTTATTTAAATTTTGGATTTTTATATAATGCATCTAATTAAGTTTCGTTTATGATTGTTAATAGGTTGGCTATGCATGAAGAATCATCAAGCAGACGTAAGGTCGATGATGATGTTCAAGAAGGTGCGGTGCCAGCCTATCTTCTTGACCGTGACGAAACAACACGTGCAAAGGTTTGTTGCTATATGAATAGACATGGGAATGAATATATCTTAGTAATTTACGTAGTATATCTAATTACAAAAATTCCTCTTCTCTATGAAGGTTCTTAGCAACACGGTTAAACAAAAAAGGAAGGAGAAAGCTGGAAAGTGGGACGTGCCTCTACCCAAGGTAATGAAACTAACTAGTCGACGATAATATATAATATTATGTTCTTTTAAAGAGTTTAATTTTATTTAAATGTTCAGGTGAGACCGGTGGCTGAAGATGAGATGTTTAAAGTGATCAGAACCGGTAAAAGGAAAAGTAAGTATATATCCAACAGTTATACGATACACATGTATATGAATTTGTGTTAGCAAAAACTAAGGGCCCGACATTTGATTGCAGCTAAACAATGGAAGAGAATGATTACGAAAGTGACATTTGTGGGTCAAGGTTTTACAAGGAAACCTCCAAAGTATGAGCGTTTTATTCGGCCAACTGGGTTAAGGTTCACCAAAGCACATGTGACACACCCTGAGCTTAAGTGCACCTTTAATCTCGAAATGATTGGGGTCAAGAAAAATCCTAATGGTCCCATGTATACTGGTCTTGGTGTTATCACCAAGGGAACCATCATCGAGGTACCTAACTCACTTTTTTATTTCTAAAGACTAGTGTATTTTCGACTAAATTTGTTGAAAACCTAAAATTATTTGAAATTATCAGGTGAACGTGAGTGAACTAGGTTTGGTGACACCCGGTGGGAAAGTAGTATGGGGTAAGATTATTATTATTGTTACTATTATTATTGACTTATGCGAGACATTTTTGGGACGATGGTTAAGCTAATTTCTTATGTATGCAGGGAAATATGCGCAAGTAACCAACAATCCTGAGAATGATGGGTGCATCAATGCAGTTCTGCTGGTCTAAAAGACATGTTTTGCTTGGCTGCTTCTATCTAGAGAATTTTGTTCGGTTTTTACATGTAACCTCCTAATCATATCGTCTTGTGACAGTTACCTGGTTATGTGAGCAATATTATGCTAGGAAATATGCAAAAATGAAAAGAAAAAAGACAGAAGTGTATTGACAGTTTACTTGTTTTAAATTTAAGCCTACCTAAGTTTATGTACTTTGACTTATTTATCTTCTTCTCGATGTTCGAACTTGTCCGCATTTAATGGTTCGGTAATTATCAGAGCATAGCAATATGATGCATTTTGATATTTACTTTTTTGATTTCATTCCCATAATTTAAAGCCCTAAACAGTATGATTTAAACAATGAAACCCTAAACGCCTATTTAAACTGTATGAATGTTTCCAACTTAAACCTGGATTGTCGTTTGTGCCTTGTTTTATCAGATGACCTTAGATGGCAAGATCAATGAGTGTTTGCATTTACCAACAGTAACGATAATGATAATCAGAATTAGAGTTCTCATTATTTTGATGAAAACCGATTTATCTTAATTAAAGCTGAGATGAACAGGCCAGGGCTGACCATATTTTTCTTGAGAAACTTTCAGGAAGAAAGCTAACTGCTCTTTTTTCCGAATTGATCATTCCATAACAATCAAACTTCAAAGCAAGACGGCCTCATACACATAATCGCCGCAAAAGGGTCTATAATACTCGATCACAGTTATCTTTTATTTCATCGTATAGACGTATATATACATGTAGAAAACCATTACAACAACTTTTACTAGTGAAGAAGTTGAAGGGATTTCAAAAGTATGTCTTTAAACTTAACAAGATCGAGCGTAACATTTTGTTTTTCCATATAAATTGATTTAAAAACAAGCCATCCATTCCTTCCAATCGAATATGGATCCATTAACACTTGATGGTTAACTGGATATTGCTCGGTCAAACTGCTTTCGTCTACGCTTATCCTATACTCCAAGTACTTTAATCCCATTCCCTTTGAAGATTCTCCGTAACAAGTTTTTGCTATCCCATCCATATCCCCCCAAGGAACAACTTGTATCAATACGCCATTTTCAGGAAGAAATACCATGTTCGTTAGCCCCGCTCCATGAACTCCCACCATCACATCACATGAGTTTACGATCATTGAAACTTGTGTTAAGTTTTGATTCATTTCGGTCTTAATTACCTCGAACCCTAACAATTGTGCTACATATACCATGTCTAGCACGTTTGTAAAAGCGCGTGTTCTTTTTCTTGAAATTATTAGGAGTCGAGGCCTTGATGTTGTATGGTTGTTTATTTTTATTGCGGTGGATCGCTCCAATGAGTAGGAACTTCTCAACAACGTTGTGAAGTTCTTCATCGAGTTTGTGTATAGCTCCTTACCTTTTTCTTTTTTTAAACCGACTATCATACTAGGAAAGCAATGTACTTCGTTGTCATGGTCAATATCAATAACTTCATACTTCGATAGTTTGGCCAATATTGCTTGAAACTTCGTAGTCCAGTGAGTACGCTTGTTGGCTAAGAGAAATCGTACTTCTCCATTGAATTCTCGCGAAGTTGCATAAAGAGGGATTATTATATCTGAGAAGGCATGATATATGTTCCTGGAGTATCCACCACCCGAGAAAACTATGGCGGGTACATTTTGTGTTTGCGTGCAGTGAGGCATGATTTTGGATGTGTTTATGGTGAATTTTGTTACACTTCTCATAGCAAATTCGTCGCCATTACGAGCATAAGGTTTTATGTACAACGAACTATTCCTCACTTGCGACATAAACACAAAGATGGTTGAGGATTTTCCTTGTATCCTTACGTTACCCTTCATCTCACACGTTTTTGAGCGTGGATTAGATGTATTACAGATTAAGATCGTCTCGTTTTTTTCACCGTCTAGAGATCATCAATAAAAAGAAAATATAAATCCTGATTTCGGTTTTAGCTTAGCTTAGGTAGACAAAGTTATAACTAGCTAGTTATATCATTTGTACTTACACGGTAGCTCTGGTTTGCTTGTTTTCTTGGTACTCGCCATCGATTTAACCCCATCATCCGCCCTTGTCCTCAAGTTGCCTAGAAAAAACAAACCACAAATTATATCAACAAAAAACAATTTATTTGGCCCGTAAATTCATTGGAGATTTATAAAACGACTTACAAACAGAAAGTGGTCCGTGGTAGAGATTGAACGCAACGCACAAACACCATGTGAATACAAAGCAGCCGACGACCCATGCACCATATCTTAGTCTTCTCTGGTCAGATTGATTAAAGCTTCGAGTGAATATCTGGTAGCATTTCATTTTTTTCTTTCGTTCTAAACAATGATTTAGAAAGGCAAGTGATTGAACTTATAATTAAACATATATGAGTGAAGAGTAAGCAATATATAAACTTCTTAGTTTGCATAAATTAAAGATTAAGAAAACAACATTTTAATGCCGTTGATTGTTGCCTACGATTTCACTATATGACTATACGGGTTGTTTAATGTCATCTTTATTAATTGACATAGTAGTGTTAGGACTCGTTTTCTTTAAATCGTTTGCAACAGAACAAGAGTCTCGTTTTCTATAAAATTATAACCACGCCCGATGGCTATTCTTTTCTTGTCTATTTTGGCTGAAACATAGTCATTGACAACTTTTCTATATGTGTTGAACAAAACCTACTTAGACAAATTTTCATTGTTTGATTCTTAGAATAACAGTTTTAAAGGTTTAACCAAAGCGAAACACTTTTAATGAGATATTTGATACAAACCATGTTCAAATAGTTAATTATCAGTAATCAGGGCATGATAGTAATGAAAGAACAAGAGAACATATTCGAGAAATATAATTCATGTGGACCTCTATAAAGCGTTCATGCTTAGTCTGGACTTGCAAACTTCGAACATCATTTATCTTGAAACTTAGGAAACAAAACTCCGAGAACCATAATGTATGGAAGTTAAAAACTCCTTCGCGACATTTACAGAAGAGGTGTATATTTGCAATAATTAAATCCACTTTATCATCTCTTTCTTTATTCTTAAAAAATCATAACCACCATCTAAGGTTTGACATGTTCTAATGGCCAAATTGAGTTTATGTGGTCAAATAAGTTGTATTAAGCTTTGATATTCTGGCATACATAATCGAGGGTTGGTTAGTCATTGATTTGACACTACCAATAACCGAATGGAGTTTTGGAACGGTAATAAAGCAATAAAAATAATCATTTATCGTGTAATTCATTGCAGAAGAAAATGATATATGAAGTATAACTAGTAAAATTGTTTTAGCAAACTTTTCAATGTCGTAAGATCATGTGAGTACCCTATTAGTTATGTAAATAGAAAAGAATTAAGAATTAGTCTTTTTGTACCGTTTCTTAGACATCCCATGATATTTATCTATATATGTTCGTAATTATAAAAAGTAGAAGGGTAGATTTTGAAATTTAACTAAATCCAGGGTTTATTACACCTCCGCTCCAATCCAATAACATCACTCACCCCCAAATCGTGAATTTCAAATCCTGAAAAAACTCCTGATTTCGTAAATCTACAAAATTACTGAAAAAGGTACTTAATTTATCCGTAAATCGCTCATTAATTTGATTGATTGTTTTTTTTATTTCGCTTAATTTCATTTTATAACAATTAGGTTCAATTGATTACCCTAGGGTTTCCTGATAACTGATTCCGTTAGAAAATATATATTTGAGTAGTTTCGTTTGTTCGGCTTGAAGTTTTTGATACATAATTTGTTATGATATATTTAGGTCTCTCCCTGTTTCGTGTGTGCGGTTATAACGGTTGCCGGTTTAGTTATCTACACTCTATCTGAATGTATCTAAATGCTGATGATTAGTTTTAAGGACACGTAAACTGCCAAAGAGCGAAATCTTATATCGGTCTGAATTCTGTCGTTTCTGCTTGAGCTTTTTTTCATTGTTTAATTCCATTTTATAACAATTAGGTTAGACTATTTACCCTAGGGTTTCTTAATTTATGTAACTGATTTTGTTAGAAAATATATATTTCAGTAATTTCGTTTGTTTAGCTTGAAGTTTTTGAACAATAATTTGTTATGGTATATTCAGGTCTCTCTTTTCATCTTATTGAGTTATTTTATGTTGGCAAAGAATGTTCTTACTGTTGTTTGTGCGGTTTTAGCGGTTATGACAATTAGGTTAGTAACAAGGACATGTAAACTACTAAAGAGCGAAATTCTTATATCCGTCTGAATTCTGTAGTAACAGGTTGTAGAATGTTCTTATTAATGTATGTGCAAAGAAGCTTTCTTGCGATTTTAAAATCTGATTGTTAATAAATGGTAGTTAGTTGTGTAAATTTTATATTGGTTTTAATTTTAGTCTAAATCTCATGATTTGATTTTTTTTTTACTGAGCGACATTTGACTACTGTTTTAGGGACAGGGACGCTGATATGGCAATGGAGATGCAAAGGGGTAGAGACGGAGATAGGAGCGATGATGAGGATAGATATAGAAGGAGAAGAGATGGTGATAAATATAGAAGTGAGCGTGATAGGAGAGGAGGAGATAGGATCAGGGATCGGAGGAATGATTCTGATATTGATAATGATAGAAGACATAGGAATAGGAACAGAAGTTATGAAGAGGATGGTAATGATACGAGGGAAAAAGATGGAAATGGTAATAAGAGGAGCGGTGATGATAGGAGGGAGAGAGACGGGAATGGGAATAGGAGGGGTGGCAATGATAGGAGGAGAGATATAAACAGGGATAAAAGGACCAATAGTGAAGAGGATGATGACATGATTAGAGGCCGCAATAGGGATTTAAGAGGTTACGAAGAAGATGGTAAAGATAGGAGGAACAAGGAAAGGTATGAAGACAGGGGGATGAGAGTTACTAGTGACGATGATGAAGGGATCAACATGAAAAAGAGTGAAAACATGAAAATAAATGATAAAGACGGGGAAATTAGGAAAACATGGAAAAAACATGAGGACAAGAGTGATGAGGAAGATGGTGAGATCAGGAAGACAGCGAGAAAAGGTAAGCATCAAGACCGAGGAGATGAGGAAGATGTTGAAATGAGGAAGGCAGTGAGAAAAGGAAAACACGGGGACAGAAGTGATGAGGAAGATGTTGAAGTGAGGAAAACAGCAAGAAAAGGGAAACACAATGATAGTAGTGACGAGGACGATGGTGAAATGAGGAAGACAGTGAGAAAAGGGAAACGCGAGGATAGTAGTGATGAGGAAGACGGTGAAATGAGGAAGAAAGTGAGCAAAAGAAAAAACGAGGACAAAAGTGAGGAGGACGATGTTGAAATCAGGAAGACAGGGAGGAAAGGGAGGCATGATGATAGGAGTGATGACGAAGATGATAAATATAAGAGAAGGGACAGGAAAAAGGATAGGAGTGACGACGAGGATAATAAGAATAAGAGAAGGGATAGGAAATCGGATAGAAGTGATGACGAGGATGATAAATATAAGAGGAGAAGGAACAGGAGGGATAGGAGGAATGCTTCTGCTTCTGATGATGATGATGATGGCAGGAGAAGAGAAGGAAAGCGGGATAGGAGGAGAAGAGATGAAAAGAGAGATGGCAGAAGTAATGGTGATGATAAAGATAGGAGAAGAAGTGATGACGTGGCGAAACATAGGAGTGATAAAAACGGGGATAAAGAGAATTTAGATGAAGGCCCAAGGTTCCAAAAGCTCGCTGAAATACAAGAAGGCATGACAAATTTAGGGAAGAGTGGAGGAGTGTATATTCCTCCATTTAAGTTGGCTCGAATGATGAGTGGAGTTGAAGATAAAAGCAGCATGGAATATCAAAGAATGACATGGGATGCGTTAAGGAAGAGTATAAACGGGTTGGTCAACAAAGTCAATGCAACTAACATCAAGAATATCATCCCAGAGTTGTTTGCTGAAAATTTAATCAGAGGAAGAGGACTGTTTTGTAGGTCATGTATGAAGTCTCAAATGGCTTCTCCTGGTTTTACAGACGTATTTGCAGCACTGGTTGCTGTTGTTAACACCAAGTTTCCTGAAGTGGGCGAGCTTCTGTTAAGAAGGATTCTTTTACAACTTCAAAGGGCGTATAAACGAAATGACAAGGTACAATTTAATCTTCATCTTCTTTTCTTAGTTTTATCTGACATAATTTGTGAAATTAGGCATTTTATGAATTTATGGTTTGATATAGCATCTGATACTTTGTATTTTCACAGCATCAACTGCTTGCTGCGGTTAAGTTTATTGCACATTTGGTCAACCAGCAGGTAGTTGATGACCTTATCGCTCTTGAACTACTGACTCTTTTGTTAGAAAATCCAACGGATGACAGTGTGGAGGTTGCTGTTGGTTTTGTTACTGAATGTGGATCGATACTTCAGGATCTATCTCCCAAAGGGTTGCATGGTAAGTTGGTTTATTGAACTTTTCCCCCCCTTGTCTCGTAGGAGTACAAATGTATAAGCTCATATTTCATTTATTCGTATTTTATATGACTATAAACCTAAGCTATGCTTATCCGTCAATGTTGTTGGAGTTGCTTATATGTAGGTCGACTGTTTCTTCGTAATATATAGTAAACTATTGTAAGAAATGCTATATTTAGTTATATCATACCAAACAGAAATTAGCATTCATAAGGATGAAAAATTATTTTTTGTCCTAAGAGCTCATGACCGGAAAGACATATAGACTGCAAAGCTACCAAAATTAATATTATCTTGTTCACATACAGAGGATGCAGTTTAGCTCTTCTCTATGCCGCATGTATACTCAGGATAAATGGTCTCTTTAGTTTAAGTGGCTGCTCTATTTAGTAGGACTTTTGGGGCTATCTTATTATAAAAGCCCTTTTTGTGATAGTTTCCTATCTTTCTTCACCGACTCAGAACTTTTAACCCTATTTTGATGCACAACAATAAACTCCCTTTCGTTAGAAGAATCAGTCATTATTTAGCTGTAGATATGAGTTAATACTATTGGAAAATTTGACGAATTTTTGTATGTAAGCGTAGTATTATGATGTTTAAACATTTACAAGGAAGAAGTTGTTATTTAGACGTTAGTTGTTAGTATTTCTATGATTATTGATCTTAACAAAGTGGAAGGTGACCAAAGTTTTATATATATATTTCTTCGTGCAAAGAGCATTCCCCATTTATAAATGAAAGCAAACAAGCTGTTATGATCACATGGTAAGAGGAGTAGAAAACGGTTAATTAATCTTTTAGTTGATATAAGTGAACATAAAAAATGGTAACATTAAAGAGGTCTCTTACTGTTGCACGACTATTAAGCCAAACAGAATCTTTAAGGCCCAGTCAAGGTCTTTTGAATCATTGTTAGCTTGGGTGTATTTAAGGTATCCCCCCAAGTGGTTGAGATTTAAAATCTCGTCTGAGAGATTTGTGTTGCATAGGTGGGTGTGCTAGTTTATTGTAACTTGCACTTCTTTTAATATGATTACATCATATGCCTTGATTGTTTGTGTTGCTTTTATTCTACCCAGAATTCCAGCTTTCTTGACATCATACATTTGTTAACTTGTATAATGCCATGGATGTCGCACAACCCTTGAACCTTTAGTTCGTTTGCCCCACCAGTTTAGTTATTAAGTTACCCTTTTCAGTTGGTTTCCTGATTGAATAAACTTCTGCTTTTGTAACTTAAGTTTGGCTGTGAGAAATATATGCTTACAGCCGTAAAAAGTATCATATTCTTGGCTTATGTCTTATTTAATGCTTTTCCTTTTTCAGGTATTTTTGAGCGTTTCCGTGGAATTCTTCACGAGGGAGAGATAGACAAAAGGGTGCAGTTCTTGATTGAAGGTCTCTTTGCACTAAGAAAGGCCAAGTTTCAGGTAAACAGTTTACTGAATAGAAATGTTACCATATATGAATGATTTTTTTTCCTAGAGTTGGTTACTGACCATGCTTCGTTATGCAGGGACATCAAGCTGTTCGTCCAGAGTTAGACCTTGTTGAGCCGGAAGATCAGTTAACACATGAAGTATCTTTTCTTGATACAATCGATCCAGAGATTGCCTTAGGTAGATAAAGATATATGGATAATCTTTCAAATATTTTTCTAGTACTCTAATATATGCATATAACGGTGTTTTCTTGCTTTTCAGATATATTTAAGATGGATCCTAATTTCATTGAGAACGAAAAACGCTATGAAGAATTGAAGAAAACCATTCTCGGTGATGAATCTTCGGAAGAAGAGGAAGAGGGTGGTGAGGATTCTGATGACGATGAGGATGAATCTTCAGAAGAAGAGGATGAAGAACAAATGAGAATAAGAGATGAAACAGAAACAAATTTAGTTAACCTCCGAAGAACCATATATTTAACAATCATGTCTAGTGTTGATTTTGAGGAAGCTGGTCACAAGCTCTTGAAAATCAAATTAGAGCCCGGACAAGAGGTATTAAATTTTTGTCAAATTTACGCATTTGTCATTGACTTGCATAATGTTGAAAATTTATAGAGGTATTTGGTTTATGCAGATGGAGCTTTGCATAATGTTGTTGGAGTGTTGCAGTCAGGAGAGAACTTACCTTCGTTACTACGGACTTTTGGGCCAGAGGTTCTGCATGATCAACAAAGTTCACCAAGAAAATTTTGAGAAATGTTTTGTTCAGCAATACTCTATGATTCATCGGCTTGAGACAAATAAGCTGAGAAACGTGGCCAAGTTTTTTGCTCATTTACTTGGGACTAATGCTTTACCTTGGCATGTTTTGGCCTATATTCGGTTGACTGAGGAGGATACAACATCCTCTTCTAGAATCTTCATCAAGATTCTGTTCCAGGTATTTGCCCGGCCTTCTCCTATAATTTACCTCTTTACCTTGGGTACTTGTAGAATATAATTACGGCTTTGGGTTCGTTCAAATGATGGTCATTTTTATATAAGTAGTTGCTGTAAATTATGACGAGACATGTTATGTCATTTAGAATGATAGTTTCTAAGTAATTTTCATAAATAAACGTGCGACAGAGGGGGGGGGGGGGGGGGGGGGGGGGGTTCAAAGACTCATAGTTGTCGGATCAATGTTAAATGAGAAAGCACGGTTATTGAGATTGCACGTAATGTGATATGATCTATGTATAAGTAAGTCGATCAAAACTGTCACCTCTAATGGACACCCTTTTTGAAATGCGTCACATCCTTTTCTCTTCTGTTAGAGAAAGTCTATAGTTACAAAAAAATTACAAAATTTTGTGTCAATGGATGGTGGAATCAAAAAGTATGAGAGATAATTAGTGATGTGATTTAATTGGTTGAATTTTCGCTCCACATCATTTTCTATATAAAATTTTAATATCTCTAGCATTGCTCCTTCTGTTAACTTCTATTTATGATGCGTTAATCATGAATTTAAGATTTACAAAAGCAATATTACAACAATAATCTAAATATTTGCAACAAATATTTAGGAGGTTGGAATCATTAAAGAGACTTTTAACCTTTTTTCACCCGCTTCTAGCTAAATTCTTTGATTTGACCGTCAAGAGTACACAATGTAGTTCGACCATTTAAAAGTTAGTAGTAAAGTCACAAGATCCATTTGTCTTTATGCCTGTTTTTGTTGGTGTGGGGTGAAAGTAATTTTCTTGTTTTATAGCCAAACCGAACCCTTTCTTGCAAGTTATTAAGTTGATTTTGATGTTATGTATACAGGAACTGTCTGAACATCTTGGCATCCGTTTATTGAACGAGCGCCTCAGTGAGCCGACTATGCAAGCTGATTTTGAATCTATTTTCCCCCGAGATAACCCTAAAAACACCCGATTTTCTATCAACTTTTTCACATCGATAGGGCTTGGTGGGATCACTGAGAATTTGAGAGAGTATCTGAAGAATATGCCTCGTCTCATCATGCAACAAAAACCTGCTTCTGAATCAGATGATTCCAGTTCGGGATCTGAATCATCATCAAGTTCTGATGAAAGCTCGAGCAGTGAAAGTGAGAGTGATCACAAAAAGAGCAGCAAGCGCCGCAGGAGACGTTGAAAGATCAATACATCACTTGTAACCTTATTTGTTTTGGTTCTGTTTTTTAAACCTTGTTCATGAATTTTTTGTAATAGTAACTTGTAATGGTTTTGGTTCGATAGATATGACACATATTTGCCTGCGTTAGTTTCATAATGGTTTTTATTTGTTTAATTTCACGAATATTCGACTTAAGATGATTCGTATATCTTAGGACAATTCGTTTTACTTATTAATTGGTTTGATTGAACGTGTCGCAGTCAGTGATTCACCCAAATGTCGAAGAGTGAATTACATAGGTCGACGTCCGTCAAGTAAACGACTATCAGCACCCTTGTCCTATGTTAGCCAGTTTCGACAATGGACCATTCTGCAGCGAGATAATTTTAATATTTATAAGAAGTATTTACTTTTTGGGGGTTGTGATGGTGGTAGTTCAGGGTACCGTAGGTAGGTGTTGCGGTGTTCGCGAATCCATTCATCTTTAAATCGTACTTTTATGTAGTTCAACCAAAACATTGAACCTCAACCTAATCTAATTCGCGATTAACCTTAATTAAGTTAACCTTTAACATTTAATACAAATATATGTATTTTATATAAAAGTGATTTGAAAAAGGTTTTGAGAAAAAAAAAGTAGCTCATGCATATGAAAACAAAGAAAACCAAATAAGATTCTATAATAATCCTTTTTTTTCAATGTTAATCATTCCTTTTTTAGATCTTATTCTTTATTTATTAGAGTATGGGATATTACGCTAAAACAATTCATCAGTTTTGTAAAAACATTGATATGAATTTACGATTCTAATGTAAATTTTTCGACTCATTCATTGATTTATATTTACGACTTATTAATATAAATTTTCCTTACTTAACTTCTATATATATATTAGATACTTACCTATATATATACATATATACATACACTGTAAATAAATATACATGTTTATTATAACTATACTTATAAACGGTCCGATCTAATTATTCGTTTATATTAGAGTACCAATTCTAATGTAATCCATATGATGCTGATATTTAAAACATATTAACAAAATCCATAAATTAGGTTAGTGATAAGACGCCTCAGTAATAAAAAAAAAACTTGAAACGTGAATTTTTTCAAAATGATACTTAAATACTTTTTCCAAACAATATTAAGCATCAGGCAAGGTAATTTAGATGACTTTAGTTATAAATAAATACATGTTGGCATTTAAGTATCGTTTTATCTTTTATGATAATTTATCATGGCTTAACAAATGTTTCCACCTTTTCTTATTTAATTTAATTTTTTTAAACATAAAACATTGTGTTGTGGTACATTAAGAATTCTTTATTTAATGTATAAATATATAACCAATTTGAAAGCATAATAACTTTTCAATCACAATCATAGGGGCTAGCGGAAAGAAAAACCCTAGTGAACGAACTGAGGTCAGAAAAGGTAATGTATTAAAAACGCATTGATTAATCGATTGTTATTTCGATTTAGATTATAATTGTGTAGGGTTTTTCTTTTTTTAATCTTAGTCTAAATTTGTATAAAGTTTATGTTAATTTCAATCACATTATTTCAGTCTGTTTTTGTTAGACTAATTGTTTGAAATACAGAGAAGTGATTACATAATAATGGGGCTGACAACGGATAATAACCGTAATAAGATGAAAGATACAAATAGGAGTGATGTTGCGGTTAAAAGAAGCAGGACGACTGACGCTGATGAAGGGAGTGGTAAAAACCAGAATTTAGAGGGAGTTCCAAGGTTCCAAAAGCTCGATGAAATACAACAAGGCATGACCAATTTAGGGAAGACTGGGGGACTCTATATTCCGCCCTTTAAGCTGCCTCGTATGATCACTGAACTTGAAGATAAAAGCACCATGGAATATCAAAGAATGACATGGGATGCGTTAAGGAAGAGTATAAACGGCTTGGTCAACAAAGTCAACGCAACTAATATCAAGAATATCATCCCGGAGTTGTTTGCTGAAAATTTAATCAGAGGAAGAGGACTGTTTTGTAGGTCGTGTATCAAGTCTCAAATGGCTTCTCCTGGTTTTACAGACGTATTGGCAGCTCTGGTTGCTGTTGTTAACACCAAGTTTCATCAAGTCGGCGAGCTTATGTTAAGAAGGATTCTTTTACAACTTCAAAGGGCGTATAAACGGAATGACAAGGTACAAATTAGTCTTCATCGTCTTTTCGTAGTTTTATGGTTTGATTTTGCGTCTAATAACTTGTATTTTCACAGCATCAACTGCTTGCCGCGGTGAAGTTTATTGCTCATTTGGTGAACCAGCAGGTAGTTGATGACCTTATCGCTCTTGAACTACTGACTCTTTTGTTAGAAAATCCAACGGATGATAGTGTGGAGGTTGCTGTTGGTTTTGTTACTGAATGTGGATCGATACTTCAGGATCTATCTCCCAAAGGGTTGCATGGTAAGTTGGTTTATTGAACTTTCCCCCCCTTGTCTCGTAGGAGTACAAATGTATAAGCTCATTTTTCATTTATTCGTTTATAAACCTAACCTATGTCTACGTTGTTGGAGTTACTTACATGTGGGTCGACTGTCCTTATATATACTAAACTACACTAAGAAATGCTATCTTTAGTTATCTCATATCAACCAGAAATTAGCATTCATAAGGATGAAAAATCATTTTTTGTCCTAAGAGCTCATGACCGGAAAAACTTATAGACTGCAAAGTTCCAAAATTAATATTATCTTGTGTGAGTTTGTTGTAAATCGTATGCCTTGATTGTTTGTGAGGTTTTTTTTTCTACCCAGAATTCGAGCATTGTTGACGTCATTCATTTGTTAACATGTATAATGCTGTGGATGTTGAACAACCCTTGAACCTGTAGTTCTTTTACCTCGCCATTTTAGTTATCAAGTTACCTTTTTCAGTTGGTTTCGTGGTAGAATCAACTTATGGTTTCGTAACTTTAGTTTGGTTTTGAGAAATACATGCTGACAACCTAAATAGTATAATTATCTCGGCAAATTTCATATTAAATGCTCTTCTTTTTTTCAGGTATTTTTGAGCGTTTCCGTGGAATTCTCCACGAGGGAGAGATAGACAAAAGGGTGCAGTTCTTGATTGAAGGTCTCTTTGCACTAAGAAAGGCCAAGTTTCAGGTAAACAGTTTACTGAATTGAATTGTAACCATAAATGAATATGAATAATTTGTTTCCTAGAGTTGGTTACTGATAATGTTTCGTTATGCAGGGCCATCAAGCTGTTCGTCCAGAGTTGGACCTTGTTGAGCCAGAAGATCAGTTAACACATGAAGTATCTTTTCTTGATACAATCGATCCAGAGACTGCCTTGGGTAGATAAATATATATGGATGATATTTCAAATATTTTTCTGAGTATTCTAATATGTGCTTATAACGGGTGTTATATTGTGTTTCAGATATATTCAAGATGGATCCTAATTTCATTGAGAACGAAAAAAGCTATGAAAAGTTAAAGAAAACCATTCTTGGTGATGAATCTTTGGAAGAAGAGGAAGAGGGTGGCGAGGATTATTCTGATGACGAGGAGGATGAATCTTCGGAAGAAGAGGATGAAGAACAAATGAGAATAAGAGATGAAACCGAAACAAATTTAGTTAACCTCCGAAGAACCATATATTTAACAATTATGTCTAGTGTTGATTTTGAGGAAACTGGTCATAAGCTTTTGAAAATCAAACTACAGCCCGGACAAGAGGTATTAAAATAATGTCCTTTTTTAAGCATTTGTCATCGACTTACAAAATATTGGAAATTTATAGAGGTATTTGGTATATGCAGATGGAGCTTTGCATAATGTTGTTGGAGTGTTGCAGTCAGGAGAGAACTTACCTTCGTTACTACGGACTTTTGGGCCAGAGGTTTTGCATGATCAACAAAGTCCACCAAGAAAATCTTGAAAAATGTTTTCTTCAGCAATACTCTATGATTCATCGACTTGAGACAAATAAGCTGAGAAACGTGGCCAAGTTTTTTGCTCATTTACTTGGGACTAATGCTTTACCTTGGCATGTTTTGGCCTATATTCGGTTGACCGAGGAGGATACAACTTCCTCTTCTAGAATCTTCATCAAGATTTTGTTCCAGGTATTTGGACCAACTTCCCTAATTTCTCTCTTTACCTTAGGCACTTGTAAAATATGATTACAATTTCAAATTTTATGATACTTGTCGTTGATTGGCTATTACCTTGGCCGAACCTTATTCCTTATGCTAGAGGTGGCAAAACTGGCTGATATGCGGGTTGGTTAGTAGGTCAAAATGTGTTTGGGTCAAAACATGCAACTTTGGACCGGGTCAGAATATGGTGGTTAATCCTGAAATATTTTTTGTTCAAATTACTGTTATTTTTATCCAAATAGTTACTGTAAATTATGACAACTCAAGTTATATCATTTAAAATAATAGTTTTTAAGTGGTTTTCATATTCAAACGGATTTTCATTTTTAAACGGGGAATCAAAGTTGATCAATGTAAATTGGAAAGTTCGGTTATTGAGATTGCACATAACCTGATATGCAGTAAGTCGATCGAAAGTGTCACCTCTAATGAAATCCCGTCTTAATATAGATTTCTTCTTTGTCTCTTCTGTTGACTTTGAATTCTTTTCACCCCCTTCTAGCTAAAGAACACAACGTAGTTTGACCATCTAAAAGTAAATAGTAAAGTCCATTAGAAGATCCATTTCTCTGTATGCGTGTTTTTTTTTTGTGAGGGGTGAACGTAATTCTCTCTTATTCTTGTTTAATAGCTAAACCGAACCCTTTCTTGCAAGTTATTAAGTTGATTTTGATGTTATGTATACAGGAACTGTCTGAACATCTTGGTATCCATTTATTGAACGAGCGTCTCAGCGACCCGACAATGCAAACTGATTTTGAGTCTATTTTTCCCAGAGATAACCCTAAAAATACCAGGTTTGCTATCAACTTCTTCACATCGATAGGGCTTGGTGGGATCACCGATAATTTGAGAGAGTATTTGAAGAATATGCCTCGTCTCATCATGCAACAAAAGTCTGCCTCCGAATCAGATGATTCTTCTAGTTCAGCATCTGAATCATCATCAAGTTCTGATGAAAGCTCGAGCAGCAAGCGCCGCAGGAGACGTTGAAACATCAATACATCACTTGAAACTTTTTTTGTTTTGGTTCATTAAGCGTATTCCTATTTTTTAAACTTTGTTGATGAAATTGGTGTAATAGTAACTCGTAATGATTTTGCTTCAATAGGTATGACACATTGCGTTAGTTTCATAATGTTTTTTTCATTTGATTTGACGATATATTTGACTTAAAACGATTGGTGTATCTTGGCCTAAGATACAGGAAGATGAAGAATCTTAGAGTGAACGACACGGGGAGAAAACATTTGTCTCAACCTCAATCCATTCATCTATGATTAACAAAACAAACACTGAAGTTGCAAAACAAAAAAAAGACACTGAAACATCTTAGTGGCATGAATGAAACACAAAGTTTCAATCCAAAATATAACAAGTATAAAAATTTCTACTCTCTCTCCGTGTGCTCTTAGACAACCAAATGATTCACTCGACATTCAATCTTGAATAGTAAGTTTGGAATACACAGTTCAAATGAGACTTTGAATCATATTCGATTGTAAAGTTACATGTATAATCATCAGAAATTTCAGAGGAGTTTGTTGTTGTTTCTATTTCAGCTGTTTTGGAAACAAGACAAACTCCAAACCCAGTACACGACTCAGGAGCATACGGTTTATAACCATAACCAAATTTGATGAAAAACTCAACGTTAGTCGATGTTTGATCCCACCATGCAGTTGTTTTCAATAAACCAAATGAAATATACCCGACCCATGTTTCTACATCCCCAACACTCTCCTCCCAGTACACGTCCGCCTGTTGAGAATCCATACTTGTGGAACCATCTTTCTTGTGTTTCATACTTATATATTGAATCCCATTTAAGTCTTTCCTCAGAGTAGAGCACATTAAGAATCCAGAGAAGTCGTTGAACCAATTTTCCGGAAGTTGCAATCTATATGTCCTCCCTTTAAGCAGATAAGGTATAAATCGCTTTGGAATCTCAAGGCCTTTAAGTTGAAGACTCATACAACCATTTTCAATCGCATTCCCCTATTTAAATCAACACAAAATTCATTGTAATAATTTTGATTACCGGCTATTAGTATATAGAAATCGTGGTATTCAAAAAACAAAGAGAATACATACCTGAAGCATGGATTGCAGTAACCTGCACCCACCGCTTACACTTCTCACCCACCTAAGCGAGACTTGACATAACCGTTTACAATTTGAGCTAATATCTCCAACAAATTCTAGTGATTCGGCGTTGTCTGCTTTAAGAATAGCTATGTTTGATGGGAGTTCGGGCAATTCAAGAAGCTTGCTACAACCCTCCAGGTTCAGGAGTTTGAGTTGAGAAAGTTGCGACAAGCTGAATTTAAATCTTGAAAATCTGTTGTAACTTAGATCTAGCTCTCGTAAGTTGGATAACTCACCAATATCACATGGGATTTCTCCCTCCTTGAACCCAAAAGAACTGAGAATCAACCTTCTTAAGAAACGTGGCAAGTAAAAAGTAGAACGTTGCCTCGTTGAATATAAATGAAGGTCTTCTAGATGAATATTTTCATTGAATAAATCTTTCGGGAGCTTAATAAGCTCTTTGTATCCACCTCTAATTTTACACTCTTGCAAATGTTTTAAGGCATGGAAGTTGCCTTCTATGCTCTTTAATTTGAGACATTTCTCCAACTTTAGCGACCTAAGCTCGTTACAATATTTGCCAACTGTTGAGGGCAGAACTTTTATCCCAACATGTTTCAAAGATAAGTGTAACAAGCTGTCCATGTTTGATTCGATCTTTGGGAACGAACTTAGTGCTTCACATAAAGATATATCCAGAATCTCCAGTTTTCCCATATGCACAATGGTTGGAAACTTTTTAAGCTTCTTACAACTCTTTACATACACGTAAACAATACTTGAATGATATCCAAGTGACGCATGAATCTCTCTTAACTTGTCACAAAACTCGAGTGTCAACTTTTGAAGACATGCGAGTCCACCAAAATCAGGCGTCCTTACTAGTGCTTGTGCAGCATGAAGTTCAAGCTCTTTCAAACACGGTAGAGACTGATGCACATACAAGACAAATTTATAAAAACATATTATTTAAATGATACTAGAGTTTCGAACTAACATATAAATTTGTCTCGCCGGAGGGCACTGAGCACCTTCAGTCCCCCTTGTCTCCGCCACTGAATGTCACGACTAGGCCGTTGTAGTGATATATTTATAAATTAGGTAAGGCGTAATTAAGGGAGTAGTTAAATTACCTTGTAACCCCTCCAAAGTTCTTTCTGCAAACTGTTATCTAGTTTTAGAACAACAAGCTTCCTTGGCTCGAAACTTTCTGGGAACGTACTTGCTGGATACATTTCCCAAAACATATACCGCAACTCATTTGAGAGAAAATCAGGCCCTTCGGTATCTGTTTCATCAAAGTTACGAACAGAAAGCAACCTCAGTTTCTTTACTTTTGAAACAAGCTTACCAAAACCCGATGGACAACGATAACAAATTATTGCTTCAGTTATGTTATTGTCCTGCAATAAAGGGACAAAACCGATTTAGTGGTTGCACTAAAGTATACCATAGTACATGTATGTGTGTGTGATTCGATGAATATTTTAAACAGCTAACATAACATTTACCATGTTCATATTCCTAGAGCACATGTCTTCAATTGCTTCGGATTGCCAAAGCCTGGTATATCTTTCAGGACTGTTGGGATGTTCCCCTCTGACAATGTAATGTCCCATTTCTTGAACGAGATCGTGCATATCAAACTGACCATCTGAATTAACAGTTATGAGAGACTTTTGTATCAACACCTTTACCCCAATACGAGGGTGAAAACCGCAAGCTTCAAGCATCCCCATGGCACAGTTTGATATATCCCTCCGGAAAAAACATGCAATATCCAAGAATAACTCTTTCTCTAAAGGCCTAAGCCCATCGTAACTGATTTTAAGCTTTTCCATAATTTCCATTTCTGGAATATCTTTAAGTCTATCCAAGGTACTAATCCACTCATCCTTGTCTTTGCCGTATAGAAAAGAACCTAGAACTATAAGTGCTAACGGGAGCCCACCCGCATAAGTAACCACACGTTGTGAAAGCGTCTTATAATCTTCTACGTGGTTATTCTTATTATATGCATACCTATTAAAGAGTCGCATAGACTCTTCATCTAATAATAAACTGACTTGAGAAATCCGGTCTACCCTGTGAGTTATAAGCAAATGTTCATCCCTAGTTGTGATTATAATTCTGCTTCCATCACCAAACCAATCATGTGATCCAGCTAAAGCTTCTAGCTGCTTACGATCATCAACGTCATCAAGAACAAGCAACACATTTCTATGACACAACCTACTTTTAATCATGTGTTTTCCTATGTCAACACTCGACACTTTCACTTCCGTTTTCAAAATAGTTGATAGTATCTTTTCTTGCTGAGTTTTTAAACCAGCTTGCTGAATATTCTCAACAAAGCAATAACTATCAAATTCACTAGATGTTTTCATGTAAAGAGATGATGCAAGTGTGGTCTTACCACCACCCCCGATCCCCCATATCCCAACCATGCGCACACCACCTGACCCAATCTGTAATTGGGATTTCAAATCTTGCAGTCGAGTTCCTATACCAACAAGGTTTTCATCAATGGATGAATTTGACGATAACAATTTATCTAAAATTGTACCAACGATTTCTTTGATACATTTTGCTTCATGCCTGCATATTGGAAATTTATGGATAATTAACATATGCTCGAATTCACAATTATTGGTTTACAAGTTTTCTACAAAAGGGATGGATTTTTTTTATATAATAATCGTAACAACATTTAAGCGAAATGCCATATACAGCTTCAAAGAGTAAGATGTCATTTTATTTCCAATACAGAATTGGTGCTTCAAATTGACTTAAGATTTATCATTGGATATTTTTTTGGACGAGCAAAATTGAATGCGTATAGTTGAAAAACGCTTTAGCTATAAAAGTTGTTATACAAAGAAAATTACCCGTTGGCGATGTGCTTAGGTTCCCATCCAGCAATGTTACTTGCATCAACTAGTGCTCTTTTCCACGATTCAATTTTGGTGACATTCTTCTCCTTTTGTTTGTAAAATGCTTTTCCGAATTCCCCTTTTTGATATCTCACTTGTGATGGTTCAACATCATAGAATACGGGGATAACGGTTTGCCCCATCTCATTCCTACATTCCATAATATAGTCAAGTTCATCCAAACACCATGAAGAGTCAGCATAGTTTATGGAAAATATGATGATGGCAATATGTGATTCTTCGATAGCCTTCAAGAGGGATGGACTAATGGTATCACCCCGCGAAAGAGCTTCATCGTCCTTGTATGTACAAACTAGACGCTCTACAAGAGCAGAGTAGAGATGATCAACAAACGTCTTGCGTGTATCTTTTCCTCTAAAACTAAGAAACACATCATATTTCCACGAGCGAGAAGAAGAAGCCATTGATGCGTATGCATCATCACATAATGAAATAAATTTTCATCGACTTACTTCACAAAAAGGATATTGAGCTCAACACCATATGACTTGTGAACAAAGTTATTGATCATGGATTGTTTTCAGACACATTACTACAATTGGTTTTTCTAACTTGGAAGGATAAGGTAATATATCATGATATGTGTACATACAAAATAAAAGTGGTATTTTCAACCATATAATTGATATGTCACAATCACAAAGAAAATATTTGAGAAATTTAATATTTATAATTTTATATGTTTGTCGACGTTAATTTTGTGAAAGGATATATGATTAAAAATATATAAACTTTCTTACGAAATAAATAGTATGAAGAGTTAATTACATAAATCGTTCTTATAATTTATCCAAAATTATATCTTTCTTTAGCTTTTTCTAATATGTTTTCTCTAACACTTAACAAAAAAAAAATTATTCTTACAAATTCTAGTAGAGTTGTGCACCAACCATTTGATAAAACACCAATCTCACTCCATGTCTTTAATGTAATTTTACAACAATTTTCTTGTTTCATTATTTGTATAAGAGGTGTATATTCGCAATAATTTAATCCACTTTATCATCTCTTTTTTGTTCTTAAAAAACTATAGCCACCATCTAAGTTTTGACATGTTCTAATGGCCAAATTGAGTTTATGAGGTCAAATAAGTTATATTCTGGCAAAAGTTATATGTACAAATACATAATCAAGGGTTGGTCGTTAGTCATTGATTTGACACTACTTAGCTAACTTTCGAAATAATAATAGTCCTATAGTTTGACAAACATAGCTTTGAATAATAAAAACAGTCATATGGGTTTACATACATAATTTTGAATGAATTACACGATAAACATAACTTTGAAATTACGTTTAACAAAACTCGTTTATAAATTTGATGGGAAATAATTTTGATGTATTGATCTTTCAACGTCTCTTGCGGTGCTTGCTGCTCTTTTTGTGATTACTCTCACTTTCACTGCTCGAGCTTTCATCGGAACTTGATGATGATTGAGATACTGAACCAAAACAAATAAGGTTTCAAGTGATGTATTAACATAAACTTTATACAAATATTTAGCCTAAAACCCAAATTTTTACACAATCATAATCAAAATCGAAATCGAAATAACAATACCTTTTCTGAGTTTTTGAGCATGGACCTCAGTTCGTTCACGATTCCCCATTTTTATTTTGGTTGCATAAGCTTATTGTATTGTATTCGTTTAAGGTTATATTTTATAAATATTTATAAGTTTATTAATTTTTATTAGATATTGGGCTTAGCTTATGGTAAAATCAAGAAAATCTTATATAAATTCATAAACAGATAAGGTTATAATTTTGTTTTGATATTAATGCACATTAATTCTACGTGTAATTTTTTTTTTAAGAATTTATTATTGTATAAAAATATAAGACCTAATGAATTTATTATTATATAAAAATATAAGACCTATTGAAATCGAAATAACAATCAATGCGTTTTTAAGAGTTACCTTTTCTGAGCTTTTGAGCAGGGGACTAATTGTTTGAAATACAGAGAAGTTAATGGCTTATAATCGACTAAGAAGTTAATGGGGTTTTTAAACCGACTAAGCTTATTGTACTGGTTTAGGGTTATAATTTATGTGTAGACAAGAAAATCTTATATAAGTTTATAAGACATAATATTTGGTGGGGTTATGAAATACATAATAAGTTTATAAGCCTAAGTTTATAAGCTTAATCAAATATTTAAAAAAAAGTTCATGTTCGTTTTTTTTTGTTAAACAAACAAAAAATTCATGTTCGGGTTCGTTCGTTTAATAAATAAACGAACTTCCCGCCGAATGATTCATAAATGTTCGTTGAACGTTTAATTCATTTGCAACCATAAACCATCTCCTTCTCCTACTGCTACTCAAACTTTATTTGTCAAATAAGATGATTTTTTTAACAATAAATCTCACTCATACTAATTCCTACAAAACCTTGTCTTGCTAAAAATGGCTTTTAGGAGCTTCAAGCTTTTAAATTCAAAAATAAAAGCCCTAAAATATAAAAGACTCTTTGGCTGTGAAGGGCTTCAATCTTTTAATCTAAAATAAAATCCCAAATTAAAAGCAATTTCAAAAAGAGCTTGAGGCTTTTAGAAAATAAAAGTCCCGAGATAAAAGTTCCAACTTCTAGACCCCAAATAAAAACTTTAACTTCTAGCCCCTTTTCCGCCAAACATACCAAAATACTTGAACAATATGAATACTTAAGTTAATTAGAATTAAAACGACTCACAATTTAGTATCTACATCTTTAAAAAGACGTACATAACTAACATATGAAAACGTACATATTAAGATTCATGTATGACGAAGAAGTAATATCCTTGATCATTTTTCCAAAAAAAATAATATTTAATAACTTTTTACATTTAATATTTTCAATGAAAACATATAATCTAAATATTTACATATTGTTATTGTAACAGTTAAACGTTTATTTATACCTTTAACATGTTTGTTAAGTTTAATGTTATAAAAATATTTATAACAAAATTAACATTTATATAAAGTTAGTTTGTGTTTTAATGACAAAAAATCAACATTAAAATCACATTAAGTCATTTTTTGGTAGGAGTAGAGATAAATAAAGCCTTTTAGTTTAAATGTTTTAATTAATTTTTTAACTTTTAAGTAGAAAGGGGAAATGGATTGAGAAATATTTTTTACTTTCTTTGACACTGTTTTGTTAATCGTAGATGAATGGTTGAGACAAATGTTTTCTCCCCGTGTCGTTCTCTCTATGATTCTTCATCTTCCTGTATCTTAGGCTAAGATACACCAATCGTTTTAAGTCGAATATATCGTGAAATTAAATGAAAACAACATCATGAAACTAACGCAATGTGTCATACCTATTGAAGCAAAATCATTACGAGTTACTATTACACCAATTTCATGAACAAAGTTTAAAAAACAGGAATACGCTTAATTTCAAAGTCTCTTGCGGCGCTTGCTCGAGCTTTCATCAGAACTTGATGATGATTCAGATGCTGAACTAGAAGAATCATCTGATTCGGAAGCAGACTTTTGTTGCATGATGAGACGAGGCGTATTCTTCAAATACTCTCTCAAATTCTCAGTGATCCCACCAAGCCCGATTGATGTGAAAAAATTAATAGCAAATCTGGTACTTTTAGGGTTATCTCTGGGAAAAATAGACTCAAAATCAGTTTGCATTGTCGGGTCGCTGAGGCGCTCGTTCAATAAATGGATACCAAGATGTTCAGACAGTTCCTGTATACATAACATCAAAATCAACTTAATAACTTGCAAGAAAGGGTTCGGTTTAGCTATTAAACAAGAATAAGAGAGAATTACGTTCACCCCTCACAAAAAAAGAAACACGCATACAGAGAAATGGATCTTCTAATGAACTTTACTATTTACTTTTAGATGGTCAAACTACGTTGTGTTCTTTAGCTAGAAGGGGGTGAAAAGAATTCAAAGTCAACAGAAGAGACAAAGTAGAAATCTATATTAAGACGGGATTTCATTAGAGGTGACAGTTTCGATCGACTTACTGCATATCAGGTTATGTGCAATAACCGAACTTTCCAATTTACATTGATCAACTTTGATTCCCCGTTTAAATATGAAAATCCGTTTAAATATGAAAACCACTTAAAAACTATTATTTTAAGTGATATAACTTGAGTTGTCATAATTTACAGTAACTATTTGGATAAAAATAACAGTAATTTGAACAAAAAATATTTCAGGATTAACCACCATATTCTGACCCGGTCCAAAGTTGCATGTTTTGACCCAAACACATTTTGACCTACTAACCAACCCGCATATCAGCCAGTTTTGCCACCTCTAGCATAAGGAATAAGGTTCGGCCAAGGTAGTAGCCAATCAACGACAAGTATCATAAAATTTGAAACTGTAATCATATTTTACAAGTGCCTAAGGTAAAGAGAGAAATTAGGGAAGTTGGTCCAAATACCTGGAACAAAATCTTGATGAAGATTCTAGAAGAGGAAGTTGTATCCTCCTCTGTCAACCGAATATAGGCCAAAACATGCCAAGGTAAAGCATTAGTCCCAAGTAAATGAGCAAAAAACTTGGCCACGTTTCTCAGCTTATTTGTCTCAAGTCGATGAATCATAGAGTATTGCTGAAGAAAACATTTCTCAAAATTTTCTTGGTGGACTTTGTTGATCATGCAAAACCTCTGGCCCAAAAGTCCGTAGTAACGAAGGTAAGTTCTCTCCTGACTGCAACACTCCAACAACATTATGCAAAGCTCCATCTGCATATACCAAATACCTCTATAAATTTCCAATATTTTGTAAGTCGATGACAAATGCTTAAAAAAGGACAGAAATTTAAAGATACCTCTTGTCCGGGCTGTAGTTTGATTTTCAAAAGCTTATGACCAGTTTCCTCAAAATCAACACTAGACATAATTGTTAAATATATGGTTCTTCGGAGGTTAACTAAATTTGTTTCGGTTTCATCTCTTATTCTCATTTGTTCTTCATCCTCTTCTTCCGAAGATTCATCCTCCTCGTCATCAGAATAATCCTCGCCACCCTCTTCCTCTTCTTCCAAAGATTCATCACCAAGAATGGTTTTCTTTAACTTTTCATAGCTTTTTTCGTTCTCAATGAAATTAGGATCCATCTTGAATATATCTGAAACACAATATAACACCCGTTATAAGCACATATTAGTATACTCAGAAAATATGTGAAATATTATCCATATATATTTATCTACCCAAGGAAGTCTCTGGATCGAGTGTATCAAGAAAAGATACTTCATGTGTTAACTGATCTTCCGGCTCAACAAGGTCCAACTCTGGACGAACAGCTTGATGGCCCTGCATAACGAAATATTATCAGTAACCAACTCTAGGAAACAAATTATTCATATTCATTTATGGTTACATTTCTATTCAGTAAACTGTTTACCTGAAACTTGGCCTTTCTTAGTGCAAAGAGACCTTCAATCAAGAACTGCACCCTTTTGTCTATCTCTCCCTCGTGGAGAATTCCACGGAAACGCTCAAAAATACCTGAAATTTGCCAAGATAATTATACTATTTAGGTTGTAGGCATGTATTTCTCAAAACCAAACTAAAGTTACAAAACCAGAAGTTGATTCTACCACGAAACCAACTGAAAAAGGTAACTTGATAACTAAAATGGCGAGGTAAAAGAACTACAGGTTCAAGGGTTGTTCAACATCCACAGCATTATAATATTAATTTTTCCGGTCATGAGGTCTTAGGACAAAAAAATGATTTTTCATCCTTATGAATGCTAATTTCTGGTTGATATGAGATAACTAAAGATAGCATTTCTTACTGTAGTTTACTATATATAAGGACAGTTGACCCACATGTAAGTAACTCCAACAACGTAGACATGATAAGCATAGCTTAGGTTTATAAACGAATAAATGAAAAATGAGCTTATACCGAGACAAGGGAACTTACCATGCAACCCTTTGGGAGATAGATCCAGAAGTATCGATCCACATTCAGTAAGAAAACATACAGCAACCTCCACACTGTCATCCGTTGGATTTTCTAACAAAAGAGTTGGTAGTTCAAGAGCAATAAGGTCATCAACTACCTGCTGGTTGACCAAATGCGCAATAAACTTAAGCGCGGCAAGCAGTTGATGCTGTGAAAATACAAGGTATTAGACGCAAAATCAAAGCATAAAACTAGGAAAAGAAGATGAAGATTAATTTGTACCTTGTCATTCCGTTTATACGCCCTTTGAAGTTGTAAAAGAATCCTTCTTAAAATAAGGTCGCCGACTTGATGAAACTTGGTGTTAACAACAGCAACAAGAGCTGCAAATACGTCTGTAAAACCAGGAGAAGCCATTTGAGACTTGATACACGACCTACAAAACAGTCCTCTTCCTCTGATTAAATTTTCAGCAAACAACTCCGGGATGATATTCTTGATATTAGTTGCGTTGACTTTGTTGACCAAGCCGTTTATACTCTTCCTTAACGCATCCCATGTCATTCTTTGATATTCCATGCTGCTTTTATCAGTGATCATACGAGGCAGCTTAAAGGGCGGAATATACACTCCCCCACTCTTCCCTAAATTGGTCATGCCTTGATCGAGCTTTTGGAACCTTGGAATTGTGGTATCTCTGTTTCTCCTCCTATCCCTCTTTCCTTGTCGTCTCCTAGTATCATTATCATCATCACTCCTAACTTTTCTCGACATCTTCCTGATTTCAACATGTATTTTCCTCCCTGCACAGTCTTCCTTAACAATTTTTATGTTTTCGCTCCTTTCGATGTTACTCCCTTCGTCACAGTCACTCGTAACTCTTCTCCTCCTAACATGAATAATTGTATCTCTCATCCTATTCTCCGTTTTCAGCATCATAATCAACTTCTCGACTGAAATAATGTGATTTATACTAACATAAACCCTAATTGTAATCGGAATCGAACTAACAATCAATTAATACGATCCTTATTGTATTGACTTCTCGACTGAAATAATGTGATTTATACTAACATAAACCCTAATTGTAATCGGAATCGAACTAACAATCAATTAATACGATCTTTATTGTATTGACTTCTCGACTGAAATAATGTGATTTATACTAACATAAACCCTAATTGTAATCGGAATCGAACTAACAATCAATTAATACGATCCTTATTGTATTGGGTTTAGGGTTATAAAAAGAGGAAAACCGACATTTAAATGGGTCACCCGATCAACTCATCCTTACTAGATATAATAATGTTTTGAAAAATTAGAATATTTAAAATTGTAATTTATTAAAAATACCTAAATTAATTATAATTAAAATCAAAACCGACTCACATTTTAGTATCTACATCTTTAAAAAAAATGTACATATGAAAACGTGCATATTAAGATTCATGTATGACGAATAAATAATATCTCTAATCATTTTTCCTAGAAAACGAAATTTTTAATAATTTTTTACATTTAATATTTTCAATGAAAAACATATAATCTAAATATTTACATATTGTTATTGTAGTTTAGTTTGTTAAGTATTTATCTATACCTTTAACATGTTTAATGTTATCAAAATACATCAAATTTTGAAAAAAGTGCATCAAATTTTGGAGATAAAAAACCCTATTTTTTTCTTCTTCTTTTACATGAAAAACTTATAAAAGTTATTTAATTATGATTTTTCGAAAGAAATTTTCAAAAATATGTTTTCCAATAAGGTTTTTTTTTATTATTTTCTGGTGTTTTTACCATTTTTGTATTTGTGTTTGTTTTTACATGAACCTCAACATTATATGCATGTATGTATGTAAGCGTTTTATAATTTGGCTTTAAACGAAAAACCCGTAAACCAAAAACAATTATGTGTTTCGTTTTCGGTTTGGCTTTTTGACTGGACTTAACGTCAATGGTATTACAGGTTGAGTCCTTTAACGATGAAAATAACATAAAAGTTATAAGGACTGCGGCGCAGTCCATACTCGGTGCGCCGCAGTCGATACTCGGTGCGCCGCAGTCTTCTGTTTTTCATGTATGTCCGAAAATGTCATTTTCTCCGTTTTGGACCACTGAATCACCACCAATCCGACTCCAACACCACCTTCTGTGATTTTTGGATGTATGTGAGCATTCCATGGATCTTGTTTTTGTTCATTTTCATCATTTCAAAACACGCCCTTTACACACACTTTCTCTCTCTAATACCCTTGTTTTCTCTCTACCTTCTCTCTACAAAATTTCCATAAATTCACCATAAAACACCTTATTTTAGCTAGTTTCATCACCAAATCGAAACCTACATCATTACTCATCGTCTTTCACGATTATCTTCGTTTTAGTAAGTTATCTCAAACAAATTCTTTTGTATTCTTGAGCTTTTCTAAAGTTTTCATATAAAGTTCATAAACATTCATTAAATGGAAGAAAACATGATTTTGTAAAAAAAAAATTACACTAAAAGTTACATATTTTAGCATTTAAACTTTTATTTGTATAAATATCTATTCTCACATCTAAATACCGAAAATATGTAAGTATTCGTGTATAAAAAGTATTCTTGACATAAGGCTTTAATAGTTATTGAAAACGGTACCTTAAACGCTTAAAAACGTAACAAAATGGTTGTTTCGTAGCCTGTTGCGCCACAACACCCCTTTGTTGTGCCGCATCGAGGAAAACGTAACACCAAAGATGTCCAACGTAACAACCCGTGCGCCGCAACACCCTGTTTCGTTAACGCTTAAAAACGTAACAAAAATGGTTGTTTAGTCCATCCCTCTTGAAGGCTATCGAAAAATCACATAATCATCATATTTTCCATAAACTATATATGCCGACTCTTCATGGTGTTTGGATGAACTAGAATATATTATGAAATGTAGGAATGAGATGGGGCAAACCGTTATCCCCGTATTCTATGATGTTGAACCATCACAAGTGAGATATCAAAAATGGGAATTCGGAAAAGCACTTTCCAACAAAAGTAGAAGTATGTCACCAAAATTGAATCGTGGAAAAGAGCACGAGTTGATGCAAGTAACATTGCTGGATGGGAACCTAAGCACATTGCTGACGGGTAATTTTCTTTGTATAACAACTTTTATAGCTAAATCGTTTTTAAATTACACGCATTCAATTTTGCTCGTCCATAGAAATATCCAATGATAAATCTTAAGTCAATTTGAAGCACCAATTTTGTATTGGAAATAAAATGACATCTTACTCTTTAAAGTTGTATAAAAAACTATCATCCGAAATTTCTAACTGGAAATAAAAAACAAACATCCGAAATGAATGCGGGGGGGGGGGGGGGGGGGGGGGGGGCAATGGTATTCATAGACAATCCAAAATCAATGAAAATAAAAGACAAACATCCGAATTTTCTAAAACCTCATATTCGGTCATTTGCAGAGGTATTTTTTTGAAAACAAACAACACCTTAGAGTGTGTAGAGAGGTCTATCGTAAATATCTAGATTAGATAATTATGGACTATGGTTCTAGAGAACTCCTTTGGTGGAAGACTTGTATAAATAGGTTTCTCTTCTCTCATTTGTAGCCATCCTTTAATCCCATAATCTTATATTCTTTCCCTCATTTTAATACTTTCCTTTGGAAAAAGTATTTAAGTATCATTTTTCAAAAAGTTTGCTTTACAAGTTTTTCATTTTTTATTACTGAGTCGTCCTATCACTAATCTAAATTATGGTTTTGTTAATATGTTTTAAATATCGACATTATATGAATCATATTAGAATCGATACTCCAATATAAACGAATAATCAAATCGGACTACTTATAAGTATAGTTATTATAAACATATATATTTATATACAATGTAAGTATCTATATAGGCAAGTATCTAATATATATAAGTTAAATAAGAAAAATTTATATTAAATCGTAAATATAAATAAATAAATTTGTCATTAGTTTTACAAAACCGATGAATTGTTTTAGCGTAATATCCCATACTTTAATAAATAAAGAATAAGATCTAAAAAAAAAATGATTAACATCGAACAAAAATGATTATTATAAAATCTTATTTGGTTTTCTTTGTTTTCACATGCATGAGCTACTTTTTTTTCTCTAAAAACTTTTTTAAATCACTTTTATTTGTATGAAATGTTAAAGGTTAACTAAATTAAGGTTAACCGCGAATGAGATTAGGTTGAGGTTCAATATTTTGGTAGAACTACATAAAGTAAGATTTATAGATGAACCGATTCGTGAACATCCCAACACCTACCTACACTACCCTAAACTACCACCACCATAACCCCTAAAAAATAAATACTTCTTTTAAATATTAAAATTATTTCGCTGCGGAATGGTCCATAGTTGAAACTGGCTAACATAGGACAATGGTCTTGATAGTCGTTTTCTTGACCGGACGTCGACCTATGGTCTTGATTGTCCTAAGATAAACTAATCATCTCAAGTCGAATCTTTGTGAAATTAAATAAATAAAAAACATTATGAAACTAACGCAGACAAATATGTCGACGTCCGGTCAATTCCATAGGTCAATTCCATAGGTCGACGTCCGGTCAAGAAAACGACTATCAAGACCATTGTCCTATGTTAGCCACTTTCAACTATGGACCATTCCGCAGCGAAATAATTTTAATATTTAAAAGAAGTATTTATTTTTTGGGGGTTATGGTGGTGGTAGTTTAGGGTAGTGTAGGTAGGTGTTGAGATGTTCGCGAATCGGTTCATCTATAAATCTTACTTTATGTAGTTTAACCAAAATATTGAACCTCAACCAAATCTCATTCGCGGTTAACTTTAATTTAGTTAACCTTTAACATTTCATACAAATAAAAATGATTTGAAAAAGTTTCTAGAACCAAATAAGATTTTATAATAATCATTTTTGTTCGATGTTAATCATTTTTTTTTTAGATCTTATTCTTTATTTATTAAAGTATGGGATATTACGCTAAAACAATTCATCGGTTTTGTGAAACTAATGACAAATTTATTTATTTATATTTACGATTTAATATAAATTTTTCTTATTTAACTTATATATACAGTAGATATTTGCCTATATAGATACTTACATTGTATATAAATATATATGTTTATAATAACTATACTTATAAGCAGTCCGATTTAATTATTCGTTTATATTGGAGTCTCGATTCTAATATGATTCATATAATGTCGATATTTAAAGCATATTAACAAAGCCATAATTTAGATTAGTGATAGGACGACTCAATAATAAAAAAAATAAAAACTTGTAAAGCAAACTTTTTGAAAAATGATACTTAAATACTTTTTCCAAAGGAAAGTATTAAAATGAGAGAAAGAATATAAGATTATGGGATTAAAGGATGGCTACAAATGAGAGAAGAGAAACCTATTTATACAAGTCTTCCACCAAAAGAGTTCTCTAGAACCATAGTCCATAATTATCTAATATAGATATTTACGATAGACCTCTCTACACACTCTAAGGTGTTGTTTGTTTTCAAAAAAATACCTCTGCAAATGACCGAATATGAGGTTTTAGAAAATTCGGATGTTTGTCTTTTATTTTCATTTAGAAGTTAAAACCTCTTCCAAGATATGATCGAATTTGATTTTGGATTGTCTATGAATACCATTGCCCCCCCCCCTCGCGTCCATTTTGGATGTTTGTTTTTTATTTCCATTTAGAAATTTCGGATGTTTGTTTTTTATACAACTTCAAAGAGTAAGATGTCATTTTATTTCCAATACAAAATTGGTGCTTCAAATTGACTTAAGATTTATCATTGGATATTTCTATGGACGAGCAAAATTGAATGCGTGTAATTTAAAAACGATTTAGCTATAAAAGTTGTTATACAAAGAAAATTACCCGTCAGCGATGTGCTTAGGTTCCCATCCAGCAATGTTACTTGCATCAACTCGTGCTCTTTTCCACGATTCAATTTTGGTGACATACTTCTACTTTTGTTGGAAAGTGCTTTTCCGAATTCCCATTTTTGATATCTCACTTGTGATGGTTCAACATCATAGAATACGGGGATAACGGTTTGCCCCATCTCATTCCTACATTTCATAATATATTCAAGTTCATCCAAACACCATGAAGAGTCGGCATATATAGTTTATGGAAAATATGATGATTATGTGATTTTTCGATAGCCTTCAAGAGGGATGGACTAAACAACCATTTTTGTTACGTTTTTAAGCGTTAACGAAACAGGGTGTTGCGGCGCACGGGTTGTTACGTTGGACATCTTTGGTGTTACGTTTTCCTCGATGCGGCACAACAAAGGGGTGTTGTGGCGCAACAGGCTACGAAACAACCATTTTGTTACGTTTTTAAGCGTTTAAGGTACCGTTTTCAATAACTATTAAAGCCTTATGTCAAGAATACTTTTTATACACGAATACTTACATATTTTCGGTATTTAGATGTGAGAATAGATATTTATACAAATAAAAGTTTAAATGCTAAAATATGTAACTTTTAGTGTAATTTTTTTTTTACAAAATCATGTTTTCTTCCATTTAATGAATGTTTATGAACTTTATATGAAAACTTTAGAAAAGCTCAAGAATACAAAAGAATTTGTTTGAGATAACTTACCAAAACGAAGATAATCGTGAAAGACGATGAGTAATGATGTAGGTTTCGATTTGGTGATGAAACTAGCTAAAATAAGGTGTTTTATGGTGAATTTATGGAAATTTTGTAGAGAGAAGGTAGAGAGAAAACAAGGGTATTAGAGAGAGAAAGTGTGTGTAAAGGGCGTGTTTTGAAATGATGAAAATGAACAAAAACAAGATCCATGGAATGCTCACATAAATCCAAAAATCACAGAAGGTGGTGTTGGAGTCGGATTGGTTGTGATTCAGTGGTCCAAAACGGTGAAAATGACATTTTCGGACGTACATGAAAAACAGAAGACTGCGGCGCACCGAGTATGGACTGCGCCGCAGTCCTTATAACTTTTATGTTATTTTCATCGTTAAAGGACTCAACCTGTAATACCATTGTCGTTAAGTCCAGTCAAAAAGCCAAACCGAAAACGAAACACATAATTGTTTTTGGTTTACGGGTTTTTCGTTTAAAGCCAAATTATAAAACGCTTACATACATACATGCATATAACGTTGAGGTTCATGTAAAAACAAACACAAATACAAAAATGGTAAAAACACCAGAAAATAATAAAAAAAAACCTTATTGGAAAACATATTTTTGAAAATTTCTTTCGAAAAATCATAATTAAATAACTTTTATAAGTTTTTCATGTAAAAGAAGAAGAAAAAAATAGGGTTTTTTATCTCCAAAATTTGATGCACTTTTTTCAAAATTTGATGTATTTTGATAACATTAAACATGTTAAAGGTATAGATAAATACTTAACAAACTAAACTACAATAACAATATGTAAATATTTAGATTATATGTTTTTCATTGAAAATATTAAATGTAAAAAATTATTAAAAATTTCGTTTTCTAGGAAAAATGATTAGAGATATTATTTATTCGTCATACATGAATCTTAATATGCACGTTTTCATATGTACATTTTTTTTAAAGATGTAGATACTAAAATGTGAGTCGGTTTTGATTTTAATTACTCTCCCTTATTAAATGTTGATCATTCATATGGAGTTGTGCCAATCTGAATTTTTTATTGTTTTTGGGCCTTTTTTGGGCCTTTTTTAAATGTGTCAGTTTCCCCTTGGTCTTTGGTCTCTTGGGCTTTGTTGGGCTTATCTCTTTACCTCTGCTGTTGCTTCGTCACGTCTGTTCGCTTTCTTATTGATTTACACGTGTATTTCTTCTTCCTATCCCTAAACAAAAAAAATCCAAAGAGGATTTCACCATTGTCGGTTATTCTCATTATATTATCATTCACTTACAAAACTTCAATCAGAGACATCAAACAACTTGAAAGTACAAGGGATAAAGTTATTGCAAATGCTGCGGTGAGAACTGAAATTCAGAAATCGGTTGGTGAAAAAGATTCGATTCAAGACCAAGTGAAGGTGAGAACACTCCTTCCAAAAGCTTATATACGTTGCATCATTATCGCCACCAAGGATCTTATGTTAATGTTATCTTGATTTCATTCTCTCTGTAGCTTATAGGCGTTGATCCTGATGGGGTCCGCAAAGATCAAGAGACTATTAAGTCGAAGGTTAAAACACTCGACACTGAAAAGGAGGCAATAGACAATGTCGTAAATTCATTAGAGGAGGCACTGCGGTTTGTTACACAAAAACGAGATAAACTTTATGAAAAGATCCGTGAGTTAAGGAATAAACGTGAAGATGGGGTATTATGTTTGATATCCTCTTATTTTTAGTTTCCGCAACTATATTCTTTAAAGCTGATTTCTATTACATTTTTACAGAATAGTATGGTCATTCGAATGATAACAACTTGAATATTGTTGAAGAACAGAAGGTGGATGCTAATGGGGCACTGGCTGTTGAGGTTGAAATTGCGAATCCAGATGTTGCCGAAGCTGAAAATGCAAGTTCGGAGGGTCAGGTTAAGCAAGGTGAAACTTATTTAACGATAATGCTTTTGGTTTATTCTGTTGTTTTATTTAGGTATTATTGAGTTTCCGTCCGGGGTTTTGCTTACTATGTATTAATACATTTAGTTTAATAAAATCCACATTATGGTAAAATGAAACCAAATATCCAAACGTTAACAAGCCCATTTTTAATTAAACTAATGTGGATTTTGTGTTGACTATTGCAGGTGACATTAATCTTTTCCCTGTTCCCGTCAAAACACAATTTGGTGAAAACCTCGAGTTGCAAGTATGCTTTATTTCTTTCGTGTTTTCTTTAAAATATAGTATTAGCTCTTAGTTCAGCTTTGCAAGCTCTGAATGATTATGTTTGATTAAACTGGCATTTGAGTCCCAATGATTCTGTTATGGACGTGAGACAGTTCCTTCTTGATGCACCCGAAAAATGCTTCTTCACTTGCTATGACTTATTACTACATACTAAGGACGGTTCGGCCCATCATTTAGAAGATTACCATGAAATATGTGAAGTTGCTGTCATAACTTCTGGAGACTGTTCATTAGAGATGATTTCAGGTATATTACATTTACATCCTTTTGCGTTACTTATCTTTTGAGAGCAGTTTATTGATGAAATTTCCATCATTCCTAACTTAACAAACACTTTTTTGGCAGGACTTTATGATGATAGAACTCAGTATATTGTTTGTTATTTTCACTGAAATAGGTTAGCCCCAAACCCGAAAAAAAAAATATAAACAACAAAGAATTTAACAAAACCTGACCCTAATTACGTTTAGAGTTTGTGAGTATATCCTACGCAGTCATCTCCCTTATTAACGGTCTAAATAAAATATATACAAATCTTAATTAGGTTGCTATATCTAAACAAATCTTAAACTTTTGAGGTACAATAATGGACAACAAATACAAACGTGATTATAAACATGTAGAATTGACAAGAGTTCTAAGTCAATGAGGTAATTTAATGTTTGTTATGATGATATAATTTATTCGTTTAATACACCTATGGTTTTTGAGATATTTAATTTTTAAACAAAAATAAATTTTGAGTGGGTTTTAGAAATAGAGAGTTATGATTAAGTATGTCTTTCGGTCTCAAAATTTTTAATTGTTTTTAATGATCCCAACCCTATCTTATTATTTGACTTTTATAAAAGTTTTAAAAATACACTTATATTATTAATACCACTTATTTGAGTTTTTAGAACACATGGTTTCTATTATTTTTAACTTTATTCCATTTTGTGTAATCTTATTATAAAAAAGAGGTTATAAATCGTTAAACACCAAAATAACATAATAAAAAGAGAGAAAAGATCAATTAAGACCTATAATTTTATTGAGACTAAAAGACCTCATCTTGGCCTTTCATCCATTTTAATCTAATGGCTAAAATTAAAACCAAAACTTATTTTTCTTTTATTTTTTTAAATTAAATTATCTCACAAACCGTTAATCGTTGGACGAAACAAAATATACCGTTGCGATCGTCTCGCTTTTATCTTTAATTAGAGCAGTGGTGTTATATACTTTCGACGATTTTTTTTTGATGGGTATTGAAATTATAACGATAATATCATATATGATATTTACATCATTACGTAAAATTGTATAAAAGAGAATTACTATAAAATGTATAAACTACCTAAATTTAGAAAAAAAATCGAATTTTAACTAGTTTTATTTTTTCTCGTTTTTTGACATAAAATGTGATATACTAAAATCACATATGATACTACTATATCATATGTGATATTACTATAAATCATATATGATATGAATATAAATCATATGTGATATATATTAAAATCGCATATGATAATATTATATCATATGTGATATTACTGAAAATCATATATGATATGAATATAAATCATAAGTGATATATACTAAAATCACATATGATAATACTAGATCATATGTGATATTAGTGTAAATCATATATGATATGAATATAAATCATATGTGATATATACTAAAATCATATATGATAATCTATACTATTATATAAAGAGTTTCCTCATACATCTTAATCCCTTAATTTTAAGGAGTTAAAATTACCTTAATACCCTTAATCTATCTTTATCTATCTATCTTTACTATTATATAAAGAGTCTCCCCACCATCTTAATATCTTAAATTTTAAGTAATTGAAATTACCTTACTACCCTTAATCTATATTAATTATTATTTAAGTCAAACAACACTCTCTTTCCTAATTAATTTAAAAAATATATAACATCTAACACATTAACTTATAATTCCTATATAATTAAAAAAAAAAAAATACTTTCTATTTAATTTAAAAACTTTCAAAATTATAAATTTTATTTTATAACACCATAAACTTAAAATAATTAAAATATTATGCATTTTTTTCTACTAAAATACGTATACTAAATCTACACTATGATATAATCTATTTCTACTATATTATAAAACATTTCCCACATAGTCTTAATTCTCTAAAAGCTTAGTAATTGAATTACTTAACTACCGTTTTTATATCTCTCACCACATATCATTATTCAAAATAACTTATAATTAAATAATGTTGGTTAATAAAGTTTTAGCCTTGTAGAGTAAATGAACGGAAATATACTTTAAACATGTAGACTTAGAAGTGTTTATTTACCATAATAACAATAACCAATTTCGTTTATATTGATTAAAGAATTTATGATTGAAAACCAAAACTGACATGTAAGTCCATACCGTAAGAACGGTATTTATTTGTTAACAAATGGGTCAAATTCATAAAAAAGTTCGATTACAAACCATGCAAAAATTGATGGAGAATAGGAAGTCGAAAGAGTTCATCTTAAAAATTATTCCTAAGTTTGTTTTGTAATTTGTTTGATGGACAATGGGAAGTCGGGTCAACACATACACACTTATGTCACAAATGTTGGTCCTAATTGAACTTGATGAGGTTTCATATGCTAAAAATGTTTATTTGTTTATGTTTAAGTGTAGGGCTGAAAAGAATAACTGAACTATCTGAGATCAGTCGTTAAGAAAGGTTGGGTATCCTCTCAAGAAGAAACCATCATTATGGATATACATGCTCAAAAAGGTATTTACTCAATTTCTTTAAAAAATATGAGACCATTTTATACTATCTTTATCTTTTAAAAGCTCTTACTTATAGGTAGGTTTATTTGTCATTACAATGTTATGTTTTAGATGGTCAACAATTGCAAGAAGCTTACCAAGAAGAACCGATAACGAGATATAAAACTATTAGAGAACTCAATTCAAGAAAAAAAAAAGTGTAAAGTGAGTTTGAACCAATCAAGAAATAGAAAAAACGTCTATTTGTGGGCAAATATTTTAACAAGTACAAGGACAACAAGAATTGCAACAAACTACTATCTTTATAAAGTTCGTATCTTCACGTTTTACATTATGATTGGAGTTTAAATACATTTTATGTTTTTATCGTTTTGCGTATTTCATTTCCGTAGTTAAATATTCGTAATATATTTATATCAGATATAATTTATTATCCCCGCTGCACCGTGCGGGTACTATACTATATAATATCATATATGATATTACTGTAAATCATATATGATATAAATATAAATCATATATGATATTATGTATGTAAAAATTTTAAGATTTAAAAGACAATAACACACATGATTTTAACTATAAATATGAATTTTAATACACAACAATGTTATACAGTGTATAACCTATATAGACCCAGAAAAAAGTTCGAATTTTGACGACTTTTATTTTTTCGTTTATGGCTAAATGTTGAAATTCGTAAGACAATATCACATATGATTTGAACACTAAATACGAGTTTCGAAACATAGATTTGTTATATTACATACATTCAACTTAAATCAAAAAGAAAAACAAAAAAATAATATGTCAAACTAGTGATATCACATATGATAAAACATTGATTTGTAATATAAAATTTCAAAACTCGTAAAAAAAACCCGAAAATAAATTTCGTCAAAAGTATATCGAGTGGGTACTCTATACAAAGGTAATTTAATGCTCGTTACAATGGTATAATTTATTCGTTTAATACATTTACGGTTTTTGAGATATTTAATTTTTAAATAAAATTATATTTTAAGTGGGTTTTTAAAATTGAGGTTATGATTGAGTCTTTTGGTCTTAAATTTTTTTTTATGGTCTTTCTTGATCTCAACCCAATAAAAAGATAATGATTATTCGTAAGTTGATTTTGTAAGCTGTTAATTTATGAATATATAAAAATTTTAAAGATGTCATCTATATATAGGTTATGTTAAGCTTTCTAAACCATTGAAATATAAGAAAACAAACAACAAATAAAATCATATATAGGTATATATGAGGAGATTTACATCCACGTTTTTATAAAACTTCAATATTACGTCAATTTCTTTGTAAAAATCAAAATTACGTTAATATCCTTTCAAAACATGAAAAATTCTTCATATATATATCCAAGATAATAAATTAATAATATTTAAATGATTTTATTATTTAAATTATTCATCTAAATAGTAATTAAACTTTTTACTGAAATATGTTAGGTTTAATCCAACATTAACCAATGTATCTCAATTTCATATACTCTACGATATAGATTTAAAAAAGATTGTATACTATAGTTTTGAGCATTAATCGGAATAAAAATGTTGTAAAACGCCCTAGTCTTGATTGATTAATGTTTTGTAATATATGATCATTTGTTATTTGATTATTCATTGACATATTTTTTTAAATAAACATTTGGATTACTTTTATTAATTTATTCAATAATTTAAAATATTAAAATCATTTAATTAATATTTAAAATATTAAAATCATTTAAAATATTTAAAATATTAATATCATTTAAAATATTTAAAAAATATTAAAATCATTTAATTAATATTTAAAATCATTTAAAATATTTAAAACATTAAAATCATTTAATACGACGCTCAGTCATCTTCTTTGACGGGGGTTCTTCTTTGATTAAATAACATATGTTATCAAATACATGATTTATGTAAGTAGTTCACATAGACTCAAAATGTTAACTTGTCAACCGAGTTGTTGTACCAAAACTTAGAACCATTTATAATGAGGCCAAACAACTTGTATTCCGGGTGACGCATAATTTTTCCCAAGATAATAATAGATATAACATCACCTTAATAAGCACACAATGACCATATCACATTTTCATTAATAAAAAATATGAAGAAAAAAAGTCGGCCAATAGCAAAACCTAACCCGCCCACACGTCAAGTAAATTGATTTAGAAATGAAAGTGTCATGCACTAACTCGGAGACACCAACAACAGTTGTCCGAATTCAAGTCAAACCGGTCGGCATTTTCCGACATTTTCAGGACAGCTCCATCAGCACCATCGTGATATACGTGCTGGAGTTGCTCGCCCATCTAGTTGAACGAAGGCTTTATATATATATATATATATATATATATATATATATATTGAAAAAAATGATTTAGACGAAGTGTTTTAAAAACAACAGAGGAGTTTGTGCACGGAAATAGCGTTAATAATGTATGGGGATAAGAGAAAGCATTACCTTGTCGATGAGTGGAGCATGTAAATCTGAGAGTGTTGATTCAGTCGATGGATCAGTGGGGTTTTCTGAGAAGGTTGATTCAGTGGGTGGGTGAGTGTTGTGTTCAGAATCAGGTAAAGATGAGAAGATCGATTCAGTGGGTGGTGGATCAAGATCTGAATCATCGGAAGAATAAGGGTCGCCTGAAGTGTTTATGGCAAAACGATATTCAATTGACTTATAAGTTTGAAACTTAGTATGAGGTTATCTCCAAAGCCTTTAACAGGTTTGTATAGTGGATGAAATATACATATGTAGGACCCAAGAAAGGAGACAAGGCAAGTGATACATTTGCTTTGAATAGAAGTAGTCGTTATCAAGAAGAAAAGGGTCATAATCACACAACCTCAATATGAACCATAAAATCTTAAATAAATAATTTTGTATTTTCAAGTTGTTGTTGTTGAGAGAATGTTAAGTTTATAACCACACATTCTTCCAACCACTCATTTCTACTTTTTTCTTATTTCTTCTCCAAACCTTCCTCAATCTTCTTTAATGCTTTGTTTCTAAAATGAGTAATTTTATATAAAAATAAGAGTTATTAAGTTCTATTTTTACTAACTATCTTTTTCATATAAAATGAAAACGAGACATTAAATGTTACATGGTGAAGTAAGGGTTTTTGGATGAGTTAACTTTTTTGATTTCAACTGTTAGATCAAATTGACGATGTCATCAAATATTACTTTCATTTTACACCCTCTTACAATACATAATAGCATTCTCTTTTTAATTTCCATCTCAACTAAAATAAAAATAAAAAATTAATTTACTTATAAAATCACTCAATTTGGACTATGATTTACCTTATTGTTATTTTAGAATCTACTAACAAAAAATATCAAAACATGAGTATAAATATAAAGGTGTATATGTTATTATAATTATAAACAACATGTGTAAACGTAAAAGTATATATGTTATTATACGTATAACATTGTCTTTTTATAATAACTTAAAATCTACATAAACATAATTCTTTTCAATTCAATTATATATATATATTCGCGATATCGCGGGGCAATAATCTAGTATAAATATATAGGAACATTTTAATGACTCATAAATAAGTCACACTAAAAAGTATCGAATAAAGATTCGTCCCGTAACCACCTAACATTTGCCAACAACCTTTAGATTATGACCAACTTATATACCGTGATTATGACCAACTTATATACCGTTAAGCTAGAAGCCATTTAATTATTATTTTAATATTATTAGCTATATCATTATCATTGTGAATACTAAATAACCTGTTTATTATAAATCTTTTAAAATTTATTATAAATTTTATTAAATTTATATAAATAATAGGTTAGTATAGATATGTGTGACAATTCAGATCGGGTTTAGGTTTGCGGGTTCGGGTTAGCAAGTTGGCGGGTTGAAATTACTTAACCCGAACCTAACCCGTTAATATAATCAGGTTATCGGGTTCGGGTTAGCAGGTTGTCAGGCTCAACCCGAACCTAACCGGTGTAACCCGTTTATTATACATATTAGCGAATTGACTAGCAAGTTTTAGCGAAAAGGGTTGGTTTCGGGTCAATACGGTCAAAGTGGGTTTAATTTATGAATAATTTAAGTTGTTTATAGTTTAATTTTTGCATCCACTAACGTTGAAAATATAATATAGATGTTTCTAAAGAAGAAAAAAAATATAAACAAAGATAAATTACTCACTAAAATTATATGAAGGGTTATTTTAGTTAAATATGGTAGAGTATTTATTAAATTTTATATATTAATATTTATGAAAAATATTTTATAAAAGTTTTCGGATTATCAGGTCGACCCATTTAACCAAATGACCAACCTAAACCTTACCTGAAAATAATTCGGGTTAGCAGGTTGGTAGGTCGAGATTATACAACCTAACCCATTATTTTTCGTGTGGGTCTCAGGTCAGGTTTCGTGTCCTGTCGAGTATTGCCACCCCTAAGTATAGATTTTATTTAAGATGACTTTTTTGGAATAGATTGTTGAAGATAAATATATTATTTTGTATAAATTTAGGGTATGTTTGGTAAAACTAACTTGGAGGTGGAGCTAGTAGCTTGTAGATGGAGGTGAAAGTTTAGGCTTATATTTAGAGTAAAAACTTGAGCTTTTATTTTTCGTAAATGTGTTTGAAAATTAGCTGAAGTTGGAGTTTAAAAATATAAGATCACTAAAAAGTATTTATAATAATATAATAGGACAAATTTTATGAGAGGTATTTATAAAATTTACCATCATATAAGAATAAGCTATATTTTTAAGCCACTTGAAATAGTTTATTTTTTATAAGCTTATTTCTTAAATAAGCTCTACAAACAAGCTTCAAACAAGTGAGAATTATTTATAAAAAAAAACTAAAGTTTCAATAAGTCTCGTTTAAACCTTAAAAAAAGCTCTCTACCAAATATATCGTTAGAAATTAAGAAATGTAGATGTTTGAGATGAAATAAAGATGTTAATATGATGTTTGATTAATCTAATCGTATACCAATCAAATATATACATTAGTTTTTAGTATACTTAAATATACAAATATCTAGATTGTTTGGAAGTTGAAAGGCATCTTAATCATAACTAGCGGATTTCCCGTGCGTTGCACGTGTTCGTAAAACGACTCGACTTTTTGTTTTTTTACTTTTTTATATGGATTAGTTGTGCTTTGCTTTTTCGGCGACGTTGTCGTTTCTACTGCATTTGGTGTTGCATTGCTGTTTCTTGTCATAGGTGCGTTATCGTTACTTTTACATATGTATTCTGCCGTGTGTGTTAATTGGATTTTTTTTTAGCTCACCTGTTATGTGGTTTAGAATCCCTTTATCTTCCTACGTTTGCTTTGTTTTTTTGTTATCTACTACATTTTAGTTCATTTATCCTACAGACCTTTTAGAACTTTTTGTCCCTTCCGTAATCGAGACGTGGTGGTAAGTTTTGCAGGGTCATAAGCAGAACCTGCAGGATAAGATAAAGAACGTAAATTCATTTTAAAATGATACAATCTTTTTTTGGGAAATCGGTAAATTAATAGAAATCTTAAAAAAAAAGACACAAAAAACGCAAACTTCCTAGGAACATCTACAGAGGTATATAATGACATACGGACCTAAACACATAAGACCCGCTGCATACAATATTCCTAACAGCTGATATCCTATAATACCACTACCATCTCTAAACGACCAATAGACACCAATTTAGGTAATAAATAAAATAGTAATTACCAGATTGAAAATACACTACTAATTCAGCAAAACATTACCTTTATATATAACAAAACAATAACATGTATATGCGACAGAAACAAACACAGAATGTATTTACCTGCGATTTTGAAACCAAACTATGATTGTTTTTGTTCGGTTTTCTGGTTGTAAACGAAAACTTCGTAAGAACATCTACAGAGGTATATAATAACATACGGACCTAAACACATAAGACCCGCTACATACAATATTCCTAACACCTGATATCCTATAATACCACTACCATTTCTAAACGACCAATAGACACTAATTTAGGTAAGAAATCAAAGTGTTCGTAATTACAGTAAGATGGAAAGGAAATTGTAACTGTTCGTTTTACTATAAAACGGGACCAGTAGTTTCAAAGTCATAAAGGTTTAAGCCCGAATGTTATAAAAAGAGAAAAAGGGAAAAAAAGCCTACCTACTGTTGATCATTTTGTTGTATTTAAGCCTTCGGCGGCCCGCTCCAACAGCTCCTGACCAAAAATAGGTAAAAAAACGTAATGTCACTTACCACCTAAAGTTTTCGTTAGCAGTGAACCGTCCTTAAATGTTTGGCCCTATATGCTTTTGCTACCGGTCGCCTGGTGCCCTACAAAAAATAAGAGCAAACAGTTAACACATATGTGCTATCAGAGGATATAGAAAAATATAGATCTCAATAGTCCGTAGCAAGAGACAGTGTTAATAAAAATATTATACTTTGAAAACTCAAATTTTTGCCAAATACTAAAACCACTAATTATTACAACTTCAACCAGTAGAAAACACCAAATGCAGTAGAAACGACAACGTCGCCGGAAAAGCAAACCACAACTAATCCATACACACAGAAAACACAAAAATTAAGCAAACCAAAAATTTAAATCTTTTTATAAATTTGTAGAACTCTAATTGTATTAAATAAATGTATCAAAGACCATGGCTAAGCATGTCAACATCTTCAGACAGATCATTAGTAGATGCTTCTGGCTAAAAAACACTCCCATACTTTGCAAATCAGTAGGTGGCGGAAACAAATATGAAATTTACAACGCATCAAATAACATCATGTTTCAAGATTGACTGTTTGAAAACAAACACAGAACGTATTTACCTGCGATTTTGAAACCAAACTTTGATTTTGTTAGGGGATATAGGTATATTGTAGTAGATTGTTTTTGTTCGGTTTTCTGGTTGTAGGCGTTACGTAGGAATCTTTTTATCTTCGTATGTTTGGTTACATTTAGGTTTTGCTGTTGTGTTATTCTCTTCCGTTTTTGGTGAAAATCTAGAATGTGGGGTACTGACCTTCGTGAGGGGGATACCTGGCCTACCGTTTCGGTTTCAGTCTCTGGTCGTCGTAGGCGCACTCCAAAATTTTTGTCTGCTTCAACGACTGTTGAAAATTCTTTGCCCATGTACTTTGATTGTGGTGATGCGAGCAGATATTGCGGTTTTTGTCGGGCATTATTTTGGTTTGATGAGAGGGTTTTACATAATTCGCGTTTAGGTAATCCAACATACAACCAGTGTTGTAAAGGTGGTTCCGTAGTTCTTCCTGCCCCTGCTACACCCCCTGCCCCACTTCTTGCCTTGTATGAGGATTCTCACTTCATGCGGAATATTAGAGCTTACAATTGTATGTTTTCTATGACATCGTTTGGTGGTAAGGTTGACGAATCTGTCAACGATAGTCACGGTCCATATACGTTTAAAGTTTCTGGTCAAGTGTGTCATCATATCGGTTCTTTGTGTCCACAACCTTCGGATGCTCCACGTTTCTTGCAACTGTATGTGTATGACACTTCAAACGAGGTTAAAAATAGACTTAACTTTTTCCGTTCCTCTGGATCTGCAGACTCCCTCAGGCCTGATATCGTAGATTGTTTAGGTCGTATGTTGTCTTCCTGCAACGAGTATGTTCGAACATTCCGTACTGCTATTGACGTTGCAAACATGAATCATATGGTTGATTACGAGGTTAGGCTATATAATAAGGTTCCTGACCACCGATACAGCTTGCCACAGCAGGGGACACTTGGGGCAATTGTTGTTGGTGATGACGCGAATGCAAGTGCTTATGACATAATTGTACATTCTAAAGGTCATCGTCCGCACCGTATCAGTAAGTTGCACCAATCATATATGCCTCTTCAATATCCTCTTCTATTTCCGTATGGTGAGGTCAGTTGGTCTCCGTGTTTAAAAATGAGACAGTCTTCGGGTAGGGTGGCAAGATCTTTAACAGTTAACATGTATTATAGCTATCTGTTGCATACTCGGCTTGGTGTTTTTTCATTACTTTTGCGTGGTGGTAAATTATTTCAGCAATTTCTGTTAGACGCGTACCTGTGTTTAGAGGATAGTAGGTTAGATTATTTTCGAAAAAATCAAAACAGCCTGAGGTCGGAATATGTTGCCGGTGTATTTGACGCGTTGTCTAAAGGAGATTCTGTTGGTAAAGAAATCGGTAAAAGAATATTTTTACCTTCTTCCTTCGTCGGTGGTCCGCGTTATATGTACAAACACTATCAGGATGCGCTTGCTATCTGTCGTGTATACGGAAATCCTCAGTACTTCATAACTTTTACTTGTAATGCCAGATGGCCGGAAATTACGAGATTCATGGAAGCACACAGTATGGGTCACCCACAGAATAGGCCAGACATCATTTCTAGGATTTTTAGTATCAAAGTTGGCCACTTCATTGAGTTCCTCAAGGATGAACATCCGTTTGGTTTTGTAAATGCGTGTACATTTTCGTATTCTCTTCCGTCTCCCTTTCGTAAATTTTTTTTCCTTTTGTATTCTTATTCAGTTTTGTCGTTTATTTTTGTCTCCAGATCTGTACACGGTTGAATTTCAAAAACGTGGTCTCCCACATTGTCATACACTGTTATGGGTAAATGAAGCTTCGAAAATTAAAGTCGCGTCGGACGTAGACAGGTATATCACAGCTGAACTTCCAAATCCTATGTCTGAAAGATCTCTGTATTCTACAATAACTACCTGCATGATCCATGGCCCCTGTGGTATTTCAAATCCGGGTGCTCCGTGTATGCGTGATGGGACGTGTAAGAAAAAGTTCCCTAAACAGTTTGCCTCCGCGACTACTTTCGATAAAAATGGATATGTACATTATAGAAGAAATGACGTTACAGCACATACAATGCAGAATGGAACACGGGTACATAACGGGTTTGTAGTTCCTTACAATAGGCTTCTGTGTAGTCGTTTTGATGCACATATCAACGTTGAGTACTGTGGGTGGAATATGATGATAAAATATTTGTTTAAGTACATTTCAAAGGGTGTCGAACGCGTTTCTTTCTCTTTGCGGAGGTCTGATAATTCCGTTCAACCGTCTACCGCTTCGTCAGTACCTTCTACAAGTGCTAATTCCTCGACTACCATGCCGGAAATTGTTGACGAGATTGAACAATTTGTAGATGGCAGGTTTGTTTGTCCTCATGAAGCTGCCTGGCGATTATTAAATTTCCCTATTCATGAAAGACAGCCCGCCGTACAGATATTGCACGTGCACTTAGAAAAGATGCAATCTGTCACATTTAAAGATGGTACTGATTTGGAACATCTAGCACTTACTCCCAATTTTGGTAATTCTACACTTTCGCGTTGGTTAATTACAAACAGGTGGGATCGGGCTGCTCGAGAACTGACTTATATCCAATATCCATCGCTATTTACGTGGAATGCAGCGAAGAAAGACTGGATTCCTAGAAGTAAAAATACTATAACCCCTGTCGGAAGAATGGTCTATGTACACCCAACCGCCGGCGAATTGTTCTACCTTAGAATGCTCTTATGTCATCAGAAAGGTTGCTGCTCTTTTGCTGATATTAGAACTGTAGCTGGGGTCGTTTATAAATCATACCGTCTGGCATGTGAGGCGCTCGGATTAATTGGCGATGACAAAGAATGGCTTACCGCATTTAATGAGGCCTCCGTATGGGCATCCTCTCCACAACTACGCAGCCTGTTTTGTAACTTACTCCTATTCTGTGATGTTGGGGATCCCACACTACTCTGGGAGAATGCATGGCCTAAAATGGGTGACGATATCGCCCGATTATTATTAGATTCTGCAACATCTTCCAAATATGCTGTATCCGAAGACACACTACAACAGCACATTCTGTTCGAAATAGAGAGGATACTAAATGCTGCGATTCCCCCAAAGTCGTTAGCCTCATTCAACCTGCCTCTTCCACCGGCAGATTTGTTACTCCCATTGACAAATCGGTTGTTATTAGAGGAAAAATTGTATGACAAAGCCTTTCTTACTCAACAACACTCGCAGATGGTTTCTAAGTTAAACCCGGAACAGCTCACGATTTATAACAGAATACGTATTGACGAATCACTGAAGAAGCAAACATTAGCATTCGTATATGGTCATGGTGGAACCGGGAAGACTTTCCTTTGGTCAACGATAATCTCTTATCTTAGGTCGAGTGGCAAAGTGGTTTTGGCAGTGGCTTCGTCTGGTATAGCATCTTTACTCTTACCCAACGGTAGGACTGCCCATTCCAGATTCAACATCCCAATTAACCTAATTGACACATCCGTTTGTAATATAAAAAAAAAAAACACAACTTTCCGAATTACTAAAGGAAACTTATGCTATCGTATGGGATGAGGCCACAATGATGGATCGTCGATGCTTCGAATGCGTAGATCGTACGTTCAGGGATGTACTAGACGAAAAGAACAAACTGTTTGGAGGAATTTCTATGCTTTTAGGTGGCGATTTCAGACAAACTTTACCGATTAAACGTAAAAAAGGTCATCAGGATATAATGTTGTCAACACTGCCGAATTCACAGTTGTGGCCACACTTTACTTTATATAAGCTATCGCACAACATGCGTCTCTCCTGCACAGATGTCAATGATCCTATACAGTCTAATTCAGTCAAATTTGCTCAATGGTTGCTCGATATTGGAAATGGAACAGCCGGTACTCCAGACTTAACAAATCCCCAATACGCATCCAATGTCCAGATACCAGACAAATTTCTAATCAGAAACAGTGAATCCGGATTGGAACAATTAATCAACTTTGTATACGGGTCGAATGTTTTGTTTCATCCAAATCCACAGGTACTTCGAGACAGAGCGATTGTATGCCCAAAGAACTGTACCACAGACGACATTAACGCAATGATTTTGGACAAAACTCCAGGCACGATGACTTCTTATTACAGCGCTGATTCAATAACAGCCCACACTCAGAAAATGTCAGATCCAAAACCGAAAGAATATTCGCAAGTAATTTCCGCAACAAAAGATAACGTCAATCAAAAAATTTAGAGAACATAGACAAATTCAGAAGCTATAAAATGAAAAACAAACCTTTAAATCTGAATCTGGCATTGTATCATAAAACGCTTTAAGAGTTCCATAATGAGGGCGCAAAAACTTCAGTGGCTTAGGCACTGAAGTCATGGAGCTGGTTGATGTTCGGATTTCTTGCCTATGAGCACATAGTGAAACATTGTTAGTCTCACAGATTAAAATCCCTTTAAAATTGCTCACCCAAAACCTACTACTCATGAACCATATATCAATTCGCATTAAACGTACTTATAATTTGCTAATTTAGCAGCAATCCTTAAAGATGGAATAGCGCGTTTAACGTAATTATAATTTTATCCATAACATATATAACATAGCTAGTAACAGCAAGTTCCTCAGTCGAAGCCTTAACTAATTTACCAGTCCTTAAAAATAATTACATCCTAGATGCCTACCTGATCGAAGGAAGGTTGTAGCTTGCCTCTACAAAAATTAGAAAGTGTCCATGTAGCATTTCGCAACATAGATAGCTTAGCATGCTCGTTTAACTGAGCCAACAAAGGAATCAAAGTACCTACTCCGAGTACAAGGTCACGGCATTTAGGTGAATCACCAGCAACATTCCCTAGTGCCCATACAGCCTAAGGGTGCAGAAAAAGGATTGAACTCCTTCAACCACCGAAATGAAAAAAAAAAACAGAAACAGTATATACTTAACAGAACAATCATGAAATATACCTGCTCCCGAACATCATCAGTGGGAGATACAAGAAGTTTGACAAAAATGGGTACAGCACCATGATCAATCACCACTTTGGTGTGTTCAGATGTCCCCGAGGCGATATTAGTCAAAGCCCAAGCTGCCTCAAACTACATCATGTAAAAAGTATAGTTTATCATCAAACAACCGATACAACACTATGATGAATATATTTATCAAATATCTGACCTGCAGTTGAGGAAAGTCCTCCCTGACAAGAAACTCAACAAAGCGAGGAACAACACCTGATTGAATAACTTGTTCAATCGGTGGGCTACGTTCTGTTATTCTGATTATTTGACGTCTAAGTAATCAGATCTTTAACCTTAGCAATAAAAACTGATTATTGAAGTTCAAATCGCAATAATGAAAGATCAGTTCAAAAACGCATAACCAATAACTTCCTAACTATAACTTTTCAAACTATCGTATCATCAAAAAACATAATAATAAATCATAAATTATTATAACAAAACACTTTTATACCCGGCAATAAAGGATTTGCGTTCACTGCAAATGTCAAATCTCAAGACAACAACAAATCTGGTTCTGCCCAAACCATGGTCCCAAACCCGATCCAAATTTTTTGTAAGTTCATAAACATCATATACATACTAGATTTGAAAAAAAAAAAAAAAAGAGTAACAAAAATGAAATTATTGCAGTTACAACATCAGGATCTGTCTATCCGATGGAACTACTGAATTGCAAGGTATGGCAACCGATTCATGCATGCAGAAGATAATGGGCCGAACTTGCAAACAGATCATTGTAGAGGACGGTTATGAAGATCGTAAGACAATTCCTCCCACACTCAGAAATGAAGGTATGAATACAAGAAGATTTTACATAGAATTAACCAAAAAGTCAAACCCAAACAACATCAACTATGTTATCGTGAATACAAACCCTATACCCAACCAAACACCACCACCAAAACGAACAACCTCTACAGCCCTAACAATAACAGAAACGCCGCAAACAACGTCTCCGCCACAGACACCAACAACTCCACAGACTCCAGAAACTGATAAAAACACCGAAAAGACAGACACAGAAAAAACAAAGAAAAACAGCAAACCAGCCACCGCCAAACAGCTGCACTTCGATCCGACAGGTAATAATATCAAATATACGTTCTTTGTTATACAAAAATACTAATACTCTATACTTTGAAAATACAGACGAAGCTGACAATACGGCCGACAAAGACACACACAAACGCAAGCCAACAAACGTAACAGGTATACATACTCCACAACAGTCAAAAATATAAAATAAAAAAAAACATCTGCTAAAACAATTTTTCATTACACTGTGCAGATGATATAGAAACCTTGAACCCCGGAAAACGTGAGCGTTTTCCTGACTAGAGAATGAACAACATGAAGCAGCAACAACAACAACGTCGATCAATCTTTCGGTACCAATAAAAAAAAGTTCATGTAAATAGGTGTAGACGTGAATTCCCACAACCTCGACACCTTTTGTAAAAAACACTCGAATGTTAGCTTTATAAACAGAGGTGCTGTGAATTCAGGAAGTTTTAGTTTCGCAAAATCTACAACCGAACACAGAAATGAAAATCAAAAACCAAACAAAATCGAAAAAAATACAGTATTTGCACTTTGCTAAAATACACAATCGACCACATGAAAAAGAATATTATAACCAAAAAAACAAATACAACAAAACAAAATCACGTGAAATATACAAGTTCCCAAACGAATAAAAACAGAAATTCATATAAACAATATCAAAATTCCAATTATCCTCACACACCTCCTAACACCCGCGAAAACAAATCCCCACTAAATATAATAAACTCAACAAAGAGCAAACAACATACTCCTTAACAAATTTCTCAAACATCAGACAACAATAAAAAATAATTCGAACGACAGTTTTGTAAAATTTCTCAAACAGTACACAGGAGTAAAAAATAATTCGAACGACACTTTTGTAACAACGATAAAAAAACTCTATCACCGATATATACCAAATAACAAAATTTATCAATTAAAACGACAAATTTTACAAAAAAAAAAAAAATTTACATTCTCAAAATAAAATTAGAATTACAAACAACATTATTATGTATAATCAAAATAAAGAAAACACAAAAAACCACATATTTTAAATAAAATAAAAAACACAGATACAGCAATCCATAAAACAAACAAAAAAACTTATCTTTAACATCAGAAACTTTATCTCCAACATCGAAATAATATCCACCGCCTATCTTCCACCACTCACCGCTACAACCCATATCCGAAAATTTATCACAATAGCAGTATATAATCCCACCGTCTTCCACCTATTCATACCAACACCAAAGACAATAATAATTCGGTTACGGTGTAGTAATGGTTCAGAACCTCTGGTTTTGATGGTTCAAACACCTCCAGAATACCGATTCCCAGTGTTGAAGTTATTCGACGAAACAGGATCAACAAACCAGCGGCTTTTGAACTACTCCTTTACAGTAAGTGAAAAATGCTTCCCTCAGATCTATTGTTCAATCACTCTTAGATTACCTCCCACAAATACAAGTTCCCTGTTATACACTTCGAAAACTTTAGGTTTTCGGTTAGTCTATATACTTTTTTGTTGTTTATTGTCGAACTCAGAATCTAAAATCCTACCGGAATTAAATACTATTGAACATGAGATAAGCTGCATCCGTAACAGTATTTACCCAATATACCCATTTTTTTCTCCATTCTTCAGTCACCAATAGTTGTTGTAAGGTACTGTACATTTTTCAAATTGTAGATAGTCAAAAATCAAAGGAATGACAAAACGACTAATGACTAATGTTTTCTTCGCTTTACCATATCTGCTTTAGAGTTTACAACTACCGATAATCACTGTAACGTATTGTCTACTATTCAGGTTGTAAATAATCAAAAATGAAAACAATCACAGAGCCACTTTTTACAACATCGACTCTTCTGATTATTTGAAATAAGTTGTCCCTCTGATAATGTCTATCCGCTATATCCCTTTCTTTTTTTCAAAATCTACAATGAATGATATCCGTTACGATTTCTTACTTGCTCCTCAGGGTTTGAAAAGCGGAAGACAAAACAGATGACGGTGCCGCGGAGCACAGGTACATAGGTAATCATTTCGTTAAAAACATTTACTCATTTGATTACATAACAACAAACAAACACTAGGAAAAAAACGTTGAGGAAAAAGCAACTCCTAAAAAATAACACGGTTGTTTGGAAACAAAATATAAAAACCAAAAACACAAAAGAAACCACATTTTAACAGCTGCAAAAGATGGATCACGAGTTGGAGCGGGATGTAAGGCCTTCCGAAGGTAGGTGTTTGGACTCGAACCCTAGAGTTCTGAGTATAGAGAACTTGGGTACAGATTTGACAGGCCGATAACAAAAAAATTCGGTACCGCTTTTTTTTTTACGGCCTAATCAACTCTTTACACAGGTTCTCCAAACTCAGAACCCTAACGTTCGAGTCCAAACACCTATCTTCGGAAGGTCTAACATCCTACTCTTACTCGTGATCCATCTTTTTCACCTCTTAAATCTTCGGTTTCTTTTCTGTTGTTTGTTTTTATGTTTCGGTTTCAGACATTTGTGTTATTTTTTACGAGTTTCTTCATTTTTTAAAACCATTAGATTTGCTGGTGGAAAACGGAAATTCCCAAGGTGAAACTCACCGCCCACATATTAACGAATTTGTTGGAGTTTCGTTTGAACGAACACTAGCAGCCACCAAAACTTGAGAACGAAGAACAGCAGATACGATATTCGAATGAGAAATCTTTTCATCTATATATTCGATCTTCGGTACTTCGTTCTCCAAGTTCGGGAAGCGCTTACCCTCTTTCCAACCACATTGCAATAAATTCGTTCATACGTGAGCGGTATGTTTCGTCTTGAGATTTTCCGTTTTCCACTAGCACTTCGAATGGTTTAAACCAATGTAAATCAGTTTCAGTACCCCATTCTCTTTCACAATCTATTTTTAATGTAACTAATAATGCTACTCCTATTTTTTGCCAATACCCAAAATGACGATGGTGGAGATAAACTTCAAACCCCAAACATTAAAGATCTGCAGGCATCGAAAGGTGGAATGCAACGCCAAGATAAAAACCTCACGAAAACAGAATCACGTAATTGTTTCAAGCAGTGTAATCCGATCCCGTGCAACGCACGGCAACCTTTCTAGTTATTAATTAAATCTTAAATAGTCATTAGAGATGTTGCAGAATCTAATTATTTTCTTGTTTTTTTTTAATAGATTGTACCTTTATGATTCATTTTTTTTATATCATTAGGTGGTAAATTTTGAGCACATCGATGAATAAAAAATGAAAGAGGAAATGCAAGAGCCTTTATCATTACAGGTATTGTAAGTCGGCATCTCCAGCAAACATCTATGAGATATAACTGTCTAATTATTTACGAACCCTAACACTAAAAACTACTACCGCCAAACTCGAAGCCCTCTGCTCAGCGATTCAGAACCACCAGCAACAATCATCGACGCATACAACATACGCCGAAGGTAGGTATTTTTTGTCATACTTCAGCTTTAATAAACTCCCATACATCAATTTCCACAACTGACCGATTTAATAGCTTTCGTAAATTCCTTCTATGTACACAGAGACGGTGACTTTGAGATAGTAGACATCGCTAACGACTCCCCCATTTCGGACGGATTCAAAACCATTTGAATCATTCAGGAAAACTCAAACGACTTTTACCCGAATAGTTCAAATGATTTTGAATCCTGTCCAACACTTCGGAGAAAAATAGCAGATGTCCACGTTCGGTGATCCTCAGCCCAATAAAGATAAGTAATCTTACCTTATAACTTCTTCAAATCAATATCTAAATAGTTACGAATTTTTCCAAAAAAATTAAGCACAATCAAAAGAAAAAATATGAACACCAAGAAGATAAAATAAACCGAAACTGAAGAACTGAAAAAGACGATTTGTGAGTTACAATTGCGAGTCAGAAACCCTAATTTTCAATTCTAACTCACAATTCGTCTTTTTCAGTTTTTCAATTTCGGTTTGTTTTATCTTATTTGTCTTCATGTCTTTTTTTAGAGTAAACCACAGCTACCTTAATACTGGAAATCATTATGCCGTATCTCAATTTCATGTTTTTTAGAAAATGTCCTATCCTTGCAGGGTCACAGATCATTTCGAGTTAGACGGGCTCGCGTGGCACAAGGATCAGCATCAACAATAGAAGTAACCCATCGTCTCCTCAGCTGATGTAGCCAACCTTAACCAAACCCAAACGCACACGAACTCATGCTTCTACGAACTCGTGCGAAGCACGAGAATACCCCTAGTTATAATTAATTTAGGTATTTTTAATAAATTACAATTTTAAATATTCTAATTTTTCAAAACATTATTATATCTAGTAAGGATGAGTTGATCGGGTGACCCATTTAAATGTCGGTTTTCCTCTTTTTATAACCCTAAACCCAATACAATAAGGATCGTATTAATTGATTGTTAGTTCGATTCCGATTACAATTAGGGTTTATGTTAGTATAAATCACATTATTTCAGTCGAGAAGTCAATACAATAAAGATCGTATTAATTGATTGTTAGTTCGATTCCGATTACAATTAGGGTTTATGTTAGTATAAATCACATTATTTCAGTCGAGAAGTCAATACAATAAGGATCGTATTAATTGATTGTTAGTTCGATTCCGATTACAATTAGGGTTTATGTTAGTATAAATCACATTATTTCAGTCGAGAAGTTGATTATGATGCTGAAAACGGAGAATAGGATGAGAGATACAATTATTCATGTTAGGAGGAGAAGAGTTACGAGTGACTGTGACGAAGGGAGTAACATCGAAAGGAGCGAAAACATAAAAATTGTTAAGGAAGACTGTGCAGGGAGGAAAATACATGTTGAAATCAGGAAGATGTCGAGAAAAGTTAGGAGTGATGATGATAATGATACTAGGAGACGACAAGGAAAGAGGGATAGGAGGAGAAACAGAGATACCACAATTCCAAGGTTCCAAAAGCTCGATCAAGGCATGACCAATTTAGGGAAGAGTGGGGGAGTGTATATTCCGCCCTTTAAGCTGCCTCGTATGATCACTGATAAAAGCAGCATGGAATATCAAAGAATGACATGGGATGCGTTAAGGAAGAGTATAAACGGCTTGGTCAACAAAGTCAACGCAACTAATATCAAGAATATCATCCCGGAGTTGTTTGCTGAAAATTTAATCAGAGGAAGAGGACTGTTTTGTAGGTCGTGTATCAAGTCTCAAATGGCTTCTCCTGGTTTTACAGACGTATTTGCAGCTCTTGTTGCTGTTGTTAACACCAAGTTTCATCAAGTCGGCGACCTTATTTTAAGAAGGATTCTTTTACAACTTCAAAGGGCGTATAAACGGAATGACAAGGTACAAATTAATCTTCATCTTCTTTTCCTAGTTTTATGCTTTGATTTTGCGTCTAATACCTTGTATTTTCACAGCATCAACTGCTTGCCGCGCTTAAGTTTATTGCGCATTTGGTCAACCAGCAGGTAGTTGATGACCTTATTGCTCTTGAACTACCAACTCTTTTGTTAGAAAATCCAACGGATGACAGTGTGGAGGTTGCTGTATGTTTTCTTACTGAATGTGGATCGATACTTCTGGATCTATCTCCCAAAGGGTTGCATGGTAAGTTCCCTTGTCTCGGTATAAGCTCATTTTTCATTTATTCGTTTATAAACCTAAGCTATGCTTATCATGTCTACGTTGTTGGAGTTACTTACATGTGGGTCAACTGTCCTTATATATAGTAAACTACAGTAAGAAATGCTATCTTTAGTTATCTCATATCAACCAGAAATTAGCATTCATAAGGATGAAAAATCATTTTTTTGTCCTAAGACCTCATGACCGGAAAAATTAATATTATAATGCTGTGGATGTTGAACAACCCTTGAACCTGTAGTTCTTTTACCTCGCCATTTTAGTTATCAAGTTACCTTTTTCAGTTGGTTTCGTGGTAGAATCAACTTCTGGTTTTGTAACTTTAGTTTGGTTTTGAGAAATACATGCCTACAACCTAAATAGTATAATTATCTTGGCAAATTTCAGGTATTTTTGAGCGTTTCCGTGGAATTCTCCACGAGGGAGAGATAGACAAAAGGGTGCAGTTCTTGATTGAAGGTCTCTTTGCACTAAGAAAGGCCAAGTTTCAGGTAAACAGTTTACTGAATAGAAATGTAACCATAAATGAATATGAATAATTTGTTTCCTAGAGTTGGTTACTGATAATATTTCGTTATGCAGGGCCATCAAGCTGTTCGTCCAGAGTTGGACCTTGTTGAGCCGGAAGATCAGTTAACACATGAAGTATCTTTTCTTGATACACTCGATCCAGAGACTTCCTTGGGTAGATAAATATATATGGATAATATTTCACATATTTTCTGAGTATACTAATATGTGCTTATAACGGGTGTTATATTGTGTTTCAGATATATTCAAGATGGATCCTAATTTCATTGAGAACGAAAAAAGCTATGAAAAGTTAAAGAAAACCATTCTTGGTGATGAATCTTTGGAAGAAGAGGAAGAGGGTGGCGAGGATTATTCTGATGACGAGGAGGATGAATCTTCGGAAGAAGAGGATGAAGAACAAATGAGAATAAGAGATGAAACCGAAACAAATTTAGTTAACCTCCGAAGAACCATATATTTAACAATTATGTCTAGTGTTGATTTTGAGGAAACTGGTCATAAGCTTTTGAAAATCAAACTACAGCCCGGACAAGAGGTATCTTTAAATTTCTGTCCTTTTTTAAGCATTTGTCATCGACTTACAAAATATTGGAAATTTATAGAGGTATTTGGTATATGCAGATGGAGCTTTGCATAATGTTGTTGGAGTGTTGCAGTCAGGAGAGAACTTACCTTCGTTACTACGGACTTTTGGGCCAGAGGTTTTGCATGATCAACAAAGTCCACCAAGAAAATTTTGAGAAATGTTTTCTTCAGCAATACTCTATGATTCATCGACTTGAGACAAATAAGCTGAGAAACGTGGCCAAGTTTTTTGCTCATTTACTTGGGACTAATGCTTTACCTTGGCATGTTTTGGCCTATATTCGGTTGACCGAGGAGGATACAACTTCCTCTTCTAGAATCTTCATCAAGATTTTGTTCCAGGTATTTGGACCAACTTCCCTAATTTCTCTCTTTACCTTAGGCACTTGTAAAATATGATTACAGTTTCAAATTTTATGATACTTGTCGTTGATTGGCTATTACCTTGGCCGAACCTTATTCCTTATGCTAGAGGTGGCAAAACTGGCTGATATGCGGGTTGGTTAGTAGGTCAAAATGTGTTTGGGTCAAAACATGCAACTTTGGACCGGGTCAGAATATGGTGGTTAATCCTGAAATATTTTTTGTTCAAATTACTGTTATTTTTATCCAAATAGTTACTGTAAATTATGACAACTCAAGTTATATCACTTAAAATAATAGTTTTTAAGTGGTTTTCATATTTAAACGGATTTTCATATTTAAACGGGGAATCAAAGTTGATCAATGTAAATTGGAAAGTTCGGTTATTGCACATAACCTGATATGCAGTAAGTCGATCGAAACTGTCACCTCTAATGAAATCCCGTCTTAATATAGATTTCTACTTTGTCTCTTCTGTTGACTTTGAATTCTTTTCACCCCCTTCTAGCTAAAGAACACAACGTAGTTTGACCATCTAAAAGTAAATAGTAAAGTTCATTAGAAGATCCATTTCTCTGTATGCGTGTTTCTTTTTTTGTGAGGGGTGAACGTAATTCTCTCTTATTCTTGTTTAATAGCTAAACCGAACCCTTTCTTGCAAGTTATTAAGTTGATTTTGATGTTATGTATACAGGAACTGTCTGAACATCTTGGTATCCATTTATTGAACGAGCGCCTCAGCGACCCGACAATGCAAACTGATTTTGAGTCTATTTTTCCCAGAGATAACCCTAAAAGTACCAGATTTGCTATTAATTTTTTCACATCAATCGGGCTTGGTGGGATCACTGAGAATTTGAGAGAGTATTTGAAGAATACGCCTCGTCTCATCATGCAACAAAAGTCTGCTTCCGAATCAGATGATTCTTCTAGTTCAGCATCTGAATCATCATCAAGTTCTGATGAAAGCTCGAGCAAGCGCCGCAAGAGACTTTGAAATTAAGCGTATTCCTGTTTTTTAAACTTTGTTCATGAAATTGGTGTAATAGTAACTCGTAATGATTTTGCTTCAATAGGTATGACACATTGCGTTAGTTTCATGATGTTGTTTTCATTTAATTTCACGATATATTCGACTTAAAACGATTGGTGTATCTTAGCCTAAGATACAGGAAGATGAAGAATCATAGAGAGAACGACACGGGGAGAAAACATTTGTCTCAACCATTCATCTACGATTAACAAAACAGTGTCAAAGAAAGTAAAAAATATTTCTCAATCCATTTCCCCTTTCTACTTAAAAGTTAAAAAATTAAGTAAAACATTTAAACTAAAAGGCTTTATTTATCTCTCTATACTCCTACCAAAAAATGACTTAATGTGATTTTAATGTTGATTTTTTGTCATTAAAATACAAACTAACTTTATATAAATGTTAATTTTGTTATAAATATTTTTATAACATTAAACTTAACAAACATGTTAAAGGTATAAATAAACGTTTAACTGTTACAATAACAATATGTAAATATTTAGATTATATGTTTTCATTAATAATATTAAATGTAAAAAGTTATTAAATATTATTTTTTTTGGAAAAATGATCAAGAAGGATATTACTTCTTCGTCATACATGAATCTTAATATGTACGTTTTCATATGTTAGTTATGTACGTGTTTTTAAAGATGTAGATACTAAATTGTGAGTCGTTTTAATTCTAATTGATTTAAGTATTCATATTGTTCAAGTATTTTGGTATGTTTGGCGGAAAAGGGAGTAGAAGTTAAAGTTTTTATTTGGGGTCTAGAAGTTGGAGCTTTTATCTCGGGACTTTTATTTTCTAAAAGCTTCAAGCTCTTTTTGAAATAGCTTTTAATTTGGGATGTTATTTTAGATTAAAAGCTTGAAGCCCTTCACATCCAAAGAGTCTTTTATATTTTAGGGCTTTTATTTTTTAGTTTAAAAGCTTGAAGCTCCTAAAAGCCATTTTTAGCAAGACAAGGTTTTGTAGGAATTAGTATGAGTGAGATTTATTGTTAAAAAAAACATCTTATTTGACAAATAAAGTTTGAGTAGCAGTAGGAGAAGGATATGGTTTATGGTTGCAAATGAATTAAACGTTCAACGAACATTTATGAATCATTCGGCGGGAAGTTCGTTTATTTATTAAACGAACGAACCCGAACATGAATTTTTTGTTTGTTTAACAAAAAAAAAACGAACATGAAAAATAGCAAATGCTTCTTTTATTTACGCTCGTGAACGTCTGTTTAAGTATTTTCATCCATGTTCGTTTATTATGAATTTGATTAGGTTATTAGAAAAAACCTTTATGAATTAAACAAATTTTGTGAACACAGTTGACAAATCTTTAATAGAAAAAAAGGTTTTTAAGAAAAAAATTTATTTTATTTTATGAATTAAATAAATTATTTTTATTAATTTTAAGATTTATTTGTTAAATAACCGGCCAGTCACATAAACTTATTCCAAGTTAGAAGCAAAATGTTACATTGAATAGATGTTCTAGAAAATTTGATACTTGAAATAGTATTTATTTATTTATTTATTTGAATACATATAATAAACTTTTGAGGGAGGTTCGATGTATTTTAAAACTATTTGACATTTCAAGAATACAATCCTTACAAATCAAGTTTATATGGTTAAGGCAATAGTCGAGATCTTGAGTTGCAAAACAATGGGCATCGATGCTGTAAATGTATCATCTAAAGAACAAGAAAAACAAAACCATATCCTACATGGTGGTCTAAAGCATGAACATCAAAAGATATATAATTGATAACTTTTTATATAATGCAAATAACATTTCTTTTTTGCAGAACACGCTTATCTAATGACTCTTGAAGATTGTACGTCATCGAATCTTTTTTAAACGACATTTACAACGAAAGCTTCAACATTTAAATTTGTCTTTCATGTTTAAAAGGAGAACAAAAACTCGTTTTAGTTACATGTATATATTAATAAATCAGTAGTCGTTGCAGCATAGCGCGGGGTTCTGAATTCTCTCAACTAAACACAAACAAATTTTAATAAATTACCATTTTAATTCCTTTGACTTTGATATATTCTAAATTTTCAAAACATTACATAAACCAAACAAACAAAGGTTTTTAAATTAGTGAAAGGACTGATACAAGACATACAATACGGATCTAGTAAGGATCCGGAAGGAGTTGATCGGGTCACCCAATTAAGTTTCGGTTTTCCCCTTTTTATAACTTTCTCTCACTAGAATTGCATGTACTGAAACCTAGAGAGAGAAAGTTTCCAAAGATTCATAATCCCTTTTTCTGTAAGTCAAATTCATTTCTTTATTGTTTGTTTTTTAATTTAATTCTGCCCTAATTTAAACCTAGTTTTATTTTTACGAATTCCCAAATAATTATGAAGAAAAATGTACTTTGATTTCATAATTTGGAAACAAAATTGGAACTTAATTAGGTCAATTTTAGATGTAATGAGCTTTGATTATGATTTAACTTTAATAAAGTTTGATGCTTTAAGTACTAATATACATAATTTGATTATATATGTAGAATTAGGGTTTAGTTTTGATGGATTTTAGGTAGCCCTTTTTGTTTAATTTATGCATACAAACCGTTAATCGGAGAAAAAAAAAAACACCGCCTGATACGGGCTTGAGCGGATGTGATTTTAAAGTGGTAATTGAACCGCTGCCACATGTACATATTCTTTATGTAATGCAGGTATCAACCTGACCTGATTGACCCGTTTTGGTATTCGAATAGAATTTTTAGTTGTAAGCGTTATTATTCAGGTCTTGATATTAAGAAGATCTTTGTACTTGTTTTGCTATTTGAAGGCTGCCTTGGAGATTAGTGTTGACTAGTTAGTTATTCTGTTTTGACCTCTAAAAATTGCTCATCGTTTTGGATTTTAAAATTGATTGAGCTTTTTTCATGTGCTGTTCTAAATTCTACTGTCCTATTAGTAGGAGTATAAGCTGAAACATTGTGTTTATGGTGCATGATTTTTTTTCTTCTGAATTAGGTGTTAAATCCTGCAAGTGCGGTTTACAAATATTGTGCTGGCAATTGTGTATGTTTAAAGATTGTTAATAAGTCTTAAGTGTTGATGCTACTATTTATGGGATTATATATAAACTGGTGTAAATGATGCATACTTAACCTCTGTCGATTCTCATCTTTTGTGGTCATTGGTCACCTATTCATCTGAAAATACTTACGAGTATATTTATAAAGTATATGTATTGAGTATAAGTTCAAAAGAAACTGATAAATAATGGGTAAACCTGACCCTGACCTTGACATGGTTGACTCGCTTCTAATAAATGGCCCGTTTTAAAAGACTACCCAACCACCCATTTCGCCACTTGAGAGAGAACTAAAGAGCCCAAGATGACATGTTTGAACTTCTCTCCAACTTTCTACGTGACTTACTAGTGGACATTGACAGTCACTTTATTTGATTCACCCCTCCCCGTTTCTTTTCTTTTTTAACCTTATATTACCAACCGACACATTACTGAATGCTACTGGTTTTATAACTTTCATGATTTGTGCAGGTAGTCATTTCTACTAAAGCAAAACGTGCGTAAATGTAGTATGTAATGACTCCTTTGCATTATTGTTTTTCTCTCCAGGTTGCATGTGATTCACTATGAAGAGGACCATACCGTTGGATATATCGTCAGATGATGATGATGAAACTTCTGCATCCAACGGAAAAACTAAAGATCTTGCTAGTCTTAAGCGACCAAAAACTGAGATTGGAGTTATAAACCCTGCAAAAAAAGTCGTAACTGAAGGTAATTTGCTCCCCTTTCAATGTAGCGATAAAGGTTTACGCTTCCTGATTTTACTTTTGATGCAGATTTATTGATGAAGTGTGCAAAAATGTATCAAGAATACATGAAACAAATGGCGATTCCAACTCAGCGTGAATCAGTCATATCATTCACCTCATGGAGTGGTTTAGCCAAGTCGATGAAGCAAATGTACCAGCAGCCGCTCCATTACCTAACCAACATTCGCATTAAAGAATGGGATCAAATGAGAAGCGATGGTGATGAACCATTAGACACCATCATTCATCCATGTAAAGCCGAAACTAACATCTGGCTCATGGAAGAAGTTCACAGGCTCACATCCTCTCATGAGTATCTCGCTAAACTGTGGTTAGATGATCCCATGTACAACGCTTGTATTGATTCACTTTTACCCCAGTTATGAAGGTTGTTTCTGTTATCCTACCTTACTAATTAGCATTGGTAGCCCGTAGTTTGCATGATTAGAATAGATATTATTAGACTAGTCTTCCCTGAACAGAATCTTGTGAATGTTAGAATGCTTCGTCTTTAACTTCTTCTTCAACTCATTTTATTGTTTCTTGTTTAAAAATTCACCATGGAAAATTGTTTTGGCCGTCGTATTGATAAAATTGTTTGTATGGCCAATATAGTTTGAATTCTTAATGGTTTTTGCATATTGATCTATTTTTTTTTTCTGGCTAGAAGATGTTACCTTGACGTGTTCATAAAGAGTATTTCAACCACATACAAAGTTTTACCAAGAAATCCAAAAAACATCATCCTGGAAGACAACATACATGTAAAGAATCTAAAAAGACTTAATTAAATGCCTTTACTGCTAGGAAGGTTTTAATAAAACGAAATTTTAGTTTCATAGTACTCTGACTTATATAAATTCATCAAACACAGTATGAAGACATGAAAGTTACAGATATATGGTCCCTATGGTTTTTCATCAGTTATGAATTTGGTATCTCAATTTAATGACAAACTAACGAGACTTAATGATTGAGAATCTGGATTCGTAACAATATAAAACCACGAGGATTGGATCCGAGAAAAAAGAACCTTAAGGACCAAATCTGGATGTGTTCATCGGTTCTGTTCTCAGTTTATTTGGGTTATTCCGATTTTTCGAAAAAAGGTTAAACCGAGAACCGAATTCATATGTGAAAACCAAACCAAACCAAACCGAAAACCGAATTTGAATTTAGTTCGGTTTTCGATTTAACCAAAAAAGTCAAATTGCACAAAAAATGATACATAATAATCTACTCTAGCAATAACCTAACATTAAGAGTCCTAAACCGGATACAATAAGTTAGTTGTTTTGAAAAAATTAAGAAATCTCCCTAAAACACCAATTGTTTGTTTTACATATTTGGAGGATTGTTAAATTATATAGTGTTGTGATTGTAATATCAAAGTGTATAACATATGATTTTGTTAGACGATGAGAATATATTTCAAGGTTGCACGTATCTTCAGATTCGTGATTAAAAGACATAGCCAAGTCACAAACTCCTTGTTTCTAATGACGAGAAGCGAAAAATAACACAGTTGTTTTAACTGGCATTTAGCAAACATGTATCTAGTAATTCGTTTACATACATTAAGTAACAATACCGAGCCCGGGGAATCACATTGTTAATAGAATACCATTATCAATCTACAAGTACTACATAATAATGTGTGCATTGTAAGTGATACCAAATAATAACATATGTTGTATCGAGGGAGAATCTCCCATACGACAAAAAATTATTAATTTTATATAATGTTGTTTTCCTCGGTAGAACAAAAATTCAATATGAGGACAACAAATCGACATCTGAACTACCAGGAAATCTATATGTAATATGGCAAATATAAAATAAACTTCAGTAAAAGACAGCATCACCGGGTGGGTGGAAGCGATGGGTCGAAGCAGCTGTGATATTTTTTAAAAGTTGTTACATGAGCAATACTTTAGAGATCTTCTTCATATACACCACTAATGACCATAAAGCTAGCCCAGCCGACACGTAAAGCAAAGCAACACCAGATGTTCCCAGTAACCCTACCTCTGTAAAACTGCATAGTTGTTGCAAAAAGGGTCAACATAATGCTTCTCAAATAGTTCACTATAATCCTAAATAGTCGTATATTTTCCTTTTTTTTATGTATCAGTTATAGAGGTGGTAAGATGGGTGTGTTATCCAAACGGGTCATTATTTTAGGAGGAGTCAAACCGGACATGCAGGGTCGTCCGACAAACACTTTTTGGTCTGTTTTCATAATTACTTAATGCTCAAATTATTATCACAAAAAGTATTAAAAACATAATCTGAATCTTAAGAAAAAACAATTTAAGATGTTATATGCACTTAATATAGATTTTAGACAACTTTCGACCCGTTCAACCCATTTGACCCCTTCACCTCTTAGCTAACTTTTTTTGTTTAGCACACTTGAAAAAAAATACGGCCCAAATTGACCCTTTCATAAGTAACGGGTCAAAATTGCCATCTATATTTATGAAGCTATGAAATTTAGCATATAAAGATCACAGTCAAAATGTGGAATTGAGAAGAACAGACAATTTCATACGAACCTGTTATCTCTAATGGCAAGAAGAAGGGTTAATGAAATCATTTGTGTGGCCGTTTTCCACTTCCCCAAATTATTTACAGCAACAGCCTACAAAATCATGCATTATGTTCAAGGGACATTAGGGAGAATTGTGATGCACGGATTTCCAATATAATACTCCGTGATAAACACCAGACGATGTTAGAAAAGGTGTATAGAAAAATACCCCCGAAAGTTTACCACCCTGAGAAGCAGCCCATTCTCTAACTGCAGACATTGTTATCTGTAGATCATGAAGATTTAAAACATTACCAAAAAGATGTTGCAAGGATTACCGACATGAGCTATGCAGTAAAAAGATTCATCAACACATTGATGTGCAAAACAAAACAAAAATTAGGTTCAATGGAAAAATCTTCAAAGTCCACAGGGTAAACATGTTACATACATACGGGGTATCGAGTCAGACAGGTTATATTCTCTCCCACTCAAAACAATGCAAAATATTTCTTTTATAATAAGTTTTCAATTTATTCAAATTTTTTGCCTATTGATATCCGTTACTTGAGATTAGTTACTTAATTTTAGTCCTCACACTTGGACCCTTTAGACATTTGATCAATAGCCAAACATTTTAATATACTGCACTAAGTGTTAAGTCAAACACTGCAAAAAATTCACCATAAGGTCAAGAAAGGGAAACAGCAAAATCACAATTAGTTCTTGGTTCCGTAATGAATAAACTAGTAGCAAGTGTATCAAGTTCAAATGACCTAAATATTGATTAAAAATGGAAGAAAAGATTGATTGCAGAAACTTTGAAATAATTGTACATTGCCCGATGAATTAACAAAGTAACAAACGTTTTCACACAACACTGTGTGGTTGCCTGAGTCTTTTGAAAAAGAGGGGGCAAGGGGCATAAGTGCTAGATGAAATAAATGATGTATATTTCTAAGTAAAAAAGGGGATGCTTTGGTCGAGAAGAATAACCATCATCATTAGATAGTTAAACCGCACTAAAAGAGCCCGCAACCATAAATTAAAGCATCCTAGTCAATCTTGGCCAAATGGATTTAAGCTTCTGAAAATCAGTCAAATTTACATCACTAGACTTAGCTTTTCTATTTAACCTACAAGGAAACTCAAAATATAATTATCTAGTTGAGATAAAAGGAAGAAAAGAGGCTCCTTCGTGAACAAGCAGAATCAAAGATTAACAGGAAAAATAAGACGTTGAAACAAAAGGTATAGCAAAACATATCGACTTATACCTCCAAGTACCATATTTTTAGAGAATATGTGTTAACAAGAATTTTACAGTCGAAACAAGTTAAATACCAAATTTAAGAAATGATTCGCTGTAAAACTTTAGACTTCAGTGTCACTACGAAGTTTTAAATTGCTGTCTTGCTGACAATAAAGAACTGGGAAAAGAATAGGACCTACAACAGTTTGTTTATCATGCCAATTTACACGAATTACTGACCAGAACCTCTCTCGTAGGTTCAACAAATACTCGCACAAAAATCATTTTTAGGAGAAAAAGAAACACTGAAGAGGCAATGAATGATGTAAATGCAACAAGGTTTTTGAACAATCCAAATGTATTTAGTCTCTTACACTGATACGTATAACAAAAGAAAACACATATTTCGAACACGTCATTTTGATATTATACATGATGGAAAGGGTTTATTTATGCCTAATGATTCATATTGTGGAAGAAAACAAAAAATTGCAACCAGCTATACATGTGACATATACTAACAGATAAACAAATAATAGCCTAACCTGTAATTCCTTTATTGGCTAAAGTCCCATCAATCAGTTCACAAATGCTAATGTGACATATCCAGTTATTAGGGCCACCAGATTAAATTTGGCAGTTTTGACATCTGGTGTTTGTCAATTTAAAGCTAATGTATCTCATTATTCTTCGATGTTTTAACACGTTTTCTAGTCAGCATCTTCATTGTTATAATTGTTCAAAAAAATAGAAGTGTCATTATCAGGTTAGCCTTCGATAGCTTTACTTTTTAATCAGCGTTAATTAGTCAGTCACCTGAATGCAATACGGCAAGTTGAAACAACTTATGACATATTATTGTGCGGCAGTGTTATTGATAAAAGTCTACTGAGAAGTGAGAACAATATGATAAAAAAAAAAGATATGACCAAATGATGAGCCTAAACTGCACCTAAGTTAATAATTTGCAGTTACATATTCAACTATTCTACTACTTAACGAAAAATGTGTTTAGCTCGAAATTTACCTCTCTGCCGATTACTGCAATTGATGGTATAGTCAATAACCAAGGCCATTGTCCAATCATAGCAGCTTCCGGAGGTTTTGTACATAGCAAGACCAAGGTAGTAGCAACCATAAGCTGCATCCAATAAGCATGAATAATTATACAAATATAGAACGCTAATTAGAATATTCAAATGGTATCCTAGTGGTTTGGATGCACAAAAGTGTTATAATAACGTGTAGCCAGTAACACAAACAAGTAAACCATCAATAAGTTAATTTACAACAGTACAATTTAACTACTTTTTCCAAAAGGCGTCAACAAAGAAAATGAGAGTGGAATGGAAGGAAAGTTACAGATTTTATGTCCAGAGAAGCAATCAAGTAAAGACATACCTTATCAGCTACCGGATCTAAAAATGCCCCAAAAGCAGTTCCTAGGTTCATCTAAAATGCATAAAACGACATAAGTTAATTCAGAAATAAAGGTTGGTTGTATCTTTCTCACGAGTTATAATAATAATGCATACTTTTCGTGCAAGATACCCATCAAGCCAATCTGTAATCGCTGCAGCAATGAAGATGCTCGTAGTAGCACTTGTCCCCAGCCGACTATTCATATAAAAAGCTAATGAAATTCGAAATAGGCTAGTTAGTATCATCAAACAGAAATCGTTAAATCATCCACTACGATAATAATAAAGAATAAACAGGAATCTTGGTTCATTGTTGTTCATTTAGGTCTCTCTAAACCACATTCCAGACGTAAAAAAAGTTCATGCCATTTTCAACTCTAAGAGCTGGCAAACAGCTAAAAGGAAGACAGAGCATGCATCCATATGAAATCACGAATACTAAATTTATAAGTAGCTTGTCTTGACATTCATAAATTTCATAAATGTATCATAAACAGAAACACAGAAAAACCATTAGCAGAATGCTGCAACTTAAGACGTTTTTCCTACATTAATACATTGTAGTGGTTCCATGTATGTGTAGAAACCGAAGAGAAACCGAAACCTAATTTCGTAAGCAGAAAAAGTTATCCATATAAGAATTTCATATCACAAAATGCCTCTAAATAACATAAACTACAGCAACAAATTATCATAAACAGACTACATACATAACGAAATCTGTGCACTATTGTGAAATAAAACCGACAATCAATATTAAGATACCCGGACATTAACTAACATCACGCTTAAATCAAACCTAAGAGAACGAAAATAAAATAAAATATCTCAATCGTTTCGCAATTTTACCTCAATTCATCAACACCTACAACAAAAATTCTAATAATATCACCTAATTCCTTCAAAACTATACATACAATATACAATATCTTAAATTCCTTAAATCATTGAGCTGAAATTAAAACAACAAATAATAAAAAACGTACTGCTAACGATAACAGGAATAGCCGCAACACGTCCGATTGTTAAGATCGTCGGCAACGTCAACAATTTGTTCGCCGGTTTCCGTTTCGACGGCGACAATGTAGACATTCCTCGATCATTCTCTGATGCATAATTATCATCTCTATTATCATTATTAACAACGGATCCCATACTTAATCCACAACCGTTAAAATCTCCGTTATCTATTGAATAATTGAATTTTTTCTGACCACGAAACCCTAATCTATTATTATTATTACTATTTTTATTTTTATTATTATTAATAATATTACTATTATTATTGGTACTGGTACTATTGTGCGCTGAGGTAGCACAGGTTGTCGTGGTTGTTGTCCTCCACCAGCTCGAGCACATCGCCGGTGGCGTTGTGTATGCGATTGCGCGCCGGTGGTGGTTTGTGGTGGTTGGTTGGGGAAATTTAAGGAATTGTGGAATTGGGGTGGGTGGGGAGGTTATATAGGGTGCGTAGGTATCGTGGTTTAGGTTAGTGAGATGGTGTACGTATACGGCGCATGTTAGGAGTTAGGTAGTACATTAATAAATATTTTCTTTTTTCTTTTTTTTTGAATTGTGATTGAACTCTTTCACCGGCAAAGTATCTCATCTTTGTGTTATAATAAACGATGCTACGAACTCACAACGATCTTTAAACTACTACAACACTAACCGAACGACCCTTAAACTATTACAACACAAACATATAATTTCAAACAACGCAAATATTACATCATATTACATGACTATTTATATTTTTATTATTTACAAGACTTGAACCCATAACTTCTAGATTAATAATAGATAACGTATATTGTTATGTTAAAAGCCTTTTAGTAACAAAGGACCCTTAAACGACCAAAGCAATATTACATTTGTGAACAATTGAAGGACTTGTGTCATACAAACTAAACAACCATACAACCATTAAGCAGCAATTTTAAACAATAAAATGAGTGAAAACTTTGGTCTACATCCTAACAATTGAGATAAAATTCGTTAATTACTTATTTTATTTCTGGAATAAATTTCAAAAATCCTATATATCAATTTATAGTAAGTTTGTTTATACATGTTATGTGCTTTAGAGGGGGTGACAACAAAAACAACTTATTTTATACTATTATTTATTTATTTATTTATTAAACATGTACCAATTAGCCTATTATTTTTATATTTATATTGTTTATATTAAACTAAAAATAATTAAGAAGTTTATAAAACAAAAAACCAAAAAAATCAGAAGGGAAAGTAATAATAAACTAAAACTAAAATCATGTAAGTATACATACCAAAATTATTAATATATTCAACTTTTTATTGTTACTTTATAAAAATAATAAACTTTAGTTTATTTTTATTTTAAATTATTTACTTTTAATATTTTAAATAAATCTAAAATACAAAAATATGTAAACTAATAAGATATAGACAAGAAATAAAACGAAAAAAATAAATAAATATAAAAAAGAAAACAAAAATTAAGGAGGTAAACTCAACAATTTAGGGGTGTCATCATTATGTGTCTTCAAATTATATTTACTAACTGTAAGAATGAATGGAAAAAACTATAAAAGTTTTTATTTTAATGTAATGGTTTTGACAAAATAAATAAAATAAAACACATCCGTTGACATACAAAATTAACTTAAACTCTAAACTTAACTTGAATTTACACTTTGAATACTTCACATGAACGCACTCGACATCTTACTTTTACCACCATGATCGTTGAATGTCATAAATGGATGTTTAACGTCAAAGCAATTGGAAAATTCCAACAACATTGTAAAAGAGTTGTTACTCAAAACTTGAAACAATAAAAAGGTTGTTCATGTAAACAATCTTCGTAAAGGATAAAACGAATTTGGTTATATCTTGAGTGTTACGGTTTGATTAAGTTAGCATGTACCATGAAACATAAAAACACTTGAAATATGGTTTGTTTGTATTTGGTGTTATGTCAAATACCATAATCTTAATCTTAATTGTGTTGTTTCTATGGAGTAGAAAGGCAACACCTAATCGAAAAAGGCTATGATTATTGATGTAAGGGGTTCCACCTTATCTTTACAATTCAATAGTGAATTCTTACATACGCCAACTACAACCACATCATCGACATGTTTGATTGATGTGTATGATTGCTAACATGAAGAAAACAACGTTATTCCAAAACTTAGGAATTATGGAATAACCTATTTTGCGAAACCAAATATTATACTAGTATTTACAGCTTAATCAAACTTCTAATAACAATACGACAATGAGCCGATTTGGTTTTGTTATCGCCAAAACCATCCTATAACCAATTTTTTAGTTCTTATTCGTTCGGTCTTGGTGAAGCATTTGTTTTATACATTTGTTTTGGTTATGGGTTGATAATTGCAAATATTGGATTGTAGAGTTTAATTGGAAAAAAAGAATAGGAAAATGATAATAACAAACCCGTAAGGTGTCTCTAACAAAAATTACATGTTTTATATAAGAGAAATCGCCAAAACAATCACCTAACGACCAACATTCACATTTTTCAAAATAATCATTTGATTCGCGACGGGCTTCTCGCAAAAAAAAAAATCATTGCGGAAGTATATAAATGATAATCAGATTAATAAAAATTGGACATGTTGTCGCGAGTTTCGCGACACTATTCACTTTTCCTCGCGACGACATGTCTAAATTTTATTGGTCTGATGATGGTTTATGTACTTGATGTGTTAAATCTAGTTTTCCGAAAAGCTTAATCTAGACCACAACACCGAGCAGTGTATATTTGTTGGTTATAGTATAGTTTTGGGCAAGTTCGGTTCGAACTCATGGACTTATGTAAACTGACAATTAATCGAAATAAATTAACAAGTAAAAATGTGGAGGTTTTGTATTATCACTAAAAAAAGTAACGCTTTAGAGATTGTTTTAATAAAGATTTAAAAGGACATTTGCTTGGACCGTTCACTAATGTAATGACTTATTCTAAGTTAATGAAATGTTTGATTTACTTATTTTATAAAACCAAGTTCCTTTCGAATACCGAGTTATCAATATTACCCAACGTGAACCCACTCATTTCGAATATAATAAACACCTCAAATAACTATGCCTTAAGAATCAAGTTGATGTGCAAGACTTAATATGCTAAACTTCATTTCGAATAGTTTACTAGCTTTTTTAAATCGATTTCTCGTACTTATAAACTAGCATTCGTGTTTAGACTTTGTTATTATGACTACTATTATCGACTCCTTTCAAATATCGAGCTCTTTTCAAATACCCACGTTTTATACCAAATAGAGAGTATAAGTGATCTAATAATATAGGTAAGTCTAAACCCAAATGGATTTTAATCAAACAATACACATCTATCAAACACCTCAAACTCAAATTTAATCAAAACAAAAGGTCATATATCCAAGCAAACGTTTAAATAAATTAGCTACTCATAATTGTAATCAAACATAAACCAAAATAAGAATTCATAATTGTACCAAATTGTCGTTGAACGATTGAGTAAAAATGCTCAACTGAAATGAAACCGAAAGTAATAGTGTGATTGTAGTGAGAATTGGAATAACTTTGATGCTTGAATGGTGAAATGCCAATGATTTTCTTCTCCAAGCTCTTTCAAAATCCCTAATTTTCGATGATCATCGATTCTCTAGCCAAAGTGCAATCATAACCACCAAGAGAAACCCTTCCAATGCCAATAATTGATGTCATAATTGAAATTTCGTAACTGCTAAAACACAACCACTGTGTCGCAGTCATCACCACTGCGACGCACTGGCACTCCAGATTTCCAACGTTTTATTTTTGCTCCTTTCATTATTTTAGCATATCTTGATATTTCTTTCTCCAAACCGATACATAACACCTAAATACACACTTTTACACGAAAATGTAAGTAGAACGGGGCATATCCATCGTGATTTTGACTTTAAACATAACAAATACCGCGTAAATAAATGTATATAATTGAGCGATATCAATCCCCCATACTTAAGCATTTGCTTGCCCTCAAGCAAATCCGACACAAACTCTAACTTATTTTACAATTATACAACTTAAGAAAATTTCAAAGAATCACGGGCTCATACATTTAAATACATTCAGACATTATAAATTTAAGATTTGCGTGAAATTGAAAGATCATAAACTGACTACGAACATCTACTACCGAATTACTTAAGTACATAAAAACCGCAATTTTCTAAAGCTAATTCTCATTTTATCCCGTAGTTTTGATATGTCCAAATAACCACCCATTTTTCCTAACTCACCAACCGAAGTCGGAGCGATCAGTCTACCATTGGGCCGACCCCTATGCCTTGTTTCGAGGGATACTCCAACACTACATAATCTATTCCTTGAAAATCTTTGGTTAAGTCTTCACATTTTTTCATCCCACTTAGTTCAACTTCAAATATTTGAGATTTATGATTTATGATTTTCTTTGAAGTGAATTTTGTGACGGGAATGGATTTTTCTTCGTCTAGTAAGGATGGTTCAAATTTGTTGACGGGGAAAACTTATGGCCTTTTTCTTCGCCTCTAACTCTTGTTGGGACTGTGTGGTATCTAAGTTTCCCCAACTACCACAAAGGGGTGCAAATACTAATATGGCTCGGTACTAGGGATATCTAGTGGCTATCCGGATTAGTGATATTTCACGGAAGTACAAGGAATCTTGAGTCTTTTGCTCGAATCGTCCTCCATTCAATCTAACAATACTAATGTGGAGATCGAGGCTTCCCCCGATTATTAGCTACTCAAAATTGTAATCAAACATAAACCAAAATAAGAATTCATAATTGTACTAGATTGTTGTTGAACGATTGAGTAAAAATGCTCAATTGAAATGAAACTGAAAGTAACAGTGTGATTGTAATGAGAATTGGAATAACTTTGATGCTTGAATGGTGAATTGCCAATTATTTTCTTCTCCAAGCTCTCCCAAAATCTCCAATTTTCGATGATCATCGATTCTCTAGCCAAAGTGCAATGATAACCACCAAAAGAAACCCTTATAATGCCAATAATTGATGTCATAACTGAAATTTCATAACTGCCAAAACATAGCCACTGCGTCGCAATCATCACCACTGCGGCGTAGAGGCACTCCAGATTTCCAACGTTTTATTTTTGCTCATTTCCTTGCATTATTTTGGCATACCTTGACGTTTCCTTCTCCAAACCGATACGTAACACCTAAATAAACACTTTTACACAAAATGTAAGTAGAATGGGACATATCCATCATTATTTTGACTCGACACATAACAAATATCGCGTAAATAAATGTATATAATTGAGCGATTTCATTACTTCTTGCGACGAAAAAATGTTGCAAGAAATCTGTCGCTAATCAGAGAATTAGTTTTGAAAAACGAGGTGATTATTTTGTTGATTAATTATTTAATATATTATATTATACATTAATAAAAGAGTCCTTTTGTATTTTAGAAATCACTCATTCATTAATGAATGTTCAACCAAACAATGTATTTATTTAGAAACATTTTAGAAACAAACTTAGACTATCATTAGCGTAATCCAAAAAATAAGACCATAAATGAGTGAAAACCAACTAGTGAAATATGTCTAAAATGAAAATAGTACTTTCTAACCATCTTTATTCTTTCTTATATCTTAAATAAATGTATACATTAAATATAATATCAAAATTTTCTGATAAAAAAATTTGATTCAGTTTGATTGATATGATTTCGTTTAAACATATCCATAACTAAACCGGAAATATTAGGTTATTCAAAAGTTTAGATCAATTAAACCGGTTTTACCGGTTTGTTGCACTACAATTTGCATGACGATCGAGTCGTTAAAAATAACTTTCAAGTTTAGTTCGATATAAAAAAAAAGAGTTAATTACATGGTTCGTCCCTATGGTTTGCACCATTTTCACCCGTCCTCCCTAATAGTTTTTTATTACACCACTGGTACCTAAGTTTGAAAATCGTTGCCTCCAGAGTCCCTAAAATGGACGTGACGTTAAACTGTCCGTTAAGTGCCCTCACGTGTGTCACACGTGAGGGGTAATTTCGTCATTTTTCCACCTTCTTCCACTAAAACCCAGATTCAATCAAAATAAAAAACAAAATCAAAAAACACAATCAAAATCAATCATCTCGAAGCTCAGAGCGTTTCAATGCCTGTTTGTATAATTTCCCAACAAGTTCAACTCGTTCTTCCAAGCCAATTTGATTCCTTTCTCAGATGAATCAATTCCCGTGTATTTCAAAATGGTTTGGAAAAGCTTTACAGCCCGGTGTACCAAATCACCGTTTATTTTCAAAAGGGAGGTCGGAATGGGATCCTGTGACAAGAAGCATATTAGAAAACTATCTAGTGAATCACAATACCTAACTCCAAGAAACTTTAAAAATAATACGATTACCTTCTGGAAACACAACATATCTTCAAATGTGTACTTATCCCGATCTTGTGGACCGACTGATCTTTTGGAGAAAAAACCACGTTTTCCAACTGAATTTATCTGTTTTTGCATTGACCTAAGAATCCCTCTACCTAAAACCCCCAAATGAACAAAAAAGTAAGAATCTTTATTATATTCTTGGTTAAATTTCATTTCTTTTTCAATCTACAACAAAAACCTCGAACCTGGAATTTATCGATTCCAGATCTCCGGTTAGTTGTACTCTCCTTCATTCCGTTAATCTCCGGGATTTATCTTTCCAGAATTCACTCCATCTCCGGTGTTAATCCGTCGCTTGCCGGATTTGAAGCGGTGTTGTTAGCTTTGTACCCGTCAGATTTAATATATCAAGAAGTAAATCAACTAACCAGAGAAATTACGGATCTAAAAAAAAGTGATTTACTTATTACTTACATAAAGATGAATTAAGCATCAACTGTTGATTGTGTTTTTTGATTTTGTTTTTTATTTTGATTGAATCTGGGTTTTAGTGGAAGAAGGTGGAAAAATGACGAAATTACCCCTCACGTGTGACACACGTGAGGGCACTTAACGGACAGTTTAACGTCACGTCCATTTTAGGGACTCTGGAGGCAACGATTTTCAAACTTAGGTACCAGTGGTGTAATAAAAAACTATTAGAGAGGACGGGTGAAAATGGTGTAAACCATAGGGACGAACCATGTAATTAACTCAAAAAAAAACTAACAAAGGGGCAAAACTGGAAATATTTATCATCAATTACAAACCCTAATTAAACCCTCAGCAACCGCATCCCCAATCGGAAAATGGACCGGCCGGCGAGTTTGCTCGACGAATCTCTTAATCTCACCGCCGACGTCGACTCAAATATCCGGCATCCACGTACCGGAAATGTAATTCTAGTAGAAGATTGCGTCGAAACTAGCGGCGCGTTTGTTCTACACCACCTAATTAAACGATCTCTCTCTCCTTCTTCCGATGATATCGTCATTTTTGTAGCGTTCGCTCAACCGTTTTCTCACTATGACCGTATTCTCCGTAAAATGGTACATATTTTCAGTCTCTGTTTCTAATTACCGTTTTTCTGTTATATAACTGATAGATAGATAGATATAGGATTATAGATACAGATTATATAATTTGATTAGTATTAAGTTTTCGATGTCGAAATTATAGGGTAGATTGGAATGTACCCTGACCTCCGTACATATTCCAATGTACGCGTCCGCCCCACCCGCAAGGAGCATCAACGCCGGGTAAAACACCTGTCCACAAATCACCCACGTGTGGGGCCTGGGCGTTTTCGGTGGCGGTTCCACTTTTGAGCTAGACCCACTCGATGTCGAAATTATAATAAAAAGTGTTGGTGCTATATACATGTGTGGAAAGTGGAAAGGATTAGAAATGAGAAATTCACGAAACTAAACTACCTGGCAAGGTGACATTTCAAAAATAATCAAGAAATTCGCGAAAACTTTTTTGCGCCAATTTTTTGAAATAAGTGGTGTGAGTTATGCCACGTTGTCGTGCCATGTATTCGCGTGATATTGTATGTATCGACGACAAATGAGAGGTTTAAATTTTGCCACGTTCTCGCGCCATGTATTCACGCCTTTTTGAATATGTCGTGGGAAAGTTTCTGACGCAGCGACAAAAGGTTACGGGCGCGAAAACTTTTCGCAAATTTGATAATTATTTTCGAAATATCAATGTGTCAGGTGACTATTTTCGTGATTATCTCATTAGAAATTGAAGTTTTCTTAGTTTATCTGTTTTTAAACATTATGAAAACGTAAAATGAATGTTAAAGCTTGTTAGAAGTTATGGAAACAGATAATGTGAAGATTAGTAATATTTAGACTTATCGTTGTGTGGCAGGGTTGCAATTTAGTTGTGCAAAGGGAGAATAAACGATTGATATTTTTTGACATGCTTATGCTGCAGTGTCCAGGTGAGAATATCAGGTAAATGTTGTGTTGCTTACTTGATTTATCTCTTTATATTTTAAATTTTTTAACAGCGGATCGGATTTTTTACTAAAATTCAGTGAGACACCATTTTGTTTCCAGTTTCATGTAAATGTAACAATTTTCTCAAGCTGATCTGGCGTTTGGGTTTCATGTGTGGATGATCAGATGATGGAATTGAAGGTGGATTAATTGCTTTGTACGGGAATATTCTGAAAGCGGTTGAAGTCAATTCGGTAAACAAGAACGTTATTGTTATGATTGATGATATTTCTCTGTTGGAGGTGGCTGCTAATGGTTCTACAAAAGATGTCATAGACTTTATGCATTACTGCCATACATTAACAACACAGTTTGTAAGACAACGTTTGATCTTAATCTTTTTCTCCTTTGACCTTTGTTTTAAGACAACAAATCATGTTGATTTGACGGTTTTGATTGTATTTTCGTGTTCACAGGGTTGTACGATAACTACAGTTCTTCACGAGGACGTTTATTCAAGTGGAGATGGATTTAGTTTTCCTCTACAAATGGAGTACCTTGCAGACATCACCATAAAAACAGAGCCTTTGATAACTGGTTTGGCGGCAGATGTTCATGGACAGGTATTTTTTTATGTTTCCTGTTAACTCCTGCCAATATAGCTGTACAATCATTTAATGAAATAATTGGGTAGTGAGTCAAAACGAGTAAATCTTTAGAACGGGTCAAAACATATCTGGCTGGGTTGAGGTGACAGTTTATAAATAATTAGCGTTAAATATGATTACAATATTTATTATTTCAACTATCTATTCGTTATTTAAATGATAGTGAGGTTTTATGCATTAAAATTTACTTTGGGCGACTTTCAACCTGTTTCCTTTTTTTAGGCAAGTTTTGTGATTTTGGCAATTTGACTCGTTAGAGATATAAGTAACCATCACAGAAAATGGGTCAAAAGTATCCACTATAACATTTACTCATAAGTTGACATCATGCAGTTGACAGTATTGAACAAGGGAGCGACTGATGGATTAGGGATCTTAAAGAGCAAGATACGCAATTTTCATTACAGGGTTAAGGAAAACAGCGTTGATTATTTCTATCCAGGGAGTCGATCTTGAAAAGATGCACCATTCTGGTCAAATCTGTCCTCCTGGCGGAATGTTTAACATAATTTTCTTTTTGTAATTTTGAATACATGTAGCTCCGTTGAACTCATAAATCCCAAGCGTTTAAATGTGAACTTGCTTTTTGTTTTCCTTGGTCATTTTTCTGTCAGTTGTCGAAATGTTTTCCACGTGTTTTGGATTTGCTATTGCCTATTTTGTAATTGCTTGTAGTGTTTTTTAAATTCTTTAAATAAGTACAGCAGTACAGTTAGGTGAGGGTTGGCACATAATTCTTAACCCACTGACGGATACTGCAATTAAAGGGTGCAGAAAACCCCGCGACTATATTCGGAACGATCTCGGATACTTGTTCACAAACCTGATCGAGAACACTTGTGTCACTCTAATTTTTTATTTATTGTTTGGTGTCTTCTATTCTCGATCTTGTACAACAAATACATTCACCTCCCTCCTTCATTTGACATTAGTTGATCAGGATTTATAATCGGATTTTAAAACATTGCACACAAACTAATAACTTCAGAAAGTTATAATGAGATGATTAAAGCAACTTGCTCAAATAAAAAAGGACAACCTTGGACAATAGTTCAAGAACACCGAAACAACTTGCATAGAGAGAGAACTCTCCAAAAACAAACGACACATCTAAGCAACAAGAACCGAAAAAAACATTATTTCGAGAAATCCTGGAAAAAAAAAAACTTAAAGCTGGAAACGAGAGGACTATGTTTTAATTCAAGATCCGGTTGAATTTCATCCTTCTAAAATCTTTCATTGCATCCCCACGTATCTTGAAAATGTACCTTCTTATCTACACGACAACGGCTAACCTTGATTTTATTTATCAAAACTCTGAAAGAAAAAAAAGAGTCAAAGTCAACCGTTACGAATCTGCATCCTCATTGTTCACCCCATTTGCCCCATGTCGAACAAATTGGCCACGAATACGTGGTCTCTGTTCTGCTAGTTTCTTCCTGCTCTGGTATCGAACCTTTAAAATGAACCCAAAGAAAAAGACTATTATTTCGCTGTTAAAAGGAATGTATGATTTGTATTTTTGACAAACAGCAAAAACACACCAAACACACTATTTTCTACAGCCCAATATTATTACAGTTGATTATATTGATTCTGATTTTAAAAGAAAGGAATACCTTTTTCTCAAAGCATCTATCTTTTCTCTTTTGGCGGAATTTATTAAGGGCAGCCTCTCGCTGAGTTAGACGGTCTTGATCTACACCACTCCCTCTTCCACTTCCACTTCCACTTCCACTTCCATTTCCACTACCATCTACGCCATTACTTTTCTTAACGGCACCATTATCATTTTTAGCGACAAAGTTCTCGGTTTCATTCTTACCACCTTCAACAACAGGAGCAGTGCTGTTTCCCTTTAGCCAACTTCCACCGTTTTCACCATTACTCTTATTATTGCTTCCTGATGCACTACCATAGTTAGCAGCATTTCCTTCGGCCGAGACTGTTACTATGTTAGACACCATGTTTCTTAAGGATCCATCTTCGGGATCCACCATTTTCTGTTTATGGACATGGTGGTGGTGGTGGTGGTAGTGGTGGTGATGGTGGCGGACTTGAACCTTTTGTCCCGCGGTGGTCATAACTCCCTCACCACCTTCAATGGTGGTCGGAACGACAGGTTGAACAGCAATGGTGGAATTATTTGGAAGTTGTTTGTCATCTGCTGGTTTGGTTGTAAAAGCATTGTTGGTAGTGGATCCCATATCGTCACTGCCATTGGACCGTTGATTTGGGGAATTAGAATTTATGTTATCGGGTTTCGCTGCTTCTGAGCTGATATCAAATGGCGAGCAACTTCCTACATTCCCAGTTGGAGCTTGATTATTATTTGATGCAGTGTTGTACCTGTAAAGGAAATGATCTTCAGAACACAAATCAAACGTGTTGAAACTCGTCTTGATTATTATTTGGCCCGCCCCCTATCATACTATAATTACCCATTTTGACATGTTACCCAACCCGCCCACCCCACCCATTATGCCATCTCTAATAAAACATTTCATCCTGGGGTTATGACAAAGTCGATATGGGTTATGTTCCATCTCCAACGGGTCAAATAAAAAAAAAGAAACCACAAAAAGAACGGGTCAAATGAGTTGAGCTGGTCTAAGTCGCCCAAACTATGTTCTTAATGATTAAACCTTCCTAAATGTGTTTTTAAATAGATTATTTTTATGTGTTTTTATCAGTCATATTTAAACGCCAAATATTTATAATTTTTTTTAAATTTTGGACAAGAGTATTTCCGGTCAGCAAAATCCGACCTAACCACTTTTGACCCGTTACCCTATTTGATCTGTTACCCGCCTCGTCCATTTTGCAACCTCTACAAATAACATACCTTGAGAAGGCCGAAATGCCGGAATGGCGTAAGACATTTCGCTCTTGGGCACTGGGATCGACATCCTCTACATCCCTTGACCTCTTTAAACTGAGCTCAAGGGCAGGCGATTCCTTAGAAGTATAGACGGATTTTTCTTCAATGTTAATGTTCTTGAGCAAGTTGTCTGCTTTTAATGCTTCCGTATGAGCATTACTTATTTTGGTGGGACCAAGTGCTTCAGTCCTTGGTGCACCATTTTGGCAACCAAGTTGCATACCAATGTCCAACTTATCACCCACTTTCTTCGAGTTTGACTCGCAAAATTTGTCCATTACCTTTTTGTTTGAGTCTTTAACCTCACAGTTGGAACTTTTAGGGACTCCAATCTCCAAGTCTTTTCCCATTTCGATAATTTCTACAATAGTAATCATAAATATTAACACCACTAAAAAAGACAAACATACTATCTGTCTATTAGGTTCTCAAAAAGCAGTGACAGTTAACCAATTTGACAATATTTTTCAAAATCAACCTTGGGCCTATCCTCAGATACGCTTAGATCTATTTTTCCAGTTCTATAAGTAATGTTCTAGATATGATTACCAAAACTAGTTTATTCCAATAAAAAAAGTTGGTAATTAATATGTAAACGAGTTAAATTTGCCATCTCTAATTTGTCGCAGACGTCAAATTTTGGCATAAAGTTTACTGCGATCGTTAACTGGAATATATTATTAGATAACCAGTTTATCAAGGAATGCTGATGTAGTACCTATTTTATCATTCTCCATGAGATTGTCTCTACTAGCAACCGTTGATCGCCAATGGTTCTTAGATGTTTCAGGCCTTGGGACCGGAGCACAAGTGACATCATGAGGATTTGGTAATTTGTCCCGTAAAGATTTTGCTTGGGAGCTATCAACTTCTACAACCCTCTTTGGCCAAGAACTCTAAATAATACAAATAAAAGAATGTTAAGTTAAGATGAAGAAACTTGATTTTTTGCTTTATACACACTTACTTAAAGTAAATCAGCAAAAAAGAAACTAGAAGAGGTGAATTCGACCCGTATACTAATGAATGGGTCAATTTGGGTTTACTTCATTTAGAATTTTGCTAAAATGGGTAGGGGTCAAATAGATTGAAAGGGTCAAACGAAAATTGTCCAACGAAAATTCTTAATACATACTCCTAAATATTTTATTCAAAGATTCACATTATTATCGTACTATATGTTTTTTTTTTTGTAATAATAGATAATCATCAATTTTTGCCACCTCTAAAAAAACTCTCAAGAAACTATATTCGAGCCTAGCGGTAGCAAGACCACTACTACCCTTAGCAGCATAAAAAGTGCTAAAAAGTAAAAAGCGTTTTAAAAGTGCAAAAAGTAAGAATAAAGGGTGTGGTTTATAATTCATGAGGTTGAAAAGTTACCTGAGTTCCACTGCCGTTGTCGCTACCACCCTTTGCATTTAACTCGATACTGACATCATCATCTTCATCGCTGGTGTCACTGTCATCATCAGACCCTTGGATGCTTCTTGATTTTTTAGCTTTATGATCGCGTATACCACTCTCACTCCCACTGCCGCTACCGCTAGACTGTGAAAACACGATAAATTAAAGGAAAACAAAAGAAAGATCGTTTAGATTATTAGTGATTTTTGTTTAAAAAAATTGACATGGACAGATGAGCATATTGGAGAAGTAGTCGTTAGCTCAAATCCAATACACTCCACCCCACAATGAGAAACATACGAAATCAGTACACACCTGAAGCCGAAGTCCAAAACTGGTTCCGTTTTTAATGATACACATAAACCATAATATAACTAAATTAACTCACACTGTGACATTTCCTCCACACATGCTGCCAGAGGTTTTTTAGCTCATTCTTTCGAATAGGCTTGACTAAAAAGTCAACTGCACCTTTGGATAAACAATTAAAGACTATACCCATTGTGTCATCGGATGACATCACTGCACGGAAAATCCGTTAAATACAAAATTTCATAATTTCAATTTTGGGAACTGGATTTAGTGAAGTTTCAAGAATTCCTAGGAGAACGAGAAAAATACTCACTTATCACTGGGATATTCTTGCGGGTCACGTGGCTTGTGATCTTGGATAAGAGACCAATACCCGATAAATATGGCATGACTACCTCGGTTAAAACAAGATCGATTTGTTTGTTTGTATCAATTAACACTTTCCATGCTTCTAGACCGTTCGCCACAGCAGTAACTGTCATGGGGTAATTAACACTTTGTCAATAAATTTAACAGACAAAAAAGTAACAATAAATTGATCAAAAGACTGAGAAACACGTTGCCTATTTTCATGAATAATATCATAACTTGTATATAAGAATGGAGGCAAGAGTCAAGAAAACACACAAAAAAAAAATCTTAATAATTAGGCTAATATGCACGCGCTATGTAAGTAAGTAACAGTAAAAGCAGGATAAGACTCTCGCTTAAGTATGTTTTTTGACAATATTCTAAGTTTGCAATTATTGTTTCGTGTTAGACTATATGATGGTATCTATTAGCAACTATATGATCTCTAAGGGACAACATAGTATTCTGATTTCATCATAAATCCAATAAGCGGAGTATCTTTTTAAATGAATTAGTAACCAGTGAGAATTGACAGTTTCACATAATAATAATGAATTTGAAATGATTGCATAACGACTCAAAAGACGTTGGATGATTTTTTATTTTTGGGTGTTGAAGCTCTGAAATCTAAAAACCAGATCCAAATATAAGGATAGATGCGTAATCAATAATATACATGTCTAAATATAGGCATCTGTATTCCCATTCCTCAAAGTATTAAACAAAAGAAAGAGTTGTGTAACTATGGGCCGTGTTATGTAATTTCCAGCATAAGAATAGTTTATTTTGATAAACCAGAAGTGTGAGTAAATTCACACGAAAAGAAACATTTGCAACAACACTATAAAAAGTTTGCCATTTAATTTACATACTATATATGAACAAAAAGCATTTATCGACAATTAAAATAGTTATAAACCTTCATAGCTGCAATTACGAAGCAGAGCACTGACAACATGCCGAGTTGAATCATCATCTTCAACCAAAAGAACCTTAAGCGACCTAAGCGGCAAAAACCTATCCCATTGAACCACCGCCCCTTGAGGTTGTTGTTGTTGTTGTTGCGGTCTAATACCACCCTCATGAGTCCTAACCAACCCTACAACATGTGTACCGTTATTCCCATCCTCATTAATCCTTGACTCGTCTTTTTCAGACAACCCTTGACCATCAAACCGGGTTCCATTTCTCACTTCCTTGAGCTCAACCCGGTTATGATGGTTAAGTTCCGCCAACCCTTTAGTTTTCGGAACATTCGTATTCACAGCAACACTCCTCATCAACAGTATTCAAAAAAACTGAGATATTAATACAAGTTTATTTTTCATCCGAAAATGGCACAGAATGTTTTCCACAAGATATCAAAACCTTTTCTGTATCTCTTCAAACAAATCCTACATAATAAAAAAAACACACAAAAAATAAATTAATTAAAGTATATAAATAAATACTAAAATTTATCTCAAATTCATAATCAAACTAAACAGAGCAAATAGATCACTTAATTACAAAAACATATATATTTTATAAAAGATCTAGGCTCGGACTATGTTTAAGTAATTCAGACACGCGTAATTATGAATTTCTTAAACATAGCTTCAAAAGATATTTAAGAAATTCATACACGCATGATTATAAATTTCTTAAACATAGCTTCTGACTATCTTTAAGAAATTAAGATACACGTGATTATGAATTTCTTAAACATAGTCCAAGGCTTCATAAACATAGGTTGGGGCTATGTTTAAGTAATTCAGACCCGCGTAATTAGAAATTTCTTAAACATAGCTTCGGACTATATTTAGTAAAATCGTGATTATGAATTTCTTAAAGTAATACAGACACGCGTATTTATGAATTTCTTAAACATAGGATTCATAACATCATCAATTTCCTCAAAAATAAACAAAAAAACACAATACCGAGAAATCCGGAGAACTCGGGGTTGACTTGAAAATAAGGTCAACGGGCAAATTCACAGATATGAATATGAAGAAATCATGAAAGATATGAAGATTTATATATAGGGTTTGTTAGGTTATCTAGATATTATATTCGTTATGATGACGTGGATTTATAATCAAGGGTTGAGAACATGCCATGTAGGATGACACGTAGGATGAAAGAATTGGAGATCAATATACGGGCTCAGACTTGTTTGGGGCGGATTGCGGATCATTTTAGATCCGATTTTGAGTGGACACGTGGCGGGCTGTGGGTTGAGTTAATTTTTATTGCTTTTTGACTTTTTTATTTTATTTTGTTTTTGTGGGACCGGGAGGGGTTAACGGAAGGTAACGGAAGTGTTCTCTTTCTGTTTGGTTTAGGTTGGAAATAGTGAGGGCTAAAGACGGAATTGACCCTTGCTGGTAGTAGATATATCTGTAATGGTATCAAGTTGTTAAGCACTATGGAAATATCTAATTTTGGTGTAATGCAAATAATTTAAAGATTAATTACTTACTGAATTAGTGTACATTTGGTTCCATTATATGAGGAAATAATCTTTGATACAATCAATTAATTAACCAAATGAGATAACATTTCATATTTTGTTATGCTTAGGTCAGGTTGAGTAAATTTATAAAGACTTATCATCAAGGACGGCTCTAGCGTTGTTGAGGCTTAAAGCGAAATTTAATATGAGACTTGTTGCGATAAACAAACAGTTTCGTGTACTTTTTCATATATGAAAAGTATCTTTTTATCTTTCTATGTAAAAAAAATTCACAAAAACTTACAAAAATGCTTAAAAATATTAGTGATTTACCTTTATTTTAACTGATAGATAAAGTATATTCCATAATGTCGATTTAAATATCATTTACTAATTTTATTTTTGAAAAATTAGTTTTTCGCATATTTATTTGAAATTTAGACTTTACACCAACTTTTTAGCACTTTTCTTTGACAATATCATTCATTATGATTTGTTAACATGTTTGTTATAATGCATTGAGGATTAATTTTATATGTATTTGAAGATTCAGAAAATTTAGGGCCCTTAAATTTTCGGGGCCTAAAGGGCTTTATTTGCTTACACTTGAGAGTTGAGCCACCCCTATTTATCATCACATAAAGTATAGTTTATAGATGACATGACCATTTCCGTTTGAAGAACTATCTTTCGTGTGGAAAGATTGTTGTCATACTCGACGAAACGTTTCCCACATATTCAAAGATTATCAATCATATCCTATGGATAATAAAAGAGGTAACATGGGATTTTTTCCGCGTTAAGTTTTTTGCTTACCAAAAATCAAGAGAAGGAAAGATAAGACGTCACAAGTAGACCAACCCACCTCATTAATCCATCTAACCAACAAACTAGTTTATTCATCATAGAACGTGACTGATCGTTTTCACTCGTTTATTCATTTGCGCAAAATGTAGATAACTATCGTCCGACATAATAGATATTGACAAACAAAAACAGTGTTTGGAAAGTGGAACACCATAGAGATGGTAGTTAAAGTTTTGGCATGGTCCAAAGAAAGTAATGTAATTAGGAAATGGTGTTGATGGACGCCAAATTAATTATAGATGTTGTATTATCATACTTTTAGCATTACTATAATTTGTTTGGCCCTTCAAATGCCCACATAAATACATTTTTTGCTATTTAAGTTAATGTAACTCACGTGTTTTGGTTTATCATTTTGAAGATTTTTTTTTTCTTATTTAGGTTTATGAAACCTAAAGTTTTAAGATATTATGAAAACAAGATTTTAAATGTCACACTGCTTTTAGTAAACTCCACATATGGCTCATTTTAGATTACATTACAAGGTAATTCATAAAGTCCGATACTCGTTTTGCTTGATGTATGTAACGTCGGATTTACTTTTGAATATCAAACACGATACATAACTTTGATATTTATTTTGCAAATATAGTTACTTAAAATTTATAGTCCGGGGAAGGCACTAGCAAAATGGTATTAGATTTACACATGGTCGTTTTTGAGGATAAGCGAGATGAGCAACCGCCTAGCACCTCTAAACTTTTAGGGGCGACAAAATGTTACTATTTATATGTGTATATCACATGAAATGCTTATGGATTAGCAACGATACCAACGGAGATCACATTTTAAAGAACTTTATGTCACACCTCGCTCAAGGGGAAACACATGGTGTACGGTTTATGATATCGGGAGTAAAGGTTACAACAAACACCCATAACAAAAAAATATCATCATAAATAAATCATGCCAAAAGTTTACAATACAACGTAATCGTCTCAAATACAATATCAAATCAAATACACGGATCACATATGAACTACATCATACAAAACAAGTTCCAAATAAATAATCAACGATCCACATAACAAAAGCATGTTATTAACAAAGGCAATCATCAACCTCATACTCATGAAAAACGTTAAAACGACATCAACAACATGTTGGTGAATAATTGACCCATTTTAAATATAAAGATTAGTGATAAATTTTAAAAAAAATCTTGTTTAACAACCATAGTGTGACGTATATTGTCTAGTTAACATACACCTGATCCTAACCACCATAAATAACCCCAATCATAAGGCGTATCAAACCAAAGGCAACAAATAATATCAAACGGCCATAACATCTATTCGTAGGGACATCCTACTGAACGATGAGGGTTTTGTCAAACCCATATAGATCTATATATATGCAACCGAGACTCAAAGAGTTAACAGGTATAAACACGGCAGGGGGGGGTAATGATAACATAATCTAAGGCAATTCTAACCCACTAGGTAAATAAGATCAAACAATAATCAACAAGTTTTAAGACACGCTTTTCATCCTAAAGTAAAACAGTAAAAAAGGGGCTCGAAAAATCTGACTAAAAAAGACGTTTTTGGCATAATCTGTCTGAGGTCCGCACTACGTCGTAGTGAGCACCAACTGCGGCGCAGTGGTGGTCCGGTCTCAGCAGATTTTCGACGTTCGATTTCTAGTTGTTTAGCACATGTACAATAGTAACTTAGGCATAGATTTGACTCGTTAGAAAGGACCAACTTGTAATATTAATAACGTTAATCGTATTCCATAATTGAATGCATAAACACACTAACTTAATCATACGAGAGTACTAACTAATCGGCACTTAGGTAACTAAAACGCTTCCGTCACGGAGTACGAAGCAACACATAAAATAAAACCCGACAAATCAAATAAAGCGTGAATAATCACAAGGAAAATTAATGGGTCAAACCAAAATGATAAAAAATAAAGATATACGGTAATCGATTAATACTTCAAAATACGGGATATCACACTTTAGGTGTAAATACTCATTTAGGAGTTGAAAAATATTACCCGAATAGTGCTTTTTCGTCATACAATTCCAATTTAGGGGATCACTTTTATGAGGGCATGTTTTTCTTCGAGCCTCAAAAATACTTAGAGACGACTCTGGATTTACACTTATTCTTATAGTGTAAAGCGGCATTATAAAGAAACTCACGAGGCTTTACATTTCAATATTTCGTAAGAGAATGTCAAAAATTAGAATATAACTTTGTTTGATGAAGATCATATATTGTCTTTAAATGTGCCATTAAATTTGCAAATAAATATAAAAAAAAGCTTGAATGATGTTTAATGTCCCAAAAACGAAGTTGACAGTTTCATGAAATTTTAATACAACATAATATTATTTTTTAAGGGGCATACATATAATGTCAAACGGTTATATTACAGAAGATAAAATTTGTAAGAAGAAAAAATAAACATTTTTTTTTACAGCTTCGAGACTCTAGTAATCACGAAGCAAACTTACAACTGCCAAGTTTGGTTAAAATGCTACATACGGTATACTCAAAATCAAATACATCTCACACAACAATGTAAATTCGTGAAGACACACATTTGAATACGACGATCATGATACTCGTTGTATAACGTTAAACATAAATATCGGTTATTGGATGTCTTTCATGTGTTTCCATAAACTTGTGCCGAGTTCTTTTTTATTGTTCTATTAGGATTATATATAACTTCGACGAATTTGAAATTTCAGAATTTCAAGTTAATATGGTTTATCAACATCTCATGAGATCAATGTTAGAGGCATCTAAACGTTTGCAATATTTATAGTGATCATAACATTCCATTACACACACACCATAGAAGAAGTCCTAGGCTACCATATAGTATTTTTAATCTTTAATATATAATTAAATGACCTTAAACGGAACATGGCGAAATAAATTAACTTCTTTGATTTCAGCATCAGATTGATGATGTAATCAAAGATTATTTTCACTTTATATCCTCTGACAATACATAATTACATTTTTTATTTCATTCCATCTACACTTAAATAAATAAAAAACATAATTCTAATTTACTTATAAATCGCTCAATTTGAATTATAATTACTTTATTGTTATTCTTAAATTTTATAATACAAAGTATCAAAATATGTGTATAAACGTAAAGATATATATGTTATCATAACTATAAACATGTATAAACGTAAAAATATATATGTTATTATACGTGTAAAATTGTGTTTACATAATAACTTAATATCTACATAAAAATAAAATTTACGATTCAATTTTTATCTTTATACACGTTATCGCGGGACAATAATCTAATATGCTAAATATACTCCATACATACAAACTATATACATTAATATGTGCCCGAAGGTTGACCAAGAAGAAACTTTCATGCTCTCAAACTTTATCGACAAAAGGAAAACCCCGACGAAGGTGACATTTGGTAAAAATATTGGTGTACTAATATCGAGATAGAACACGAAGTACGTAAAAGTAGCCCCTATCGGCCTTATAATGAACAAAGTAAATGTCGGTTTTTATGTATTTGGTATGTTTATGTTGAATCATGTTAGAGAACAAGTAGACGGAAGTGAGTTTGTTGCAATAAAAAATTGGTTGTTGTGAAGAGCGGAGCTTTAAGTAAATGGTGAAGTAAACCCGACACTTGTTACATACGTTATATAAGATTAAATCATGCACAAAAGCATGGTTCGGGCCATAAAATGCATTTGTATAATTCGACGAATGCAGGGGGTTGACACATATACACTTGTATTTAGAGTATATGTAGAATAGCCATATTGAAGCCTATTGAGTCTATGGGTTCTAAAGATTTTATGATTCTTGTTATATATATTATACGCGTCTAATGTCATATTATGTTCACACAAATATTTACCAACCTTTACGGTGAAGGTAACGACCGTAACACTCAAGAATTAAATGTCGTTTGCGCTATAATCATAACAATTTCTTTTCATTACTTCATCGAGGGGTGGTTCTACCATTGGGTTACGAGTATCATCTTGGAGAGCGCGGTGGTAATTTTAAAGCGTTATTTTTTGTTTTGATTTTGTATCGTTCTTTTTGTTAATAGTATTCATCATTCTTAACAAAAACGTGATAGTATCATTATATGTAAACCATTTAACACTACATTAGAAAACAAATGAAGATGGGTTCGCGAAATATGAAAAAGAAAAAAACTAAGGGTATGTTTAGCATAAGATACTGTTCGGATGTGCTTTTACGATTTGATGTCTCGATAAAAAACGATTTTTAGTATTCAGCAAATGAAAAGGTGAAATGATCTTGAATACGTAATTTTGAACAAGCTACTCGTAAAATGATTCCCCATTATTTTTACTTAACCTTACAATAATTATATACTACGAATTATAACATCTTCTTTTTTAAACACCCAAAACTGATTATGAGTTATAAAAAAACAAAATAATCATAAAATTAGTTTACAAATGTAAGGTCAAACACCTCGTAAGTTACGCACCTTTTATTTATATAACTTATACATCAATCCATCAATTTGTACACTTATCCGTTCATTAAATAGTTGTTAATTACCCGAGATATATTGTGTATAATCTTTTTATATGGTCAGACGAGTTAAGACTCTGTAAAACTAAAAAAAAAAAAAAAAGAACTTGATGTGGGCGACTTAGGTAGCAATCTCGCCGTTCATTTGTATAATTCACATCTAATCATACTTTAACACGTTTCGAAAAAGAAACCAACATAAATTTAGTGGCAAAATTGGATTACCAATCTTCATATATAGCCATTCTAAACACATGGATAATCTAATTATGTTAAGAAAATGTGATTAAAATTATTGACCTCAGAAATCATAGAGCATATTAGGTATATGTGGGTAATATAAGGCATATAACTTGCGTTTGAAAGGAATAACTTCACATGGGATAGAACTTTGGTGTCACAAAACAAAAGATTTTGGCATCTTTTGTGTGGCCAAGAGATCATCTACTTGTATTGGTGAACACATAACAACAAGTGTCTTCCAACCATTTTCGTATATCGCATTCTCTAGAGTGGTTACAAATATTCAAATATAGTAAATAAGAAAGACGATCATGTGATTTACTACCATCAACGGGTGTTAGAGAGGTAAATCATATGTTTGTAACAGATAAGTGGTGACCTTATTTGTGACGTGATTTGAACTTGAGTCATTCACTATAGATTCTCAAATATTCAACTATTTGACAAAATGAAAAGACAAAAGGTATCATGGGGGATTTCTACATTTAAGATTACCTACAAATAAAATAAAATCGCTATCAACATTATTCACCTTCTATGAAGCTTATTACATTCACCTTTTGTTAAATATAACTTATAAGTGAAAAGGTATAATGTTTTTCAAAAGTATTTCCTTCAAACATAACATGTTTACCACAACTATGCCAAAATGACTTGTTTTACGATAATACATTTATAATGATTTGTTATATTTACCAATCAACCAAATCCGTTTTGACTTACATTATAAAGGTATTCGTTTTATCGTGTTATCCAAATTGGATCTACGCCTCTTACGCCATCTTAAAACAACCAAGGAATTAAAGGTTGAGAAAGTGTCGTCGATCTTCTTTAGTGAAATAACTTTGAATCCAATTTTTATTCTTATTTGTGTTAAAACGAATCCTCTTTGCATCTTATGCTTTTCGAAAGGTGGTTGATACTAGTGGCATAGGCTTCATCACATATTCACTCTCTTTTTTTATGAACCAACCCTTTTTTCTTAAAAACAAAAAATGGAACCTATATTCATGGCCCTTAACAATTACTTGTGTGAAGATATGTAACTACATTTAAAAGCAATTAAAGAAGAAAAAAAATTGATTATATAAAAAATATTACGGTCGTCTAAAATATATAATATTAACTTAAAAACGTAGATTCTTAAAGCATAAGCTACTTATAAAAATTCAAAAAGGGTTAAAGTACTTTAGTTGTGCGTTCATAAATCCTGAGAATGAAGCTGCAAAGATGCATTAATGTTCCACCAAAGAAAATATGTTCAAGTCTTTTATACACATTTCATATAATTGTTTTTATCATTTCTCTTTAATTTAATATGCTTAATTAGTGACGTATCTGTCTAATTTACAAATTAAATCAATCATGTTAATGAAGCTATGTTTCCTAACTATAATCATACTACTAAACATTAATCAACAATAAGTGTTAGCGTAAGTATGTACCTCGTTATGTAGTTCCCAATTGGCCATTTTAGCTTGAGAAATTTAATAACATTGATGTGATTGACATGATAATATGTTATAGTTATGATAATGAAAAACAAATTTTGAAGTATTGTTGTGACATATCAACTTAAAAATTAATGGTCTCAATTCTCGTTTTTGCTACTTAACCATAAAGCCAAAAGACATTACACTGAAAACGCGGAGAGACCAAGTTGTTTCCTCGATGAAATAATCTCAATAGCTTTTTATTTAATCGAAAAGAGATAAATTGACATGGTATAATTTATGAGTGGCTCAAGTTCACTTTGAAATCCACCACGATTCACCAAATATGCATATGGACCAACAATTTCGATTCCTACTAAAAAAAAGTGTAAAATGATTCGATTTAAATAGCTTAGACGAAAACAAGTGTAACTTAAAGTAATGACTTCATATCCACTAAAATGTAAAAATTGTTCTCAAGATTAAGTTTTAACAAAGATAATTATGCTCATGAACTTTCTTGTAACATGAGTTTTATTCTAAAACTCTATTTGTTACAAGATTTTTCATTCGGAATAAAACCTCAAGTCGTCTTAGGACCAATCTAATGGAGGTAAATCACATATATTAGAGAAGTCATATGACATTAGTCAAAGTATGAATAATCGACCTCCACTTTGTGTTACATGTTTATGAAGAATTAGTTGCGTAAAACGTACCTCGATAGTTAGATGTTGAGTTTTGAATCTTGATCTTTTTCTTTTGCCTTTTTGAATGAATTGTTACGATAAAACCTTGCATCTAAAGTCGTCAAGACCTCAATAGCATATTTTGTCGTGGGCATCTTATCTTAGGAGGTTTTATTTCGTGCATTTTCTTCTAGATCTTTAAATAATTGTTTCGATAATATAAACCACACGATATACTACTATTAGCTATACAGTATGTTAGGTGTTGTTCTTTTTTGAAAAAAAAGTCTTAATAGCCTCTTATCTCTGACCCGGTCAGAGGTTTTAAAAATTTTGTTGTTCTTTTTTTTTTCAACCAGAGACAAAAAAACTCTTTTTACCTCTGATACAACCCTACATAAAAAACCTCTTTTTACCTCTGATTATCTCTTTCTCTTCACTAGTAAGTTTTCCATCCTTAAATTCAAGTAATTTTTGATTTTTTTTCAATGGTTTGTCACTTGATTTCGTTATATAAATTGATATTGATGATTGTTTGTTAGATTTAGGTGATATATTTATTTTTAATATGTATTTGTTTTCGATTGCATATAAACTCCTACTATTACATTGACTTTTATGTGAACTTTTCTTTTGTTAATTATTTTTATATATTGAAATTGATGTTAGACAATTAGTTTATTAATTTATTCAAATAAGTAATATGAATATGTATGGATTGAGCGTGCTTTTGGTGTTTTGAAAGCACGTTTTTTCATCTTGAAGAGAATGGCTCCGTATTCTTTGGTGAAACAAAGAGATATTACTATTGCATGCTTTGCTATTCATAATTTTATACGAAAAGAAGGATTAAGTGATGATTTTTTCTCCAAATATGATCGAGGTAAAGTACATGCTAACGAGAATGTACAATATGGGGACGAGTACGATGAGAACGAGGTTCAACCACATGGAAATACAACAGATCAACAATATATGATCAATTGTCGAGATCAACTTGCGGGACACTTAATGCAAAATGTTGAAAATGTTGTTTGAATATTATCTTTATTTGAAAAATGTTGCCACTATGTTTGAACATTTTTATGAATGTTTTTATTTAAGACGGTTTATAAATGCAACAATTTAGTACTAATATAGTAAAACAGATGTTACGAAGGAAAAAAAGAACATAATATATTGATTCAGATTCAGAGTTTTGGACCACCTCTGATTATTCAGAGTTGGTATTCAGATTCAGTGTTTATGTCTTGATTAAGCAATTTAGAGACACAAATTATAAATCCTACAACATGAGGGCGTTATTTTAAGATGACATTTAAATTTTACTTTTACTAAATTTTAAAAGAAGTAAAACAATATATCTGAAAAGATAAAGGATGCCAGATAACCACAACCTTTACGATGTTCTTTACTCTTTAACTAGTTTAATTCTGGTGTATACGTGGATAATTTTATTAAAAAAAATACAAATATAATATGTAGAAATTGAGAGAACATAATATATCATTAACAATATATGACAATATGAGTTATGATATCATATATCTATTGATTTGTTTATATATATGTGTTTCAGCTTCACTTTCGAATTTGTATAAGTAAGGAACTCAAAAATAATAAGAATTATAACCTATTAAAAAATTGTGGCATGTTGTTTATAAATCCAATAAAAGAGTTGAATTCTGATAAATTTATATGTGGACCATTTGGGCGTTTTAGATGATTATACTCATCACATTTTAAATTTTAAATTATATATTGGGTTATGTAATGTGTAGAAGTAGGTATTCAATTTTTCTTTATTTAAGTACATAGTCTTAACGGACAAATTAAATAGTTTCACAATATTCTTTATTATCTTGTTAGTCTATTATGGATGTATGTATGAATACACAAAATGTGTCACATCGTATATCAACACTCACTTTTATTATTTGTTATAGTTCTTTTATACTCGTACAATATATAAAATTTTAGACGTAAAATTAAAGTCTTTTGTTAGTCTAGTGTTCGTTTATCGTTAAACAAAAACGAAATATAAAGGGTGTCTCTTTTTGTATGTCAACACTAACTTTTTTTTCTTAAGGTTATATTTTTTTATTTTCTTAGAAAGAAAAAACAAAAAAAAAAATTGAAAAAAACAAATTGTTTATATGTTTATAAAAGAGTTTAATAGACTAAAATATTTAACATCTTTAATATATAATAAAAGAGGGGCTTTAAATGCCACATGACGAAGTAAAATCCGTTGGATGGATTAACCTCTTTGATGTCAGCCGTTAGATCAGATTGATGATGTCATCAAAGATTATTTTCATTTTACACCCTTTTACAATACATAATTACATTCTCTCTTTTATTCAATCTCTACTTAAATAAAAAACATAATTATAATTTATTTATAGAATAATTTAATTTGGACTATAATTACCTCATTATTATTCTAAAATCTCTTAATACAAAATATCAAACCATGTGTATAAAAATAAAGGTGTATATGTTATTATAACTATAACACAACATGTGTATAAACGTAGTATATATATGTATTCTACGTACAACACTATTTTCTCATAATCAATTAAAATCTACATAAAATTAAAATTTATGATTCAATTTTTATTTTTTTTCGCGCTATCGCGGGACAATAATCTAGTTTAATATAAAAGTGTCAAAGTATTTTTTTTAATTATATAATTAAGTTGAAGGATTAAAATTGTATTTAAAATAGAAGGGTTAAAACGAAAATAGTTAATTATGATTTCATATGATATCAACATTTTGATTTTAGGGTATAAAATTAATTTTCAAATTCATTTAATGGCCCACATTTTGCCATGTAGCTTTTAAATGCATCTTTTTTAGAATATACTAATTTATTTCCCGCCTATATGCGGGAAATTTTATTGAGAAAAACACATATATAATATATAAAAATTTGGTAAACATGGTGTGTCATTGACACTATATAACAATATGAGTTTTGATGTCAAATATTTGTGGTTTCGTTTGTATGTTCGTGCTTTCAGTTTCACTTTTAAATTCGTATACGTAGAGAACTCTATCGAAAATAATACAATTATAATTTATTAAAATATTAGGTTATGGTGTTTATAAAGTCAATGAAAAATTTGCATTCTATTATGTTTTATATTTGGGTTATTTGAGTATATTTTTTTATGATTCTTCTTTATCAAATTTTAGATGTTAAATTATATCTTGAGTTATTTCATTTTATAATCTGGTATGGTTGTATATATCAATACACATGACATGATGTATTTTTTTTTCATCATTTTTTCCCCCATTATTTGGTATAGTTAGTCAACACTCGTATAATAAATAAAATCTGTTTATTGTTAAACAAAAACAAATTCATAGAATATATCTATTTTTGTATGTCAACATTAACTCTTTTTTTTCTTCTTATGGTTATAGATTTTTATTTTTTCTTAGAAAAAGAAAAGTAAAAAAAAGGCAAGTAAAAAAATAAATGGTTTTTCTCTATATTAAAAAGTTTAATATATAATTAATTTAAAATTTAAAGTAATTGTTTCAAATTATGGTTTTAAAATAAATATTAACAATAAAAGGTTAAAATTATATTTAAAATAGAACAATTAAAATAAAAATAGCTAATGATTATTTTAATCTAAGGATATAAAATCAATTTTGAAACTCATATTTAATACATCTCTTTTAGTATAGATTATAGATTACTTCATACACACTCACATTTTACAAACCTTTACACCAAAATGTTTTTGCCCGGTAAAAAATATCAACATCTAAAAGTGTGTATTTCTTTACTTATAATGACAATTTTTAAAGTTTGTTACATTTTATACAATATAGTTTTCTCTTAATATATATATAAACTTTGAATAAGTACCCTCCGGAATAAATCTTAAAAGAAATAACCAAAACCACATACTCGTTTATCTAGTTTAATTACACATGGAGCTTGCATAATTTATGCATGGCTGATCTCAAGAGTTGTATAGCAATTTGGATGGAGCATACCTAAACATATGCATATATATGGCAACTTGTTTCTTTATCTCTACATCACAACCCGAACAAAATATCATTTGCAAGACAACCTCGTCAAGATCGAAGGAAGACCCTTCGTGGGTTTGGAATGCATCACCATCAAAACATTAGGAACTTTGAAAGTGTAAATTTTAGGTTTTGTTTTGGGAATATCAATCAAGTTTATTTGCAGCCCTCAATTGGAGGTACAAACAAAAAGATTGGAGTCCTAATATTTTTAATTTAATGATTATAAAAAAAATTAATATATTAATCCAAAGATAGACTAGGTATATTTGGTGAAACAAAAAACGGTTAAAATAATTTGCATAATAAGATCTAATTTTATTAATATAGTATCCTAAAAACTTGAACAAAAAAGATACAAGATCTTTGTATTTTCAGTATCAAACCTGATTTCTGGTCATGGTGATCATCACCCTACACATGTGTTTATGTGCGCAATGTAGATGCACATACATAGTCACAAACACTTGTTAATCAAAGTCGGCTAGGAGTTTTTGAATCCTCTTCGTGAAATTTGTCTAGTCACTAAAATGACCGCACAATTAAAACTAAATAATAAAGCGAGCGACAAATGCTGATGCCCAGTTTATTTTGGATGTAAAATAAAAAGTATGGTATAAACTTTGAGATTAGTATACTTAACATACCCTCGAAGACAACTATGATAACAATGCATACCTCTATAAACGTTGGTAACTAACATTACATTGACCGAAATTTTGATGCCCCTACGAATGTGATGCCATGGGGCAGGGTCAGTCTCGTCTTCAAACTTGCTACGCATTCCTATAAACTTAATAAGCTTGATTAAATAGTAGAATGTAGATGATTTAAGAATATTGTCATCCAAATAACACTTGCTTGGATATAATTTTGGTATTTCAAATCATGAAATTGGGCCTATGGGCCGGTCTTAAATATTTGGACCTGATATACCCCTATCATAGAAATAGTCAATCGGCCTATGGGCCTCTTCTTTCTTTTATGTGTTGTTCTTTAAGATTCATTAACATTAACATTCACAAAGATGTAAATAATTTATCAGAAACCGGATCAAATATGAACTAAAATTTGGTAAGAACGCTAAAAACTTATTTTAACAACACATTCATGATACACGACCTAGAGCTTATGTATCATATTTCAAAATATAGAAATCAGTCCTGCATCAAATCTTCCAAATGTATAAAAACTAATACAAATTACAATTAAGGTGGGGATTTTTATCTACAAGTGAATGCTTATTGCAATTGAATCTTTCATATTAATTAGTTAACAAAAATCTAACAATTCCATTAATATAAAATTCAAAGCTTAAAACACAATTTGGGTACCCTTTTTGTCCAAACTTGATGAAAATTCCATATCAAAAACAACATACTAGCATAAAACACTGTAATAAAAGATTGCAACTAATTTACAATCATCATATTGAACACACTACACGAATTCATGATACTTAAATTAGACCCACCCTCTAAAACAAAGAGGCGAGAGGTCATCGCAAATGAACATTAAAATACTAGTACAAAGTTAACTACAAACTAGACAAACTCGAGTCAAAGCCGTCGAAGTTACATATGGTGGTCTACCATGCCATCTTCTTCACTGCTACCATCCCCTCCATGCCTGAAAAACATATTCATCAGTCACGAGTTTTACTGCAATTTATGTTTTCTTCTTAATTACTATGGTATAATTAACTAACCGCCAAGAGCTTGTCAAATTACGAGATTTTCTATCCAGCTGAAGGTTTTCCAAGGCAGCAGAGGCTCGCATAATGTCTTCTGGGATATCGTCACTATCATATCTTCGATTATAGTCATCTTTCCTGTACCCTGAATTTGAGGATCCTCCCCTTCGATCTGAGTTATTATTAAAGAAAGAATAACGTTACAAATTGGAATACCAAGTCTTTGAATAAAACGATACATGGGGTTGTACTTACCAGATCCCTGGGAAGCAGGAATTTGCCTGAAATATGAAACGAAAACAAGCGTTATTACTCAAAAAAAAAAAAAACATAAAAAGGTTAAATTACCCATTTACCCATTGTTATTCGGGGTCACAATTATAAGTATTTCATCGTCACAAATTATGGTGCAACTTTCTATTTTAATTTGTCCCAAAATAATTGTCCACTTCCAAAAATAAATACGTATAACTGATGAAGTTTCCTATTTTACCCCCAACCAAATGATATAAAGAAACTCAAAAAAAATATTTATCTATTAGTAAAAGGGTAAAACTGTCAGTTTACAAAAAATAGTTGTGATAATTACCCTTTTCTTATAATGTGTTTTTTGTCTAGTGGACAATAAATACCTTCCAAGAGGAGGCAAGCCTCCAACGACAGACGAGGAAGATGACCTTCGATTTCGAGAGTCAAAACTGGTCAACAAGTCTTCCTCGGGAAAGCTTCTCCTTCCACCGCTTCTGACTTGAGATTGACTCTACAAGAATTGATCTTTATTAGCACCAAAATAACTACAAACCATTTACGTGCACATATTTTTATGCATGTGTTTAAACCTAATTTAGGGGCAGAGAAAAAAGAAACAAACCTCAAATTTAAAGAACCCTTCGAGTACATTCTTCAGCAATGGACCGCTATCTCCATTTCTGTTTGTATCATATCCGTACCTATCACTAAACTCTTTTGATTCGGTTTTCCATGCATCCTTTTGCTGCAATCCACCATTTAGAAAAAAGTTAAATAATCTGCAATAAGAATCGGAAGATGGGACTCAATTTTTTGTTGAAAGCTATATTTCTTTTGAAAATACTAAAAGTGACAAAACGGCTCAGAAATTATTGTTTGTAGCAAAGCACGAACATTATGCCCCATATTGATTTGAGAATCTATTTGCTCTTGAAAACTTGTTATTAACAAACTAAAGATATCATTAGCAGAAACAAGTACACGATAAAGCTTGTAAATGTAAAAGCGGTTACCAAATTACACTCTGGAGAATAAACTTTTAGTGTGTGGTTAAGTTGAGCCCAATCCAAGTATTCACATACTAGAGCCGTTAGAAGCCGACCTGAAAACATGTCAAATAAAAACAAACATCAAAAAAAAATTTAGTGTGGTTAAGTTTGATCTGAAAACATGTCAAACTAAACAAAAGAGCCTCGCTATAACAACCAAATAAAACAAAATTAACGAAATACGGATTTTAGATGAAGACAGATTCAGCAAAACATACAGAACGACTATTGTTAGTTTATATATATGTTGTGATTTCTAATACTGATTATGGTAGTTGAAAATTAACCTGAGGGAGAAGTATGAAGTCGCCTTGCACGGTCATTGCAACTTCCTAATAACGCAGTAGGCAAGCCTTCGTCTTTTTCGATTGTCTTATCCTCGTCCTCTATCGCCTCAAACACACTTGCTCTAAGCTCAGCCTATAAAAATAAATTATTCATGAAAGAAATCAAAACTTGGCAATTGGCATTCAAACATATACTAAAGACTGATACTTGAATGAAAACTTTACACGCTCTTAAAAACCGAATTTTCCAAACATGACAACAAATGAATTATATTTTCATCAAGCAACAAAACTGCAAACTTTTCATCTAAATTTTTTTCGATTAATCACTGAAATTCTACACACCCAATATATGATCACAACCAACACCAAAAACAAATTAAATTATTTAAGTAAACGACGATTACAGGTTAGTTAAAGCCATCCAACTTATACAAAATAATACACCCAAGCAAACCCTTAAGCTTTGTACATTACCCTCAATCGTCCATCAGAACCGGCAATCTTGATCGTTAGAAAAAAAGTTAACATTTTTAGTGTAAGATAAATAAAACCCATATGTATTTCAGTATTTCGAGCAAATCAAAATAAACCCCATATCACCATATGAATTCAATAAAAGATAAATTAAACCCATCACATCAACATTGTCCACAAATTCTTTGAAAAAATAAAATCTTAACACTTAAATATAAAAAAAGCTTCCATTTTTATGAAATAAAATATGAACCCATTTGAAATTAGGTATTTTAAGCAAAAAAAAACCAGATGAATTTAATAATAATTACAAAACCCTTAAGCCCTAGCAACAAATAAATCAAACCCATCACCAATTTCCACAATAATTTTCAAAAAAATAAAATATTTTACACTTAAATGTGAAAAAAGCAAGCATTTTTATGAAATTAGTAAGAATTAAAAGGGAAAAGGGGGTTTTACTCGGATCTTGGCAAGAACACCTTTCTTTTCTAGGGTTCGAGTGACAAGTGACTTCAGGTCCATCATTTCTCGTGTGTAATCATCCATTGCAACTTCTTCTTCAGCTTCAAATTGAGGGCTATTTTTCACCTGAAATTGGGGTAAACTGTCTGACCCGACACAGAAAAGGGGTTGTCGATCAATATTAAGTGTTTGGGATTGATTTTTTTTTTTCAAATTTTAAATAAACGGTTAATTTGACGGAGTAAAAATTCTACTCTATTATTTTATTTTCAACCTAACCATTTATTAAGAACTACGTTTTATGTAATGATATTTTGTTTCAATGTTATAGACTAACGAGTGAACTTATGTTTGAATATTAATTATTTTTAATCAAAGTACATATTAACCGTGTTAATTGAGTATTTGTGAGATGAATATGTCCTTGGAGCATAAACTTTCATGTGTGATTTAAATATGAGAAATTCAACCTATAAATTTTAGATTTGATTTTGATAAAAGTATAAAAGTTAAAACGGAAAAAACTAAGTCAAGATGAAAACTTGAAGCTAAATAAATGTCTAACCCTATATGCTCGAGTGTCAAACCATGTTGTTGATGCAACATCTAAAGATTTAAACTAATGCAAAATATATTATTGATGTCTGTTATGAACACGAACGACAAAAATCGGTACGCACTTCGTTACGGATACATGTAGATTAATAATGAATATTAAAATGAATTCGTTAATTTAATTTTGATAGCAACTATATCAATATATGTAAAAGATTTTGCTAAAAAATGTAAATTTAATACACCAATCAAAAAACTTAAATAGCCTTAGTTATAACATATTTTACTTGTTCAAAATAAAACATATATTGCATTACTATTTTGTATATGTAAATTTTAGATGTGAAAATATGTTATGAAAGCATATCAAAATATTTTTAACCCAAAGGGGATCCTACTAAATAGTATATGCTATAATATGATATAATAGCACCGTAATTTTGTTGTCAACGATATTTAGTATTAATAGAGAAAGAAAATTCTTATTTGGACGGAAACGATTATGTTATGTTGCTATAAAATGTGCTTTTAAAATTTGATGATAATTCATTTAATATAGTTTTGAAATAGTAATGACTTTTAATTCTCTTAAATTGTTTCATACATTAGCTAAAAAAATTAGTATCAAATTTAATCTTCATATGACATAAGCAAGCAAAAGTTTATCTTTGTCACAAATAAATTAGAGTATTTCTTTTTAAAACCATGTGTTTGACATTATTTCCCAAAATCAAATAATAAACATATTAGTAGTCGTAAAATGTCTTACACCTTATACCAAACATTTACAAACACCACATCCTTAAATATAATGAAACTTAATATAAGAGCACTAGAAGTGATTACACTCAAACTTAAGTTGTCGGTATCACATTAGTAGCTTTCCACTATTACAACTTAGCCACAACTCACGACAACTTGACGTGTTGGAACCCAAAACACAAACCACAACTTGGGTGGTGGTATGGACAACAATTGTGGAGGACTCATAATGCCCCCAATCCAAGTGCTCTAATAAGAATCCATAATCCTAAACAAAATGGATAATTTCTAAACAAAAACCATAATACGAATATAAAAACATACCGACAACAAACGTAAGAAAGGCCTTTCATATTTATAAAAATATGATGTTAAAACAAGGCAATGTCATCCAGAAAATTGTTTATTTATATTTTATATAGAATTTCGACATCCGGTATTCCAAAAAAACATAACTCAATATGTTCGCTAAAATGATGTCCATTTGTTATATTTTAATGTTAATCAAGTTGAAAAGATTACTAGACATGTTATATATGAAAAATGAAAACTCGCCTAGTCCCCGTGTTTAACTACATATAATTTTCTTCGACACTATACGGTTGGGTACCTTTTCATACATCATCTTTATATATGTAAATAGAATATTTCAACAAGGTGATTAACACATAAGTCCATCAAGGAAAAATAAAATGACCAAGCATATTAAAAACGAAAAGTTCATATTCATCTATCAAACTTTCAACGGCACTATAAAGCTATCACTTTTTCGTACAACTTCTTAATATATGTAAACAAGTGATTAACACATAAGTCCACTACTAATTTTTATTAGATGTAATTAACACAACTCTAGGTTGAAGAATCGTAAAAGTACATTAACTATTTCAACATGGTGGTCCATTTTATTTATTAAATTAAGAAACCAAATATATTATTAATACCTTTAGCTATAGTGCTATACTTACTAAAAGCACTGTTAATAATGCTCTTGATAAAAGAATAACAATTGATCCATTTTTAATTAATAACTTAAATTTATTAAATATAGTTCTCGGGATTAAAGTTCAAATATGTATAATAAATTTAATTTAATCTAATTATGAAGATATAAAAAACGGTTATTTAAACTGTGGAAACGTTTATTATTTACATATAATTACTGTTAGGTGAGAATCAAGGACAAGTAATGAAACTCAACTAAAAGTCATATATTACATCACACCTCTCACCTATTTATAGACAAAGATAAACGTTTATTACATTGTATTTAATCATTCTAGAAATCATATTAAATAATTCTAATTCTCTACAACTACTTTATACTGGGGGTTAGCAAAAAACCTGAAAAACCAAATTAAAACCGAAAATATAAAAAAACTGAACAAATGCAAAAACTAATGATTTGGATTTTGATTTATAAAAAACCAAAATATACGATTTGATTTGGTTTTACTCTAAAAACCGAACCAAATCAATAATAATATGCCATTAAAATATCAAATCTTTTTATTTGTTAGTATTATTCTTATACTTATTTTGTTAGGCTAAAATAATACTCCGTAATAGATAGTATGACAATTATTCAAATACTAGGCAAACATTATACTTGATTGTTAAATTAATTTCAAACTATTCAAAGTCTAATTTAAAACCAAACCAATCGACTAAAAAAACCAAAACCCAAATAAATATAAAACCGAACAAAACGGTTCCTAACATTTTAAAATCAAAATTTTCAATACGATTTTGATTTTAATACAGAAACCGATCCGAACCCGTCCATTCTCATCGCTATATAAAAGTCCTTCTTCTTCTTCTTCTTCTCCATAATCAATTACACCACCAGGAAAACCCCCAATTCCCAAACCCTAGAAAAATCCCCAATCCATAATCCAACAATGGCACCAATTGATCCACATTCATTCACCGATTCAACTCATCCATTAACAACCCACATCTCTCTCAACCTCTACTTCGATTTCTCCACCTCCACCATCGCCTCCTCCGCCGTCCTCACTCTCGCCGCCCCCTTCTCCGGCGACCTCGTTCTCGACACCCGATCACTCACAATTACCTCAGTTATCGACCCAATTCACAATACCCAGATCCCATTTTCGCTTTCCAACGAAATTGACCCCATAAAAGGCCAACCTTTAACTGTTAAGTTAACCAATGTTTCAAGATTCTTGATTTGTTTCGTTGCGAATCGGTCGAGTTCCGCTTTGCAGTGGCTTACCCCGCCTCAGACTTTTAATAAGAAGTTCCCTTTTGTGTATACTCAGTGTCAGTCTATTCATGCTAGGTCGATTTTTCCGTGCCAAGATACCCCTACGACACGTGTTCGATATAATGCCAAGCTGAACATTCCTTATCAGTTGTCTGCTGTGATGAGTGCTAGACATGTTGAGAGACGTGCGCCTTTGGTTGGGTGTGGGGATTCGGGTTTGGCGTGTGATGAGCTGTTGTGGTGTGCTGAAGGACGAGTGGTGGAGGAGTTTGTTATGGAACAGCCGATTCCGACTTATTTGTTTGCTTTTGCTGTTGGGGAGATTGGGTGTAGGGAAGTTGGGCCTAGGACTAAGGTTTTTGCGGAGAATGTGGGGTCGGTTCTTGATGCTTCGGCTAAGGAGTTTGCGGGGACAGAGGATATGATTAGAGTTGGGGAGAAGTTGTTTGGGGATTATGATTGGGAGAGGTTTGATTTGTTGGTTTTGCCTCCGAGTTTTCCTTATGGTGGGATGGAGAATCCAAGGATGGTGTTTTTGACTCCGACAGTGATTAAGGGTGATGCTAGTGGGGGGCAGGTTGTGGCTCACGAGCTTGCTCATAGCTGGACTGGGAATTTGATCACTAACAAAACTAATGATCATTTCTGGTTAAATGAGGTAACTTTGATCACTTCGTTTAGTCGCTACCCTAATTATTGATGCAAAGTAACTTAACTTACATATACAACACGATTATGTATAAATCTTTTGATTTGTTATATTTGTTAAACATGTTAAATTGATGTTGAAAATTTCATTTAATTCATGTTTTTTGTTGATGGAAGTTCAAAATTTATGACTAGAAGTCGATAAAACTCGTATGATCTTCATGGAGTACAAATTATAAAAGAAAGACATGGATTTAGTATATGTACAGAGCAAACAATGTGATCATTACATGATATTTCAATTTCCATTTGGGTCTATAAATTGTCATCATTTTGTGATTATTAAAGAAGTTGTTTGACTAATAGTTAAATATCTATATCTCGTAAAGATCAAACCTCCAGTTCTTTAAAAACCGATCTTTTAGTCACACTCGGATTTCTCTATTAAACAGATTGGTGTCATTTTCTTCAGCTTTTTTTATGTTTAAGAGGTCCATAGTATTATATGATGAAATTGGTTTTAACATTATGGATTAAACTGATGATTAAAAACTATAAATTGTAGGGATTTACCACTTATGCGGAAAGGAGAATAGTCGAGGCTGTGCAAGGGGAGGACATAGCTGCATTAAATATCGGAATTGGTTGGAAAGGTTTAGTTGATGAAATGGAAAGATTTAAAGATAACATGGAATTCACAAAACTTCTAACTAATCAAGAAGGCGTGGATCCAGATGATGTTTATTCTCAAGTTCCGTATGAAAAAGGTTTTCAGTTTCTATGGCGTATTGAGCGACAGGTACTGATTATAACTTTTCATGATGTTATTATTATTATGTTTTTCTTTTGTTTTATATTTTTTCATGTGATGCTTAGATTGGAAGGCCAGCTTTTGATGAGTTCTTAAAGAAATACATTGCTGCCTTTAAGTTTCAGTCAATTGATACAAGCACGTTTCTTGGTTTTTTGAAAGCAAATGTTCCTGGAATCGAGAATAGTATTGATTTGAAAACATGGACCGAGGGTACTGGTATCCCTCCTGATGCCATGGAACCGGTTTCTAATATTTATACGAAAATTGTTTCACTTGCACACGAGTTTAAACAAGGTAGGATGCCAAGTGAGGAAGAAGTTGCCAACTGGCATGGACAGGAATGGGAACTTTATTTGGAAAATCTCCCGAAATCTGTTGAAGCTTCACAGGTACAGTCCTTTACTAATATTATCTTTGATTACAAATAAATCTGGAACTTTTTAAGTTATGGTTTTTGATATATTAATCATGATGATACAGGTTACAGCGTTGGATTGTCGATACAGGCTATCAGAATCGAAAGACTATGAGGTGAAAGTAGCATTCCTCCAACTAGCCATTGCTTCAAGATGTAGCGAGTACTATAACGTTGTGGAGAAAACCTTGAAGGAAGTAGGGAGAATGAAGTACCTTCGGCCATTGTACACAGCACTGGTGCAGGGCAACATGAGGAAAGAAGAAGACAAGATATTTGCTCAAAGGGTTTTCTCTGAAGCTCGTGAAACTTACCATCCCATTGCTCAAGGTGTTGTGGAGTCGATTCTTTCCAAGCATCTCTAAATAAATAGGTAATAAATAAACCAATAGAAAGACTCGTTAGTTTTTAGGGGTCTGGATTTGAAGAGTTTATGCGGATCTTCACTCTAACTTTAAGCTTTAGGTTTTTTTATGAATATGTTTCTCAATTTTCTGGGCAATGCTTTATATTGCAATTATTTAACCGTATCGAAAACTTGAGATGTTTACCAAAAGTAGTTTAGCGATTAGCTGTTAATTCGAGCAGGTAGGACGATTTGCAGTCAATCACAGAGAGTGACAACAGGTAGGAGATGTGGTGACAAGTCGCAAATAATTCGATCTAATATTGTTGCCACTTTATTTTAGTGGCTGCTGTCATTACCATTATGAAATTTTTTAAAAACCTATTCTTGAAGACAGTTTCTGTAAATTATTCGTTATTTGCGAACTTTTTTGTTTGATATAAAGTCAGAAGCTGTTTAACTTTGAGTGACTTCTATTATTGCCATAAATGATGTCATACTAAACTCTTAACAGCTGATTACTTTACCATTAGGCAAATAACTTCTCATAATTTTATTTCATTAATGATTAATGGGAACCTTTTTCCATATATGGCGTACCTTTGAAAAAAATAAAAAGTGGCAAGTTGACAATCATAAATAACATTCGTTTTAACAAAGTACAACCAAATGTGACGTGAACCCTTGATCACTTGGTTAAAGACACTTTAAACACACCAATGAAACTGCTACCGACCACTAGGACATATTTTCGTCTCAGATAATCCTTACGACCATTAATCTTTTGGTGTTTTCTCTCTTCTTTTTGCTTCAGAGACTTTTTGTTGTGCTCCATTGTGCCTTGTGGCTTCAACTTGAAGCATGAGATCTAATAAAAAGAAAAATTGGTTATATACATGATAAAAAGTTAAATATGATTCTTTAGAAAGATATCAACTAATACATAGAGTTTATAATTTATTTCTTATATAAAAATTGGTAAAGAGTTTTCCCAATGAGTGAGAGGTCCTGTATTCGAGCCTAAAGGGTTTTTCTTGTCGAAATGGCTAAGTAGTTGTCCGATCACTGTCGGGTTCGAGTTTTGAGGTCTGCCCATTAGGATGGATTCAGACCACTTGCCTTTCTAAGAAAAAAATAGAGAGAATGTCACAAATCGTCCTTGTGGTTAGGCTGTTTTTCACATATCGTCCTTTCGAAGAAAAGTTAGCACAGATCATCCTTTTGTTTCCTCATTTTATCATTGGTCATCCTTCCGTCCATTTCCGTTAGATTGTCTCCGTTAAGTTACCTCACATGATAAACATGTGAGGGTAAATGAGTCATTTACCTCTCATCCCTCTTTTGTTCTTATTTTACCCTAACTTTGTTATAAGCCCTGTTAATTATCTATTAAAATATTGATGATTTGTGATATTGTGTAGTTGACAAAAGAACATTCTTTCTTTACAGCTTCTCATTCCAATTCCCGTTTTGATTCTGATTCCAATTCCAATCCCACAGAATTCGAAATCCACAAAAATGATGATAATCATGATCATGTATTCTCTAAATTTCAATTTATCCACACCTTAATCCCTCACCTACACAACAATTCAATTCGATTACGGAATGAAATTCGGTAAGGAATTCGGAATACATCTTGAACAAACCCTACCTGAATGGAGAGACAAATACTTATGTTACAAACTTCTCAAACGATTCTTAAAACACTTGCCTAATCCGATTCCTGCTCCTCCGCCGGACGTTGCACTTGATCGGAACTTTCCCCCGTTGCCGCCGCCGCATTTAGCGGATCTGCAGGAGTGGTTTGTTAGGATTTTAGATGATGAGATTGAAAAGTTTAATGATTTTTATGTTGATAAAGAGGAAGAATTCGTTATCAGATTTAAGGTACTATTATTGTGTCTATTTAACTTTTATTTGTTTAGAAATGATTAAAAACAAAAAAAAAACAAAAATGGAAAAAATGGAAAAACCTGGAGTGCCAGAACAAGTATAATCAGATTCAGATTGCTTAAATAACAAAAATACCTAATTCATATAATTAACCTAAATTGAATTAAAAAAGATGAAGAAAATACCAAATAAACGTAACATTCAGGGACTTGAAAAAGAAGGAGCTCAGCGGGTTCAATATCATCATCATCATTATCTAGATTATAATTATAATTGTTTGATTGATTCTGTTTTTCGTCCATAATCATCCAGACTATAATCAGAAACGATGGATAGTTTTATTTTAGTAATAACGATTTGTGTGTAAGAAACTCCAACAAGAAGAAGACGATGCTGGATTCTTCGATCTGCATATACCAACTATTTCATCTAACCTTTATTATTGTTATTTTTGTTCCTTGTGTATTGAAAAATTAGGGTTAGAAAAAGAGGGTTTTTTGAATTTAATTGACTTGGGAGAGATAACACCTAAAAAGACATATTTACCCTCATGTGGGGGTCACTTAACGGATTAAATTAACAGGATTTTGACGGAAGGATCACAGACGATAATTTTAAAAAACAAAAGGATGATATGTGCTAACTTTTCTTCGAAAGGACGATATGTGAAAAACAGCCTAACCACAAGGACGATTTGTGACATTCTCTCAAAAAAATATATATGATTTATATAAACTTTTTGTATGTATTAAGTGAAGGATAGCCTGAGGCCTCTACCCACATCAGTGTAGTAGCCCACTAGTAAAATCAATACTCCATCTTTAAGTTAATTAGGCCCATTTTAGTGCATTAAAACCTCTCCTCTTAGTCCAATTATCCTCCCATTTAAATTAGCTAGATGCATATGGGTTTGTGCAAAATAATATTTTTTAATGTTTTGGCATTTTTCATTTTAGTCCCTCGACTTTAAAGACTTAGCGGTTTCGCCCCCTCAACTTTAAAAAATTTAACGTTTTCCACCCTCAACTATAAAAACTTTAACACTTTTTCACCCTCAACTTTAAAAAATTTAACGCTTTTTCACCCTAAACTTTAAACGACTTTTAGCTTTTCCTGTCTACATTTTATATGTTTTTGCGTTTTCCCCCCTCAGCTTTAAATAATACTTTTACGCTTTCTACCCCTCAGAATTTTTTTTGGATTCAACTAATACGAACATCTACTCAGATTAATAATAAATAACGGCATCGTTTTAGCAAATAGCTACATTTATATTTCGATAAAAAAGTAAAAAAACAAAAAGTCGAGTCGTTTTATCCGGAGTAGGATAAACGACATCCTCTCCTCTTCTCGCTTCGATCAATGACTTGATCCGGAGCTGATGGGATGGAAGGTCGTAAAAGTATTACTTAAAGTAAAAAAAAGTTACGAGAAGTAAGAAATAAAAAAGACGTCGAAGCCCAACAATAATAAGCCCAAACGAAGCCCAAAAAAAACCCAAAAAAACACCCTCAACGCATACCCGGGCACGAACCATGGCTTCATCTTGCATGCGACGGAGGTTATGGGAAACACGTTGATGAAAGGGCTTTTTTGTTTATATGAACTGTAATCAAACTCGTGCGAAGCACGAGAGATCCTCTAGTTTAATGTAAATCACATCATGAGGATTTATTTTCATGATACATAATCAGTTTTGATCAAAACCAAAAGTGGACAATAATTTTGAGATGGTAAATATGAGACGGAAAAAGTAATATTTATGAAAGATTTTTGATATATTATATATGATTTTGAAATTTATATTTTTTTGGGTTGCATTAATAACGTTATTACATATTTACTTAATCTATGAAGGAGTTTTTAAATTTAAACATCAAAAGATATTGAGTGGTAGAGTCACTTTTGTTAATTATAACCATATGTTTTTTAAATTGTAGTCTCTAGATTACATATTCCACTATTGTAATGCATCTTTCGTGTTTGACTTAATTTTGAGATCGGTAGAAATTACTTTACTATGTGTTCTAGTTTCCGTTTTAAATCGTTAAAAATCAGTTCAAATACATCTATACCTTTGTTTTGGCAAATAGATATATGATACATTACGAAACTCTTAAACTAAAGTTAAAAGAACTATGAGATACAACATACAAATGATTAATCAAGTCTAATAACATGTGATTACTAATGAAACAAACAACTAGAATGAAACCCGTCAACAAGTGTTCCAAAGGTGTTACTAAGACTAAGAAATGAAAATGAAAGAGTTTACACTCTCAAAAACCCGACACATGTTAGTGAATAATCCACAACGGGCTAAACTATGAAGAGATCTATTAAACTTCATGAAGATAGAAATGAGATCTATTAAACTGCGTCTATACTTTGTGGTTCAATTTTTACATCATACGCTTGCAATGAATGACAAAACCATTTATGATTTATGTAAAATTTCCGTTTGCTTGAATTAATACCTTGTAATTCACTGAAGTGTTTTTATCGAAAGTAATGATTTGCATCTTTACACGGGCGTGAAAATATATATACAAAGTGAATATAATGTTTTTCATACCCATCTAGAAAAATGCTAAACGTAGTTTTTAGCGTTATGATTAATGGTTAATATACAAATAATAACACATGTCTCTGCAAGTTGTGGGTTGTTTTTGAACGATTATGCAAACAATGTTTATGATTTGTTATTACCTTTTTCTATTTATTAATGTCGAATGCGATATGTCATAATCGTTCTTATTTGCATTCATCTTGTAGTTACAATTAACAAGTTTATAGACAAAAAAATTTACAACTCAAGAGTACTTTAGTTGAGTTAACTATGAGTACACTTTTGGACATTCAAATTAATAAAACTATTTGAAAATCATATGAAAACATTTTGTTAAATTATCATCTTGTTTTTCTTAATATACCTAACTATTTGGAAATTTGCATATTTCTAAAAAAACTTGAGTTTATTAAATACAAGTCCAACTAAAAATAATACCGAGTTTAATAGATATATCTTAACAAATTTGATTAATTTTTCTCTAAACTATTATCTTTTAATCTTTAAAAAAAGTGAAGTCACATTCTTTCAATCTTTTGTCTGACACATAAACATTCCGATTTTTCATTTACAATTAGTTAAATAAACAAGAAAATCATTACTTTCGGTACGGATAACATAGGTGGTACGGATAACATAGGTAGGACGGATTGGTATTGACAAAAATAAACTGTCCCCTTTTCTAGTACCGTGATCAATTGGTTTGTAGAGAAGGCCAATAGCTGTTATTTAGATACTAAATACAACTTTAATCACAAAACTGCATTGCCCATGTTACTCGCAAGGAATGCCAAAACCGCCTTTTAGGCCTAAAAGATATAAGCTATTACATAAACAACTTCATTTGTTGCACTTACTTAAAGTTTAACGAATGTGTTTGGTTGATAGCTCATATTTCACCAAAAGCCACCAAAAAGATATATAAGGACAAATGAGTTCCGCTAAGCGCTATCCTCCCTTTGCAAGATGAATTCCACAGCCTCTTCTACAGTATCAACAACCTGCATAAAAGACATTCAAGTAATTAGTTTAGCTCATGTTCCAAGCATGGATTTCCTCAAAGTTTGTTAATATTTAGAGTGAAAAAACAAATAACCATAAATCATCTCAATCCGACTTACCTTATCAGCAGGATAATCTGGGTGGTTCTCTTTTCCTCTGAAAACGCCTGTCCTTGTCAAAATAGAAAACCATGGATGTCCGGCCTGATATACAAAATGGAGAGATAAATTTTATACAATTATAATGTAATAAGATTAAGCTTGTTCAATTTGATAAAATTCAGAAGTAATAAAGGAAAACCTGTCTTGCACCCTTAACATCGACCGCAGGATTATCCCCAATCATGTATAGGGTTTCAAAATGGTGTGATTTCATGTCTCTGTCGTCTTTGAGATGATCACCATCACTTGTCAAAGGTTGGAGTTGCTTCAATATGGATTCTGCATTCTTGAACACAAAAGGATTTGGTTTCCCAAACGAGGTATACTCCAATGGCTTGTGGTGAATACTACATGAGCAATCAGAATGAATGTCACAAGAAATGCAATTGGCAGTGTGTATGCTAAGGTTAAGCAAATAAAAACAAAAATGTTGACGCAAGTGAGCAGACACCATGCATAACTATTGCTACGCTTACCTGTTGAAGATGCTTTCTAGAGCAATCCTGAAAGCCCCCATGCCAAGCCGTTCAGAAGGAAAAACCGCCTGCCCCAATGTTTAACATCATCAGTGCATTCCAGGAAAGAGCAAAAAACATATACTATGCTCCAAAAGAAGCATATGTTAAAGCAACCAATTAATCTTAAACTTTTAACAGTCTAATGGGATTCTTTTACAAAGTTCTTAAAATATACATAGAATGTTTGACTACTTGAATATGAAGATTATGTACAGGTGGCCAAATGGGCGGGTTGAGTAATGGATCGAGAAGGTTACAACTTTGGTACGGGTCAAAACGGGTTGGGTTGACCCGGAAACTGTTTGTCCAATTTTTTATATAATCAGAGTCAAAGACGAGTCAAAAGTTATAAAAGACAATAGAAATTTGATAAGTTGAAAGAAAGCATAAACCCAAAAAGACCCATTCATAATTAGACGGGTCGAAAATGCCACCCATATGATTATGTTTCACCTAGTAATTAGAGCAGTCAACAGATACTAACTAGATGTAATAAACATGTGTTAAAAAACAAAAATGCGATTAACGACCTGATATTCAAGATCATCAGCTGCGAAATACAAGTGTGGTTGATGCTGAGATTTCTCTCCAGGAAGACCACCCGATCTTAATATGTCACAAAGAACCTATACAAAAATGTCCGTCATTCTCATCTAACGTGGCATGTGAGATGCATAGTATCAAGCATACAAAGAAATCTGCACTTAAAATAAAGCAAAGAAAAGCTACCTGGATATCTCTACCCCAATCAACAGGATCGCTAACCACGAACGCTGCTTTAACTCTTTCAGAAGTGACATCAAAACATGGAACCGAGACACTGGAGTTTTTTTGCCCATTGCATGGTTGCTTTGTGGTCCAGCTTTTGTATGGTGACAGAGGATCAATGCTATTGAAGTAAGATGCATACTCGTCCAATGAGACAGCTTTTCTGTACATGATTGAAACTAAAAGCTAAGATGAAATGCAGAATACAGAACATATCTAAAATTTAGTAAATGAGGAATTTGGCATATGACAATCCATGGAGATTAATATTAATAGTACTTACTTAAAACCGTATTCAGACATTACCACTGCAGGCTCCCCTTTCCCAGTGGCAACAACTAACTCATTTTCAAACCTAGAGTCAAGGAGAGTCGACAATACATTACACCACTTAAATGGTTTGAAAACAAAAGTTACACATTAAAAGACTGATCATGTTCAGGGTATATCAGAAACTCTATATTCTCGTAGTTACAGTACAGATCAGAACCTAAGACATCACCAGGCAATCGTCCAATGTGTGATTTAAAGTTACAATTCATCAGTTACAGATATTGCAATTATTGTACATATTAATGGCAGCTTTTTTCTTCCAATTTGTATTCTGAAATAAGTTTGAGAACACAACCTAATGTTTCACAAACCACTCTCACTACAGATGGCATTATCAGCCCATTTACTTATAAATTGGATCTCAAACGGGTCAAATGGGTAATAAAAGTTAATTAAAACTGGAACTGGAAGTCTCCCAGAGCGTACTTATAATGCATACAGCCTCCTAAACTGTTTTAGTCAAAGATTTAGATTAGTAATGAAATAATAGTGGTTTAGTAATTACAATATATACCCGTAGTCAAAAATAGACAAAAAAGTGTTCGCAGGTCAACCCAAACCAGCACGTACCAACCCATACTAAAAAATGAACCCTTCAACGCAAACCTGTTTGAATAGTTACCCATCAACCAATCTTGTCACTTCTAATTTTCAGTCATGCAGCATGTCATAGCTTACATCATACCAGAAAAGCACCCAAATCGTACGTTATAATGAACATCTTTTCACAAGGTACAAATACTTAACGTATGATTTGAGTGCCTACTATTCATGTAGTGAATGCTCGGTGTTTACTTCTCACTACAAAAAATCACATTCTTGCGGAACAGGATAAAAATTATAAAAGTACCTTTTGAGTAAGTTTTTGAAAGGCGAGTGACCTTGTACTATCTGCATAAAGTGGATATTCAAGTAGTCATGTGTTGATAGATTAATTAGCAGAATGGGTGAAGTGGATCATAAGTATTACCTGAATAGGGTCAATATTTACTCCAAGGAGTTGACTCAACTCAGAAGCTCGTCTAGATTCCGGGATACCTCCTCCTGTTACATATTTCATATTGAGAATAGGAGACTAGAAAAAGGATCAAGTCCTGGGATGTAGTTACCATTTGTCAAAAACAGATACGGAATCTTCAAACGACCTGCAAGAGAGTGAAAACGAATAGATATATTCGGGTGAGCCGAATATTGATCAGTAAGTTACAGTTAAATAGTAAACACACTATGTTGGCTACTTAGTTTAATAGTATGTATATATAGAAAATAGATAGATATAGTGTAATGTATGTATATGTACCAGAATGATGGTGATATAATGTTGTGAGAGCTTTAGGTGAATGACCAATAGGAGTAGTTCCACGGAGTATAACACCGTCTATATCGAATGCGATTCCAAATGTAGGTCTGTTACACCCAAATTTTAACTCCTATTTGCATAATAATAAAACAAAAAACAAAGAGCAAATGACCTTTTAAGAGGTGTTGAATGAAGATGAGGGTAATTCTGCAGTTGAAGTGATGGACAACGGTTTCTCGCGAGCCTACCAATCGTTGCTCGGAATTTCATCGAAACCAAATATTGCGTAATAATCCTTAGGTATGTTTGGTTGGGAGAAAAGAAATTGAAGAGATAGAAATGATTTCATTTTCGGTGTTTGGTTGTAGGGGTGTTCATAAAATCGAATTTTTTATTTTGATAATTTGGACTTGACTATATTTGGTTTTTGAGATTTTTTGATTGGATTGGATCAAACTAAATTAATATTTTGAATTTTGGATTGATTTTTGGTTTATATAAAAAATCGAATTGTTCAAAAAATCGAATAACAATTTAAATTACTTATTTTTGTACAATTATAATTGTTAATATTAATATTTTTCATTTTACGTATGTATTAACAAATTAGTGATCTTTGACAATGATCTCAAATTTTTCTCATATTTTACGAACACCTTTTTTAAGGGGAGGTGATTTTTTCACTTGGAGTTTTTATTTATGGGAAAATGCACTGGATGACCATTGTACTAACTAAAAATATCCGTATAGGTCATTGTACAAAATTTACGTCTATCTACATCACTATACCGCAAGTAACCTGTTATTTAAACCATTTTTACCCGACTAACAAGTTAACCTCCACTAATTCTCTCTCTCTCTCTCTCATGTTGAAATTGATGAACCCAAAAAATCCGGCGACACCATGTTGAAAGACAGAAACAACTAAGAATCCAAGTTCTTGAGAATTATTTACATTCCCTAGATCAATCAACCGGCGAGTGTCATCATCTCTTCAGTTTATCATCATCTCTTCATCATCATCATCAGTTTATATCATACGATAACATTTTTTTTTTTAATTTTTTTTACAATTTTCTTTGCTCACAGAGCATCCCCATCACTGTAAACACCTCTTATCTCCCCCAATATCACCCGATTCACCATCTCCGACATCCTAAAATCGTAGATCATGTTTAAACCTTCAATTGATTCTCTAAACACAGTCCTAAAACGATAAGATTTATTCTCTAAACATTCACCATTGAAACCCCAAACATAAATCAAACATCCGCCTAACTTAAAACGAAAAAGTAACTGAAATACTTAATACAGACCACCAATTTGTTCATATGTTCAAATCCTGTTTAGAATTCTAGAACTCGCAATCGCAAACATGAGAGAGAGAGAGAGAGGAAAAAGAAAATAGAGATGTTGGTCGCTAGCGTAGATGCGTTGGACAGTGATCATGCCCGGAACCAGACGACGGAGACACGGCGGAGTCCGACGGCAGACGGCGGATCATTCCGGCGAGATGGGTTAATGGGTAATTGAATTTGAAGTGGGTTTGCTGAAATTTTGGATTTTTGGAAAGATTTTGATGATTGGTGAACTGGGTTTACAAAAACATTCAAACTTGATGGGATTTTTAGGGTTTTTGATTGGAATTTTAGGGAAAAAGATTGGGGTTTTGGGGGGGATTCGAAATGAGTTGGAATTAGGAATTTTGGAATTGAAAGTGTGATTGAGATTTGGATTTTGAATTTGGGGTTTGGGAATCTTGAAGATTGGAATCCATTTTTGGTTGGAAAATTTGAAGGAAAAAAATGGTGGGTTTTAATTCATGACATTCAATTTTTTTTTTTTTTGTATTTTCATAATTATCTATAAAATCGATGACGTGGCGGTTACCAAAAGGTTGCAGGTCACCAAAGTTATCTATTTAAATGGTTTTTTTAAAGTTAAGGTTATAATTTAAAAGGTTACTTGCGGTATAGTGAGGTAGATACACGAAAATTTTGTACAATGACCTATACGGATATTTTTAGGTAGTACAATGGTCATCCAGTGCATTTTCCCTTTATTTATTTACTTAAACTTAAACTAAATTGACAATTATACCCTCAATTCTATTTTTATTATTTTGTCCTTTTTTTTTACTTTAACCCTTTACCTAAAATCATTTTCTCTCATAATCTCTTACTCCTTCTCGATTATATACTCGCATACTCGCCTTTGCGGCCGTCATGAACACAACATTACGCTGTCAATAATGTTTGCCCTCACTGTGGACGTAAAAAGGTAACAAACACAATGTCACAAGAGCTGAAGGTGTTTAGGGAGGCTTCCATGTCAGTCGGGCCGAGAGGTTTAGTCATCGACCTCTCGCTCAAGCTCGAGAATGCTAATGATTACATTGATATAATCGGCAATGTTAATGTTTATCAAAATCACCTCGAGAATATTATAGGTATGTGTTGTTATTGTTTATTGCTATTGTTTTTATGTTTTATTTATTTATTTTTGCTTGTGATATAAGTTTTTATATTGACAGAGAATTACCCACAAGCCATAAAAGGCTATTGGTACGTTTTCTCGCCAAGATTTAGGAGGGTATCTGACTTTGGTAACAAGCCAAATCGGTGACAACGTGGCCACAAGAACAAAATTCCCATCATCGTCAACGACAATTTCATATACCTTGTGAAAAACATCTTGAAGTTCTTGTATTAACGTTTGATAGAATAGTTTATTAGGAATGATAATCGGTTTAAAAACCCCAATTATCATTCCTAATAATCTGATTTTATTTAATCAAAATTCCACGTTGTTTTCTTAGTAATTGAAAAAATAAAATAATATTCGCGTGAAACCTAAGATTAATTATTCAACGTAATTGAAACGGTTCGGTGTAAAACGGGTACGGAGGGCAACACTACATATTGTTTCCAAAATGTTGTTTAGATGCTGATAAATAAAACAACAAGATGATATTAGAACTTGAAAAGTGAGTTTAAGGCGGAGGTGAAAGAGATAAGAGGAGAAAATGTCATTAATTTGGTGTTCGACTAAAATTATATTGTCAGAACATATTAAGTGCATGTGTATGAAACAAAAGTGTAAGTATAAAATCATCTCCCTTTTAATATTTCATTAGTAGAATAAAAGGTAAAATAAAAGGGAAGGGTATAATTGTCAATTTAATTTAAATTTAAGTGAATTAATAAAAAATTAAAGTGAAAAAATCACTTCCTTTTTTAAGACATATGTACAAAAGTGTTGTTGTAATTATTGCAATATACATTTAAATAGTAATATAAAATGAATTTTTAAAACCGATCCAGCCGAATAATAATTTGGTTTGGTTTGGTTCTGATCTTAAGTTTGTTTGGATGATTTGAATTCATATTTTAGAAACCGAAATGTAATCAAATTAATCTATTTTGATCGGATTAAACACGATTCATCCAAACGAACATCCATATTTGGTTGGGCTGAGAAAACAGAACGGAGAATTAGGGGAGAAATTGTAGTGCGGGAGAAATTAAAATGGCTTAGGTCAACTTCTCTTGTTTTGGGATGGAAATGGGAGAAACGTGTTTTGGTTTTGCTATAATATGAGTTAAACCTTTTGTTGATATATTGGTGTGAATTGTGAAGAAGACCACAATACTTTTTTGGGAAATTATTTCACCTAATGAATGGATGAATGGATTATTTGTCTTTTTTATGTATAGTGGATATCTTATGTTATACTTGGGTTGGGCCCCTTGACTATGTGACATTGTGACCAATTCAATATGTTTTTATTTTTAAAAATGTTACACTTGCTTTTTATTTTAATTTAAAATTTTATTCAACGTCCCTCAAAAGCGTTAACGTATAGATATTAATGATTATTATGTTATGATTGATGATAAACATAATGATCCAACGTTCGCCTCATTATACTAGGTACAACGCTTGTGTATTTAAATGTATAACGTTCATATAGGACGTTACGTTTAAGAAGATTGGGTTTGTGGCTTTTTGTTTGTTCGACTATCGTCTTGATTTGGGCATGTGGACTTCTATAGCGTAAGCCTTTTTACATACTTTTCATGTATTTTTAGAGTTTATGATATATAAATATTGACGTAAATCCTACCAACACTATCATATTCTAGTGGCTCCAAACAAAACCTTAAAGATCGTTGAATTTATGCTCTAAAAAAATTAGTGTCAATCTCTTTTGTATCAATGTGTGTGTATACCTTATAAACTGTCGATATAATAATTTTGCCCTTTTTGATAAATACGTTCAAGTTTTGCCGATATTAACTTTAGATTTTAAGTATTATTTTTTCTGTTGATATATTTTTCTCACAAAAGTAAACCATTATTTGGTAGCGCCAAATAATTTTGACCAGAGGAATTAGTAAGGCAATCAATTCGTATAACTTGGTTGTCTCATATAGAAGGCAAAAAGGCATTAACTCAAGACAAATTGATATAAAAAATATAAAATGCATCAAATGAGTTGGCAATCTGAACCACTATTATAGAAAGTCAACCCCACACTAAAATAAAAAATAAAAAATCTAAAACATATAAAAATAATAAAAAGAACACTATAACAAATTAACACGTCAATTTCACATCTTATATTTTACCTTTTATCAAAAACTAAAATATTATATAAATAAAATTAATTTAAATGTTCCATTCATAAACACATGAATAAGATCTAGTAATATGTAAATCAAAACATAAACTTAGACAGAAGTAATAAACACCAAGAATAAAAAAAAAAGGAGGTGATTTTTATACTTTAAGTTTTTATTCATTCACTTAAATTTAAACTGAATTGACAATTATAGCCTCAAACTATTTTTATTATTTTGCCCACTTTTTTCTTCATACACTTAAAATTAAATTAATTGACATACCTCTAAACCATTTTACCCTACTTTTTTACTTACCCTACTTTTTTACACACACAACTATCAACAATCTCCAATCGGTAAAATAAACTTGGATTGTTTATCCGGCGCCACCCATTCTTGGCGAAAGGTACTTCTCGATGATAAGTTATATACTTTTGTTGTTTTAATTACTAACCTAATGTTTTCTTGCTTATTGAGTGTACTGTATATATTGTATATATGCATGGGTGAAATGTTGAAAAATACTTATGGTGAAATTTATGTTCTCTCTAGTTTTTTTAAGTGACCCCGATTACCGAATTAATAGGTTTGAAATAGATGCCAATCATGGGAGAATGAGACTGAAATAAAAGAAATGGAAGAGCATATGCAAAAGCTCGTGGGACTACTAAAACAGAGTGAACTAAGAAGAAAAGAAGCCGAGAAAGAGCTTAAAGTACGGGAGCAACAAACTGTTGCAATAGCTTTGGCTTCATCTGCTTCGGTAAGATAATGCGCTTTTTCTTGAAGTTATTTTCGTTTTCTAAAAACATGATGTTTTAACTCCTAACCATTTGTTGAAACAGGGTAACTCTCATAATTCACTCAAACACTTGGCAGATGACATGAGCGGTCCATTATCTCCAAATTCCGTTCCCGTACCCAAACAACTTAAATACACAGCAGACATAGCTAATGGTTCGGTTCGGGAATCAGCAGGCTTCATAGACCATAAATGAAAGGTTTGCATCTTAATTAATTAACTAATTACCTTTTTCGAGTCTATTATCAAATTTAGTTAATAAAATAAGAGTGTTGGGATTGTGCAGATGGTTCCGATGAGTCAGGTTGCTTTAAAGAAGCTAGCGTTAGTTGGCCATTCTTCCGGGAAACTATGGAGGTGGAAAAGAAGCCATCATCAATGGCTATTGCAATTTAAATGGAAATGAAAAAAACCATGGAGACTCTCGGAGCTTATTAAACACAGTGGCAAAACAATCATGAGATCAAAACATCGTCAACTGCCATCTGTATCGGACGTCATGTATCATAGACATTAACTTTTATATCGTGTTACTGTAAATTCGTTGTTCATGTCAACTTCATCTCCAGCATAAAGTATAGGGAAGATTATTGAAATAAGTGCAGGTAAATAAATATTCATACAAGTCGCATATGACATACACGATACATATATTCAAAGTTTTAATATCCGACTCTTATTTTTTCTAGTGCAGTGTGATATTAGGCTTTGTGTTTGCTTGTAGATGATTGGTTGATGTGCTGATCTTGGGTTAAGTTTATAATGATGGATATAGCTCCGAGGTTGCTGAAACTGTGGCATCTTGAGAAGGCGTCTTAATGTTTTCAGTAGGATTTGCGGTTGCTAAACTGCCATGGATATTATGCTGTCTTCCGGCCTGCGGATGAAACTAGTATGTTGATGTGCTTTTCTAGTTTGATTTTTTGAAAACATAAGTGTTGTTAGTTATGTCCTCGGGTATATTTTCAATGTTAATATTAATAATTAATAATTAATAAATAATATATATACATATTTACTCAAGGTTTGTAACCAAACGTAGCTTCGACATTGGAGGTTTGCTTTGATCATATGTATAAAAAAAGTAAAAAAAAAAAACACCAGCAGAGGTTTTAAAAGTCCATTTGAATACAAATTGGGTAAGATAAAAAAAAATAGGTTTTCACCTCTTTTACAAAAAGAGAAACAAACACATGTAACTATGATCAAAGGAATGGAGATGTAAATTGAATTTTAATATCCATCAGAATAAAAGGTAAAATAATAGGGAGGGTATAATTGTCCATTAAGATTAAATTTAAGTGAATAAATAAAAATCTAAAGTGAAAAAATCACTTACCAAAATAAAAGCCATCAATAATATAAAAAAGAACACCAAAATGAAAGCTCATAGAACCAATATATACTAAGGAGTAATACGAATCTTAAAAATATCAGGAACAACCGCCATAGAGAGGGAGTAGGATGAAGATCAACAACCGTCATGGAACAGATGGTTAAGGTCTAGCTGTGGTTTAGATCGTCGATCTGGTACCGGAGATGACAAGGATTGTCATTGATTGAAGCAATAGATAATTATAAAATTACTATTTCAATATGTAGATGAAAATACCATTGTTTTTATCCAAACTTTTAAGTTGTCACTAACAAAATTCTAATAGAAAAATTCACGGTAGCACTTAGCTTTTTAGGTTATTTTTCCTTTCCATTTTTGCATGGATTTTTGTAATATTTACAAAACTTAAAAAATAAATTATAAAGAAAATTGCATGTAATATATGGTAGATAAAAGAAATGTTGAGTATATTAAATATATTTTTTAATAGGGATAAGTGCATGAGAATGTAATAAACTTTGTTCGATTTGCTATTGTATGTATCCAACTCTCAAAACTTCTATCGTGTGTATTGAACTTTTATTTTTTAACAAATGATGTAAGAACCGGATTTTTTTGAGAAATATTAAATTTAAAAAACCGGTTACACGTCAGCAAAAATCCGGTCCGTTACATCATTTGTGAAAAAATAAGAGTTGAATACATACAATAGAGATTTTGAGAGTTGGATACATACAATAGCAAATCGCACAAAGTTTGTTGCATTCTCATGCACTTAGCCCTTTTTAATATATAAGAAAACTTTAAGTTCATTTGATAGCAGTAAACATATGCTGCGTGAACATAACTAGAAAACCCTCTATTTGGCTATTTCCAAAACCGGCTTGGTAGTGAGTAGCGGGTTAGATTAATTTTCTTTCGGAGTAGCAATTGGGTCATGTTTGGATTTTCGGGTTTCGAATGATGATCTTTCTACATTTGTTGTCTGGTTCCATTCTTGCACCCACGTTCAATACTTCAATCATTTCCTTAATTATTTGTAATTTTTATTTCTTCAAGTTGGTGGGACATTGATTTTATTAATATATTTTGTGTTTGACAAAACAAGCAGTTAATTAGTGAATGTTGGCCAACACCAGCTCATAATTACTATCTCAGATTCTCAGTTCTCAACCTCTTTATAAATTCAAACTCATGGATGTCTGTATTATAATTCAGCACATTCACAGCTCATTAGCTCAAGCCAACACAAACAATGGTAACTTAAAATCATCTTCTTAATTCGTTTTCCAACATCTTAATAACAAGGGTTGTGGTGCATGATCTCAAATCAGGAGCACATAGTGGACATTCCAAGTTCATCTCGATCACCACCAAATCTACCCCGCGGAGATCTAATTAATGGTAAATTTTTCTAACCCACAAATAATCAGGAATCTAGTTAGTATAATCGTGAATCTTGAATTTAGTTATATCTAGTCTGGTGTACTAGAATGTAGCAGGAACATGTTTCAACTCTAATAATAAGAGGGAAATAACTTGGCAAAGGCATCAACTCTGATATGATTTTAAATTTGGGTGACAATGCAACAAATATGTCATGTACATGCAATTTTTTTCTATACATTTATAGAAAAATGGGCAGATTTTCATCATTTTGTTCGCACTTATAAACATGTACGAGCTGGTTAACACTTATTGCTTAGAAAATTTAAAACACCACATTATAATAGAATGTTCGTCTTTGTAATTGGCTCTAAATATCTAAATGCTTGCAGTTAAAAGTTCCAAGCAAAGTTATTGACAATCAATTTCTACGCACTTCTATTGCGTGAAGAATTAAGGTGGTACAAATTCTTCTATGTCCATTTTAGGTGTGGACAAATTGGCCTCAAAGAATTGGTCCGGTGACAATTTGAAACTAGATAAAACTCTCACCAAAGGTGTGAGGTTTTAAGTTTAATTCTCATCGACTATATTCTTGTTGAAGTCATTTATTTATGACTCATACACCACCGCAAAAAAAAAAAAGTTTTATATTTATGCGCGTCTATAGGTGGGTAAATATTTTATACAACTGAAAGTGTGTGATTCGTGTGTGTTTTACATTTCCACATCTTTGTAAATGTATTGATTTTTGTACACATGTATAAGTGCGAACACATGGACACAAGGCCGGTCCAATAATTTTTTGGGCCCTGGGCGGAATATAAAAAAGGGGCCCTAAAGTAAAAAAAAAAAAAAATCAAATATGTAAAATTCACGCAGAACATGTATTTGTACCTAAATGAAGATTATGAAAAGTAAAAAACTTACAAGTATATGACACCGACAAGGTTGTTAATCTTGACTCTCAAGTCTTCAAAAGTTTCTTGAAACTCCTTATAAGTAGAAAAATATTTTCATTAAAATTTATCAGATATTAAAAACTATTGTCATAAACACATTTTACCTTCTTATGTTTTTTTGTAAAGCATGTCTCCCTTTCTTTTCTGCAAATAACAATCCCAAGCCAAGTAAAAGAGTATCATTCGATCCTTCATAAATGCATCATGAAAACCTACAGACACAAACAACAATAATTTATAGTGGCAAAGAAGTATAGTAAATTAAATGAAACTATAAAAAGCATTAGAATAAGCGAATAACAATGTTCCTTCCAAATGATAGATTCACAATCATAAATTATGTATCATATTCTGATAGTTATTAGTCAAATTCAAATATCAGAAATTGAAGTCAAATTCACAAATGACAAATCAAAAAATCACTGTCTCATAACAGATAAATGTGCAATTAGAAAAATAAAATTAAGAGATAAAAGATTAAATGAATAAAAAAGTAATACCCCTAAAGTTAGAGGGCTTAGCACTGAAGAGATGAACATCAGAATTTTCTTTGTAACCGTAATTTCTCGATCAATATGATGAAAAAGAGATTAAGCGAAATGAAAAAAAACTTACAATATGTTGATCAATGTTATTGACCAGGCGAACAACAAAAAATGATAAACTAGAAAATCAAGGAACCGTAATCGACAGAAATAAAGTGTAACCGTAATCGAGACATTTATTGATTATGGTTCGACGCTCCATCTTCCCCAGCCCCCTTTCTCTCGCTGTTTCCAATTCCACGCCTCACGCTCTTCCGCTTGATCCTTCAGGGCAAAGAATGAAATAAACGATTTTTTTATTTGGGCATTTTAGCCTCCTCCTTTATACATAAATATATATACATAGGCTAATTTTTTGACAATGGGCCCCTAGATTTCGTCGCCCTGGTGGCCTAAGCCCAGGGCCGGCCTAATGGACAAATTTGTAGATACTTTTAAAGAGTGTGAAGATATAAGAGCGTGTAGAAATGAGATCTTTGTTGTAGTGAGATTACAAAGAATTTGCATATGAAGTTCAGAACAGGAATAAGAAAATCTCAATATCATGAGGGATATCAAATAAATTTGTTAGTGTTCCGGATATCTTGTACTTGGAGAGTACGAGACATTTATAACAATTTGCTAACAAGGAATTCATCAAGGTTTAGCAATATTTGTTGCCATAAAATGTTCTAAAATAACAATTGCAACAAATTGGCTTCACAAGAATTATTCGGAGTAGATTCATTTTGTTATTTTTAAATCAGTAGAGGACCAATCCTCACTATCGTCATCAAATGGAACAAATTTATGGAATGATATGAGAAAATGTTATTCCTTTATTTAGCATGAAGTACAAGTTCAAAAATAAAAATTGACATAAATTACTTTGCATTTCAATGCATTTGCGCTCACAGACTCTCTTATTTTGCATAGAGCGTTGACTGGATATTCAAAATATACATCAAAGTTTTTTTGTAATAAAAAGCGTATTAACATGGTTTTGTTATTGCATTTAAGGAAATAGAGAAGACTACTTCAATATTTGTGTTCCCTTATATGAAGCATCAATTAGTGGCGATTGGGAAGCTGCCAATGCTATCTTTCAATCACGCAAGGAGCTGGTAAGTTTTGCTATTACTGAAAATTACAACACAGCGCTTCATGTTGCGGCGACATCGTATGAGAACAAGCTGACAATACGTTTTGTCGCGAATTTGGTGGATATGATGGATAAAGAGGACTTGGCACTTCAAAGTATAATGTTTAACACTGCTTTAAACATGGCATCTTCTGCTGGAAATATCAAAATGGTTAAGATTATGCTGGAAAAGAATAATGACCTGCTTTACATCCATGATAAAAATGGAATGTTGCCAGTGTATATGAGTGCGTTACATGGCAGGTATGACACAGTCAAGTATCTTTTCAATGCTCATCCAGGTATGACTCATGATTGCTGGACACCTCAAAATCGGCGTTGGCTTCTTGAGAAATGTGTGGAGTCTGATTTCTTTGGTAATCAGTTTAGTTGTTGGTTCCACATTTTTTTTGTTTACTCCTAGATTTTGTGTTGTCATTCCTTGTTTTGCACTTGTCAATTCCTAAAACGATATCTTTAACTCGGTCACACCATGTAAAAAGTAAACTCTGAACCCGTTTAGTCGTTTACACATATATAAACTGAACAAGAAGCAATGTCAATGAAATCCAAACTGAACAATTATTAGGAGACAACCTTTACATGTTCCTTCAGTTTAATAAGGATGCTTATATGTTATATCCATAGACCGTCAGTGTACATGAGACTTTCTATTCGAGCTATATTTAAACTATGGTTACATTTTTGCCTACCATACCTCACTTTTCTGCTTGGGTATACCACAAATTATAATGTCAACACCAAATTAGTGTTTAACAAATTTAGTTGCTATAGGTTTGTGTGGGCTTCTAGCTATCCTTAATCTATATTTTGCTGTGTTAATTAAATGAGCAACGACTTAAATTACAAAATAAATCCACACCTTTTTGTATCGGCTTATCACTTCACTTAGAGTTTCGAATCCGACTATTATATTGGATTCTGAAGCAGTCCAAGCTTAATTAGCTTCAGTGCATATGATTTAGATTTTAGACATATAGTTTCTTAATGTTAGTCTCATTTGTGTCCTGAAAATCGTCATCATCCAAATATAATACACTAAATTAAGTTAAATGCTTTTCCCAAACCACTCTTTGTTCATGCCTATTTACCCTCTGAAGGCCTCAATTTTCTTCTGGAACAGTTTTTTTTTTTTTTTTTTTTTCTCTTCTAGGTGGTCGAAAATCCTCATCATCCGATTTTTTTTTCATGTACGGGCCGGAGATTGGCGGTCAGTCTGTCGTCTTTTCATTGAAGAGTTGCTTTCTCCATACCATAACATTAATGGTTGATGATCTTTTTATACTTGTCTCCCTACTTATGGCACATTGGACCACTTAAGACCTTTATATATGGTGTTTAGTCGATCTTAAGGATCGGAGTCTTATTGTTTTGCTTTTAAGTCAGAAACCGGCAGATGGCCTTTTCAATAACATATACTTGGATTAATGTTTGGTTATTCTAGGACCGGTTCCATTATTGGTTCATGGCTAGGTGATAGAGTCTTCTCTCTACTTCTTCTTGGGATTCTGCAGTTCATAGTTGGCTTGTATTAGATGGAATAGTTTATTATGGTTTAGTGTACATGCACAGTCCGATTTGTTTAAATGTTCGAGGGTCCATTTGGGGTTTACCTATTGTATATCATGTAAAGTGGTAAACCGTCCAATGTTTAAGTATAAAGTCTCTCTTTTTTTTATTACGGTTACCTTTTAATTAACTTCCTTTATTAACAAATTTAATAAAACACATTATGTTTGTCCTAAATCCTAATAACGAATTTGATAATCTGTTACCAAATGTGAGGTGCCTAATGTTCGATTCTCCTACAAGGAAAATTTAACGGTTCAAAATGAGTCATTAACTCAAAAAAATAAATTACATTTGCTATATTGTGATCTTTCGTAGATATTGCTCTTCAAATCGTAGACAAGCGTCCAGAACTCTCTATGGAGGTGTCTATACTAGGTGTTTTGGCTCGAAAGGCTGATGCATTGAATAAAGTAGACAACTTGAACTTAATGTGGAGAGTTATAAAATCAAGTAAGTATTATATCGATGGACGAACCTGATTAGTATTTAAAAGCTCTTATGAATTAATTGTAACATCCTTAACTGGGTTGTTGGTTACAGTTTTTCGATGCATAAATATGAAGACAGAGGTGGGTCCTACGGAGCAGGATAGTGATGCACTGAAATTTTTGACAATCATTTGGAATCATACAATCAGAACTATGCAAAAAAGTGAAGTTCATGATATACTCAAAGGACGTCCTGACCGGACTGATAAACTGATGACACGATATCCTTCCCGAATATTATTTGTTGCTGCAGAAATGGGAAACACCAGATTTGTAGTGGAGCTCCTTAGGGCCTATCCTGATCTAAAATGGACTAGAAATGATGATGATCGAACTTTATTTCATATAGCTGTTATGCACCGTCATCAAGGTATCTACAACCTATTGAATGAGATGGGCTCAATTAAGGATGCGATAGCTTTGTTCAAAGACAAAGATGGCAATACTATGCTTCATTTAGTTGGGTTGACTTCAGTGAAGATGCGAACACATACGTCTGGTGCATCTCTGCTAATGCAACGGGAATTATTGTGGTTTAAGGTTTGTCCTCACTAAACAGAAAAAAATATAATTAGTGATATTCAGGTCTTTGATTTGTCTGTGGTATTTATGTTGTAGGAAATAGAGAAGATGATGCCACCTGCATTCAGAAAAAGAAAAAACAAGGCTGGTCAAACACCATATGAGTTATTCTCTAACGAAAACCAAGATTTAGTTTCCAAAGGTTTAAGTTGGATGAAAGATTGTATGGTTGTTGCCACACTTATAGTCACGGTAGCGTTTGCTGTAGCTTTTACGGTTCCAGGTGGCTACACACAAGACCATGGACTTCCTGTCTTCGTTCATGACCGTACCTTCTTAGTTTTCATTATTGCAGATGCTATTTCTTTATTTTCTTCCTCAACTTCACTCTTAGTGTTCTTGTCTATCCTCACATCTCGTCACGGTCAACGTGATTTCATGTACTCATTACCCAGAAAGCTTATGATTGGTCTATTAACACTTTTCTTTTCTGTAGCCGCCATGATGGTTACATTTAGTGCTAGTTTCTTCGTTCTATATCATAACGGGTTGAAATGGGTACCAATCCTTATTGCTACATTTTCTGTCACGCCTGTCCTCGTATTTGCAGTACTACAATTTCCTCTTTTGATTGATATGTTTCGCTCCATGTATGATTCTAGATATCTCTTTAAGCCCACAAAACGTATGCTTTACAACACAAACCGAAGATCATAATTGATCTCATTGTAGTCATAAGCTTCATTATGATAAAGTTATTGATGTTCTCTTGAATTTTGCATTTCGTTTACATTTTAACATGTATTGACAACATTTCTCTTGTCTATGAACTCCTCCTTTTGTAGCTACTTCTTGTCGGATTCTATCAACTTTATGATCAGATTTTGATAGAAATTTGTTATACACATTCATATTTATATATATATGTTAATGCCAAATGTTTATTTTAACTCCATTTTGAAAACATTAATCAAATACATTTGATAATAAATCTCGAGCGTGCAATTTGGTAATTACAAAACATTAATCAAATACATTTACAGTAGCGGACGTATTCAACAAATAAGGGGGCCAATGGTGAAACTGGACCACGTAAATAAGTAAAAGTTATAATTTTAAGAGTTAATTACTTGCGTCGTCCCTATTGTTTGCACCATTTTCACCGGTCGTTCCTATAATTTTTTTATTACACCTCTCGTCCTTAGGTTTAAATTTTGCTGCCTACAGAGTCCCTATTTTGGATGTGCCGTTAAATGTGCCGTTAAGTCTTATCATGTGAGAAACATGTGAAGGCAAATTTGTCTTTTTACCACCTTCTTACCTTTTTTCCTCCCAAATTTCTAAGAACCCTCCATAAAAACCTTAATTTTTCCATCCCAATTTCAAAACAATTCAATCAAAACAAAACAAAGCTCTAGCATTCCAACCCTTTTCTTAGTCTGAATGCTGACTGCAACTTCCAACGAATTTGTTGAATTTCAAACCTGGAGCAATATATCCAATCGATCCCCAAAGCAAATTAGCAGTAGAATTCCCCATATTCTCATTCCCACCAATTGACATCACCAATTTCGCGATCCCAAAATCCGAAACCAAAGTAGTCATATCATCATTCAACAATACGTTACTCGGTTTCAAATCACAATGAATAACCTTGACCGGCGAATGATGATGCAAATACGCCATACCTTCAGCAATATCACTACAAATGTTCACTCTTTCAATCAAATTCAAATCTACATCTCCATCTGCATATAATCGGTGATCTAGGCTTCCATTAGCCATAAAAGGTAGAACAATCGCTTTGAAATCAGGTAAACTACAAGCTGTTATGATTCGTATTAAATTCCTATGTCGAATTCGTTTCAAAACTTGACATTCTCTGTTGAAACTTTTCATTGAATTGCCTGTTTGTAGTTGTAGTACTTTTACCGCGATTTCTGTTTGATCAGATAATATTCCTGAGATCCAGACTGCTGTGAGATCCAGACTGCTGTGAGTTTTATTTGTGTGTTTGATGTAAATTGTTGGTTTTAGCCTGGTCGCCACCAGCATCCGTAAAAACCTTGGGCCCATCCTTGTGCTGAAATATGGAGATCTCGTGTTCGAGTCCAAGCAAGGTGATGGGTACCATTGTTATGATATTTACCGGGGAATGCTTCCTTTGCTGGGTAGGGGTCCGGTCACAAAGTGGCCCGTGTCAATGGTATACGCCTTTACCATATATATTTTTTTAAATTGTTGGTTTCATTTTAGAATCTTGTTTCGTAATAGACAACAGACTGCTATTTTGATCTCAATTATGTTAACTTCTATTTAATTTTTTTCGTTGAACAGTTGCAGTCAGCATTCAGGCTAAGAAAAGGGTTGGAATGCAAGAGCTTTGTTTTGATTGAATTGTTTTGAAATTGGGATTGGAAAAATTAAGGTTTTTATGGATATTAGGGTTCCTAGAAATTTGGGGAGGAAAATGGGGAAGAAGGTGGTAAAAAGACAAATTTGCCCTCACATGTTTCTCACATGATAAGACTTAACGGCACATTTAACGGCACATTCAAAATAGGGACTCTGTAGGCAACAAACTTTAAGATTAGGGACGACCGGTGTAATAAAAAAGTTATAGGGATGACCGATGAAAATGGTGCAAACCTTAAGAACTACCCATCTAATTAACTCTAATTTTAATTTAAAGTCCATGGTTTATAAAGACTTACCATACCACATAAACTTGGCCCCACAGTTTTCTTTTACTTTTCAAAAAAGTAGTGAATACTATCAAAGTCAAAACTCATCACTAACTTCGGATGTCGATTCAAATACCATTGATCAATTGATCAATTGTCTACGTTGAAAGATGAATTATTTGCTTTGAAAAATGAATTGTCGGAGTTAAAGGAGGACCGAAAGATTTTGATCACCAAGGTGATTCCACATGTGGTTAGTAAACTTCAACGAAGCCATGAGTATTGTTCTGCATTAGGCAAGCTCCAGGGATTTGCTATTAGGTTGGGGCGTCAAGAGGCATCAGACAAGTTCAAGTCGGCTTGCAAGGATTTTGAAGAAACACGGTTCCTTTACATCAGCGAAGTTGCTCCCGACTTTCATCGCTTTGCAAAAGACATTATGAAGATTGAAGCAACCTTATCCCTTCCTTGAGTTGATTCTTAAATATTTGTGTTGCGAATTCATGGATTGTATTTTTGGATCATGTATTAATTTGCTTGATAATAGTTGTTACTTACTTTTATGTATATACATAGGCACAGGATCGAATTAGACACGCAATAGTACCGACACACTACACTACACATACCTCTAGGCAACACAAACACTTAGCATTCTCATGTGTCACTACTTTATATCGATCATATGTGCTCAAGTATTGTATTACACCATTTTTCTCAATAAAATAAAAAAAGAATGAGATTATTATCCCTTCATGATGTTTTATGCCGAGATCCCAAAAGAATTAAGAGTTTTCCTCGTAAACACTCGAGTCACATTTAGTTACTCGCATTTTTACTACGTTTTCTTTATTTTTACGTATAACAACTTCAAAATTATAACAACACCTAACCTTACTTTTACTAATTTGATAACGAAATTACTTCGAGTAGTTTTTGATCGAAACGCCCACCAACTAGTTTTTTTTCATTTGTTTCATGTTCGTTTTCCTTTTTATTTTATTGCTTATCGATTTATTTTATGCTTTAGTTTAAATACCAAGTTTTCTAATATATGTTATTCATCTTAGAATAGTTTATAGTTGAACTTTAGGTATCTTGTTGATAACGTTTTTTTAACTCACAACAACGCGCGGATGAAAAATTCTCTTTAACTTGATTAACATGTCAAATGGCCATTATACCCTCACAAATCATAAAATTTGCAACACAAGACACATGTAATCCCAACACACCCTTTTTAGGTAGTCATCTCCACTCCGTCACTTCCAAACACCAAACCCAAACCCTAATTTCCGAAATCCGAAATCAATCAATCAATCAAGCGATCGAAATTGAGCAACAAAAATCAGTTAAATTTGAAGAAAAATGCCTCCAAAAGCATCGAAAGCGGAGGTAGCGAAGAAGCAGAAAGTAGTAGAAGACAAAACTTTTGGACTCAAGAATAAGAATAAGAGTAAAAATGTTCAGAAATATGTACAAGCTATGCAATTGAATGCTGTACCTAAACCTGATCCATCTAAACTAGCTGCCAAGGTATTATTATTACCTTTTTTTTAATATATATATATTGATTAATTGATTGTTTAATTTGTGATTAATAGAAAAAGAAAGATGAAGAGAAAGCAAGAGAAAAGGAATTGAATGATTTGTTTAAGATTGCTGTTGTTCAACCTAAAGTACCTCCAGGTAATTTTATTCTTATTACTTTGTTATTGAATTAATTAGTTTGATGAATATGAGAGTGGTTCAGGTGTCGATCCGAAGAGTATATTGTGTGAGTTTTTCAAGGCTGGTCAGTGTGCAAAAGGTTTCAAATGTAAGTTTTCTCATGATTTGAATATACAAAGGAAGGGTGAGAAGATTGATATTTTCAGTGATAAGCGTGATGAAGGTGATGCATCGTTCTTTCTTTCCATATATTTGGTTGGTTACTCTTTTTTCTTGTGATTTGATGTTTTCATGTGTAATTCTAGACACCATGGAGGACTGGGATCTTGAGATGTTGGAAAAAGTTGTGGAATCGAAAGGAAAAGAGTACAACCAGAATAAACCAACCGACATTGTATACTTTCTTAACCTCTTATTATGCTATCCGTGTTTTCGTTTTCATGTGTTCTACGTCGTATAGACATCTCTTTTGTTGTTGTTGCAACTGTGACAGAAGTATTTATACTGTAAAGTATGTTTTCTAGCCATGATACTAACTTTGTTTCTTAATGATTTGAATGTACTAAGGTAATTTTGAAAGTTTGTTAGGGTTATTTGCAATTTTTCTTTTTGACACAGTTTTGTGAAATTGTTGAACTATTAGTCAAATGCCTTAAATGTCTCCATTAAGGACAGAAAAGGGAACTTGAATCAATCATATAATGTCTCCGTCATATAATGTTTTACCCCTGATTACTTAATTTCGATTCAAATGCTAAAAGGAAATTGTGACATTGAATATCTGTTTATTTATAATTATTTTGGGTTTCTATTTAGCAGTGGTTTTATTAATATTTCATTTAAGCCTGTGGTTTTTTCAATAGGTTTGCAAGCACTTCCTCGATGCAGTGGAGAAAAAGCAATATGGTTGGTTTTGGCATTGTCCAAATGGTAATAAGGAATGTCATTACAGACACGCTCTCCCTCCAGGATACATCTTGAAGTCCCAAATGAAGGCACTTTTAGAAGAAGAGGCTAACAAACTAGCTATTGAGGATGAGATCGAGGATCAGGTGATCATTATTTTCGCCAGTAGACAGTAGTTGTTTTCTTTGGTTTTCATTCCATACGAAGATAAACAATCTTCAAAACGTTCAAAATATCGCTTTTAGGTAATGCGTACAAATTACCTTGTCAAAATGATGACTCGACTGTAAGTTTGACCGTGTTGACTTTTTCTCTGACGTCCAGCTGAGAATTTTGAAACTGGTTATCTGCTGACGAGATGTTTATGGATGTTTGAAAGTTTTAAGAGTATAATCCAAAGTTGGTTACGCTCTTTATGCACTAAACTTTTTTTTATTAAATTGATTGGAATAATTTAGTCTTTGTAGGTGCCAACTACGTACCCTTTGTATCAAGTTATACTTTTGATCTGCTGTGTATATCCTATATTTTTAGTTTTCACTATTGGAACCCAATTTTTAATTATCGTGTATCTTATTCATTCAGCGTTCAAAAGTGAAAACCACAACTCCCATGACTACTGACCTTTTTATGAGTTGGAAGAAGAAGAAGGTGGATGAAAAAGAAGCTGGTATGGCTGCTCAGAGAGCAGAGAGGGCTAAGAATGACCGAATGAGGTTTGTTTTTTTTGTGGTGAAAGTTTTGATCATTTGCTTATAAAATGGTTCAATTTGGGTTATGTTTCTCTAACTAGTCAATCAGGTAAAACAAAATTTAGCAAAAAACGGAGAAGACTAATTGGGTTGGAGGCTCGCCTAACCCTATTTTTTTTTAAAGCATAAAACCTCCTAAATCATTGTATTCCACGCATTATATTGTTTTGAAGTAATACAGTATTTGTAATCATATTTGACTCACTAAATGTTATATAAATTATTAGTTTTGCACTAAAATTGTTCTGGGCCAACCTCACCAGTTTCGTCGCGTACCAAAAAGTACTCGTTTAGACCCATTACCACTAAATTGCCAGCTCTACTGTTAAAGGTACTTGCATGTTTCCATTTTGAGTTGGATGTGTCGTGATATTTCTTTTTTCTCTTTTTGTTTTTTGCAGTGGGCGCGAGTTGTTTCTTGCTGATGCTAGTGTGTTTGTCGATGATGCTGAAGCATATGAGAAATACCAAAGAGAAGAAGAACCTGATAATGCCACCCAAAAGGTACTCCTTAATGTTCCATTTTATGTATGTGAAACTTTTAGACCGCTTTATAATCGTCTATGCTTATTTGGAACTGTTGCTTATATATTTATCGACTTCTTCTGGTCCAAATTCGTACAGAAAAAGGTTTACTTATTACTAACTGTATTATAAAGCATGGAATTCGAATATTTTTGGCTCTACTCTACAACAAAAAATTGCTTAATGGGCTAAAGAACCATATGTCCCGATGGGTATCGGCCTACATTTATTTGGCTAGATAATATGGTTGATAAATCGCAATGGATGCTTTCCTTAGAACAATGTTAGCTCTTCTTTCTCTTAGGACCCCCTTCAGTTTGCATATATGCGTGATACTAGAGGTGGCAAAACGATAAGTTTGGCTAACAGGTCAAAGTGGGTAATTTTATAACGGGTTGAGTTTGGCTGGGTTGATTTTAAACACTTTTTGACCAAAATTTCTTACTTTATTTAAATATTAATTGTCAAATACGAAATTAAAAAGTAATTGCACACTATATAATGAGAACACTCCATTGAGCCTACAGAAAGACACGGTACCACATGAGTCGAGAAGTTACTGAAATTTGTTTGATTGAATTTATCATCCTGAAACCTTACACTCATTCCTATTTTGAAATGTAGTAAAACAGTCATTTAGTTTTTAACTATATCGAGACATGGTGCCTTTCGCATCTAATGCTTTTGCTCTCTAAATAGTCAACGAAGCAGCTTCTTATTACTTCCGAAAACATGATACATAAACAACTCGAAACCCTCATAAGCTGTCTTTAGTTTACCCTCAACTAGCAGTCTAGCACATAAAGGTTGGAATAAAGTTCATAATATAAGAAAATGAGACAATTGTTTTAGCCCTTGCCTCTATGCTATTAAGTAAAACGATATTTGGTCGCTGTATCCTGTTCTCTGATCAGCATCTGTAGATAGTTTTCCAGCCAAAAATGGAAAAGATTTGGTTTTCGTTACTAAAATACTTTTATAGTTAGTGTTCATTAAGGCCATCTATGTTAGAAAGTGCTAGGTTTTTACTGGATAGTGGGCGTAATGCGACAAGGCTGATCACACGAGGAATGGTGGCCAAACAAATTTATCTATTGTACAGTGATGAATACTATACTCTAGAACCACAAGGGTGGTGTCCTAGTGGTAAAAAGCTTGGTCTCCAAAGGTGAAATTCCTGGAGGTCCCAAGTTCGAATCTTGGGAGCAAAAAAAAAACCCTCTTGTGGCTACGGAGGTTCACCTGCGATGACTCCGGGCTACCCACAAAGCGGGTGGTCGCCCTAGGATTGGTCGGCTCGCAAAGCGAGTTGGATATCTAGGTTACCAAAAAAAAAAATACTATACTCTAGTACAAGGAATCCCTCACAGAAAATATAGTTGAAACTCGACATGTGTTAGAGGTTGCATTGATCCGGAATGCATATTTTCCCAAAGTTGGTAATTTACAGAAATGAAACTATATATAGTCTGTTAAATGATTCAAGAAGGTTTGAGCAGTTCAACCCAAATCAACCCATTTGCAAGCAAACAGGTCTAACCTGACATGTCTACCATGAGTGTTTAATTTTGGCTTCTGTTTAATTTCAGGCGCAAGAATCTTCATCTGCCAGTGGACCAAGTACGTCCACAAGTGTGGCTGCTGTTTCTGAAGAAGGGAATTCCGAGATTGATGATGATGACGACGATGATCTTGACTTGGACGAGTTGAATGAACTTGAAGCAAGTTTGTCTAAAACATCTCTTCAAATCAGAGAGCCCGAAAAATAAGTCACATTTGAGTGGAAACACGATCACCTACTCAACATAGTGTGAAGAGAGATCATCATCATTTACCCGTCTCGATACCTATGGATTTTATCAGCTATACTGGAAAATTTCTGTTCGTTCATAGTGGAATCTAATCGGATTGTAGAATGCAAGTTTTGAATTTCGTTTGCGTACTTGTTATGAACCATACTTCGTCTGGATATTTAGTTTCAGAGGTTTTTGTGTCATCCTCCAATGGTATGTGGCTACATATTTGGACCAAAACTATTTTCTTGATATTTTCCTTTCCCAGGAATAATGTTTGCAGTGCACTGTTTAAATAAACACCGTTACTCATCAGAGATGATGACTGTGTTCTCGCTTGGAATGCCAAGTCCTATAGCAAAAACAAATTAGACATTACATAAATTAATCAATCTACAGCTGGGTTATTTCCACAAGTGCTGCTTTCAGAAGACAGATAAACACAGAAAACGACACTAGATGGTTATAAAAGTTAAACCTGAACCGTATAAATCGACAACATTTGAATAAAATTAAATGTGATTTAGGAATTATGAGGTTGGAATTGAGATGCTTTTAAATCATTGCTTGTTTGACTCGTTTCGTTTTAACTGAAGTTTTAACTCCTCATGTTACATGTTTATGAATAAGAATGTGACTCCTTGACAACATTGGGTCGAAGTTTCTTCACTAGCCCTCGAGTGCGAAGTTTGTTGATGCCTAGTCATGTATTATTTATGGCGTTCTGTATCATTCCATTTGGCCTCAATGTGCCTACTTCCAACTTCCCTAATAGCTAACATCAACAAAACGAAGAAAATCTATTATCATACTAAATCAAAGCTGCTCTTTTTACTTAATGACGTGCAATTACTACGCACCAATGTTCACTTGAAACCGCCTCCCCGCACAATCAAACATAAACAAAAATTCAAGAAAAGCCAACTGCTGATGTTTTGACTTTTGACAAGTCAATTTGATCACGTTAACCGCCAGGATTCCCAATATTGCGAACCAACAGATGGTTGTTCTTTGAGCACCAAATGTTTGATTAAATGTGTCAGCGAAATTTGGTAGCCCAAGTTCAAACAATCAGATTTTGTCATATCAAAATTTCATGCCTAATTTTGACTTCTTACACCCATCGTTTCTGCCGTTTAATTATTGGTAAAGCAACCTTTAATATGCCCCTGTGTAAGCCAAAGAATTATACCTCCCATTCTTGAAAATATATTCATACCCTACCTTGACTTAGGTTGGCATTAATATGTGTGACTTTGTTTGGGAGTGCCGCGTGATTGATCTTGGTGTAACTCATCTCCCAAACGACTTGTTTGAGATGTACGTACAAGAATTAAGTCCATGTTACACCGCTGACACTTACACTTTAATAACACAACTGCAATGTTTTTCGGTTGGTGCTTCTATCCCGGAGTATATTCTTAACCTCCCTAACGAAGTCATGAGTGGTCCCATACTCCAATGACTACACTTAATAGTAAGTTTCTTTTCTTTTGAGCCTTTGTGTCTTATCCATCGATCGATGTGAAATCTTATTAGAGGTGATAAATGAGTGGGTAGCCGTACTAAGGGTGTGGGTTACAGGTTACAACTGGTATGCTCTGGTTTCCAGGAAAACACTTTGTATTAAAATCTTATTATTTGTTTTTAAGTTATTTAGCTCTTCAGATATGATAACAAAAGCTATGCGGCTGTTTAGATTCAGAAAACCGGGGGTGTTTTCTAGGAAAAATTCATAGAAAACTGGAAACGTGTTCAAATAAGGATTTTCCTTAAAAATTTTCAATGAAAAATAGAAAACTCACTTTTACTGTTTTATGCCCTTTTCCTTCTACAAGTTTCTAAACTTCTCTATTTTCAACAATGAATAAACATGATAGCTTGAATTTCTTAATCTATAACACGTAACTACATATAGAAAAGTATTCTCTGCTCCTAGAAAATTGCAAAATGGGTAACAATTTCTTCAACACCCTATATTGTTACGGTGATAAACTAATACTTTTTACTTTCAATAAAACGATCTAGGAGGATATTCAATGAAATACATTTTATGTGGCTTTCAACCCATTTGACCCGTTCCTTATGAGCTAACTTTTTTATTTTTCTTTTTTTTACCGGTTAGAGATAAAACATATCTTGAATTGACGCATGAATAAGGGAGTTAGAATTGCCACATCTAATTCTTACTAATATGTATTTTAGTTAGTATGATACAGAATATGGAGACCACATGCGAGCAGGTGTTGTGTCCCCCAAGCTCCTCAATTTATTAGGCCAATACCGGGTTCCTTAACTCGAGTATCAAATTGAGAAACTATCGAGCCCCTTGGAGTTGCAAGTAGAAAAGCTGCAACAATTGTTAGAACATAAATAATATCATTTACTACCGCACTTCGTGCCGGTATCACACCTAGTGATGTAAGATAGCGAACGCTTCTATATTTACTTCCCAAAATATCTACAAACTATCATTAATATATCATTGATTTTATTTTATACAAAAAAGCACGAGAACCGGCTACTGGATTATAAGCAAAAATGAAAATGACTATTTTACCGAAAACTATAAAAACTTATATAACGTTCTCACTAGAACATATATACGTAAGGTAAATTCCATCTTCTCTTCAAAATGTTCATCAACATAAAGAGAGAACTATTGTGAATATCCATTATCCAATGATGAAGCCATTGTGCCTGTGTATCAAGAGCTTCTAGACACACCATCATGCTACCAA